>CM045740.1:23055724-23093224 GCA_024760905.1 Plotosus lineatus | reverse complement strand
AAGGGTGCGTGTGTGGCTAAGGGTGTTTCCAAACAGTAGGCGTTTCCAAACACTCCTTCCAAACAGTAAGTCCCTCCCTCCCTCCTCCTCCCACTCCATTCCATCAAGCCATCAACTACCATCACAAAGGTAAATAAAACCACTTTATTATACAGTACAGTTTATTTCTTTAATTACAATACAATAGCACATTTATTATACATAAAATAAGGTATATTTTTGTGTAGTTTTAAGGCTTATTTAGTAGAAAATTATGTTTTATGGGGACCTGGGAACGGCTTATTCTCATTTTAATGGTTTCTTATGGGAAATAAATGTTCGGAAGACGAACTTTTCGCCTTCCACACACTTTCTGGGAACCAATTATGTTCGTGAGCTGAGGTATCACTGTACTACCTTTACTAGTAGTAGTAATAGTATTAGTAATAATAATAATAATAATAATAATGTTTATTGCATAAATAACGAAAATATTCCTGATATTATACTTTAGTTTATATTGGAACCCCCCACCCCCCTTTTTTTCGGGGCTTTTAATCGTTGCTCTCTTTCTGTGGTATTAAAAGGCAGTGTCATAAAAAAGGTTTCTGTATAATAGCATCAGTGAAAACTCCAGCACATGCCGGATAAAGCCACGGCTCATTAGCATGAGGGAAGCTTTTCCTCTTCAACACCTGCTCTTAATTATTCCTCTCATCCCGTGTTTTACATGAAAGAGAACTGCGCTGAGCCATCTGTTTTATCTTTGCTAGAATTGGGAAGCGATTGTCCTTCTTTCCCTCTCTGTCTTTTCTTTCTCTTCCTTCTGTTCCAGCCGACTGTCTCTGTCTCTGTCTCTGTCTGTTTTTTTGTTTGTTGGGTTCACAGCTGTTTCAAGTTCACACACGCCGTGTGTGTGTGTGTGTGTGTGTGTGTGTGTGTGTGTGTGGTTTTTATTATGGTTTATATTATAAAATGAATAATCCTAACTTCCCCTCCGGCTGATCCATGAGGTAAGTGGAAAGAAAGCAATTGTACATGTTACAGGAAAAATAAAGTCATGTGATCATTTTTGTAATTCTTGATTCATCATACTGTGTCACAAGACGCAGACTGTGGAAGAAAACAAATACTGTAGCTCAATTTATCTTCTTGATGGAATTAAAATGTTGCTTTTGTAAGTTAAGAAGTGGGCATGGCCTATGAGACTATAATTGGACAATATATATTCGGAGTTACTTTTGGGGTTTTGTGGTTATTTTTTCCCAGAATGGTCAGAAAAGGTAACACTCACTCACTCACTCACTCAACAGTCAGATAACCACTTACACGCACATCTAGGGGCAAATGAGATCAGACAATTAGCCTAAAGTGTATGTCTTTGGGCTGTGGGAGGAAACTGGAGTTCCCAGAGGAAACCCACGCAACCACAAAACTCAGCAGGAAACAATAACTCTTCTGCATAACTGATTATTTTTCTCTCATGACACACACCCAGGTGTGACTTAAACACTGGCTGATCTTTCTGTCAGGTTCTCATGTCGTGGAGGTGACGCTGTAGGGTTAGATAAATTGTAGAAAATCAGTCTAACCCAAACTGGTTCTGTCTCTGGTTCCGTGTGTTGTGTGTAATGGAGAATGCTGAGTGAATTCTATTGATTTAAAGGCATGGATAACTTTGTCTTCTGCTAATGGACCATTGATTATTCTCTCGATCTCTCTCTCTCTCTCTCTCTCTCTCTCTCTCTCTCTGTGTGTGTGTGTGTGTTTGCACAAGTCACACATCTCTCTTACACCTCTTTTACTCTCTCTCTCTCTCTCTCTCTCTCTCTCTCTCTCTCACACACACACACACACACACACACACACACACACACACACACACACTTCATTGGCAATTAGAAAAGGAGATTATTGATATCTTGTGACCTTGTTAGTGTTGTTTTTGTTTGTTTGTTTATGAGATGATGCACTTTTTATAATGAGTTTGAGTAAATTTATTCAGACTTATTGCAGACATATTTTTAGCTTTCTTCATGTGCTGTTTATTAACTTTCTCATTTATTGGTCTGTCTGTCTGAGTTTATTACTTAATTAACTTTTCTATTGTTTTATTTGTTTGTTTATTTGTATATTTGTTTAGATTTCACTTATTATTATTATTATTATTAAAGTAGCAGAACAAAGGAAAAAACTAAGAAATAAGTGCTAATTATTAAAAATAATAAAATTTCTCTCTCTCTCTGTATGTACTGTTATACTTATTCTCTACTAACATTTTTATTCTGAGTAATATGAATAAATAAACATCCAAATAAAAAGATGCATAAATAAATAATTAATATTCAGTAAAAGAGGGATGATTATTCTTGTCGTTTTTTCAGTGCAGTGTAGACGGAGTACAGTTCTATATTTAATCAGTTTTTACCAATAGTATGTAAATACCAAGTGTGTGTGTGTGTGTGTGTGTGTGTGTGTGTGTGTGTGTTTCAATTAAATAAGAACCCATCCTCATTACCTCCAGCAGCACGCTGGCTTCAGGGCCGTTTATTAAAGTGTGCAGTGATTAAACGCCAACGTCTGATGCGACACGACTGGACTCCAGTTCCGAATTTCAGCAGGATTTTGTTCTCTGTGATGATTTCGCGTTGTGAACGTGCTGTGGCGAGAATGTATCCATGGATTCTCTCTCTCTCTCTCCTCCTGCATTTCCTCAGTAGGAGAGAATCAGTGTGTCCTCTTCTCACTAATCACCTGACTCATCACTCTGACTTCACATCTCTCTCACTCTCTCTCGCTCTCTCCCCCTCTCTCCCTCTCTCGCTTGCTCACACACACACCCTTTCTCTTTCTCCATCCCCTTTGTCTCTCTTGCTCTCTCTCTCTCTTCATCCCTCTCTTCATCTCTTCATCCCTCTCTCTATCTCTCTGTCTTTCTTTCACTCTCTTTTTAAATGTCCTCTCTGTTTCTTTCTTTGTTTTCCCTCACTGTGATCTGTTTCTTTCTTTCTTTCTTTCTTTCTTTCTTTCTTTCTTTCTTTCTTTCTTTCTTTCTTTCTCTCTCTCTGTGTGTCTCTCTCACTATCCCTCTCTCTTTATGCCCCTCTGTTTCACCCTTGATTCTTTTTTTGTGCACCCTCTGTCCCTTACTCTGTGCTCTCTCTCTCTCTCTCTCTCTCTCTCTCTCTCTCTCTCTCTCTCTCTCGCTCCACCCCCCCCCCCCCATCCCAATGGGTGAGTTTCCCATTTGTCTTGACACAAAATATGAATGCACACAAAGTGTACTTTAGTGACTAACGCGCGTATGACGTTTGTGTGAGTCGGAGGTTCGGTGCAGAATTAAATACTTAATCTTCATAATTTCATTAAAAAATAATTCAGGATTCAGTTTGTGGGGCTTTTTTTTTTTTTCTTTCATATTCCACAGATTGGCATCACGGTGATTCTGACTCAGTGTTGAATCATTTTTGATACCATGAATGATTTTTATAGTAACATATCACACAGGGACATGAATGATGGATGTGTCTCCTAAACGGAACACAAGTCGCATGAAGTCTTTCTCATCCAAACCCCAGCTTCTGTTAAAATGTCTTGGACATGCATGTGGCAGAAAGTGCACAGCGGCCCCTGCTGGTACTCCTGTAATATGACACCTAAAAAATTGTCCAGTTGTAAAATGTTAAAGAAACTTTACATTTTTTTTTTGTATTTTAAATTTGATCTGGTTAACTTCAAAGCGTCACAGAATGTTCCATGCTCAAAGCCCTGCCTCCAGTAGAAATTTAATGAAAATCTATAGATAAGTTGACATGATAACCCGCTAAGAAACCGACATTCAAAGCATGTCTAAAACATAACGTTGTCTGCAGACTCAACTTGCATATCTGATCTCTAGGTAAGATTTATGAGTTATTATGATCAGTAAAGCAGATGAAATAAAAGTTACAGTAACTCAGAGGAGGTTGTTGGTAAATGAATTGAAGCTTGTCCTTCATGCTTTCTTCTTCTCTCTTGCTCCTCCATCTGATTTGCTAAGTAGATAGAAAGGGCTTGACGTCACTGTGTGCTTTTCCGTTAGTTTTTCCCACTACCGCCACAGTGTTATCATGTTATATTGTATTATTCTGATGTCAAGCTTTTATTGCAATTTCTATCTGAGATATTATCCAAACTGGGCCCATCATTATATATTTAGCAAACACGTCAATTCCCTTTGACAGAATCCGCACATTGAGTGAGACTTGATCCTGACGCAGCAGGAAAGCGACATCTCAATGTCCTTCTCCCTTATTTTCTACGACCTCGAGGCTAATCATTCTTCAGGAAGTGACTGAAAAGATCTCATGAATTGGCCTTGAATATAAAAAAAGACAAATGAAGCAGCAAATCAGCAGTGAGTCGAGTCCCCCCTTACCTGGATAGTCTTTTGATAAGAGCTGAACTTTGTGTACTATTGTGAGTAACCACTGTAGACTGAAAAATCCCCATGAGTCACCACTCGGCAGCTCCTGCCCAATAAGGATTGTGGATAAATATAGCTAGGGTTTGAAGTTGAATGAACAGCAGATGAGGGAGATACTTGAAATTTTTATTACACTTGGTTGCTGAGTTGCAGTTTCACACTGTCTCCTACTCAGTCTGTCAAAAAAATCCTCCCTTGTCTTGCTGGAGTACTCATTTCCCCCTTTTCAAGTGCAGAGCGAACAGCCGAGGCAAACCCTCGCTCCCCTACTTGTCGTGAACTGTAAAAAGGAAAGTCACTTGACGGAGTCAAAACCGTTTGTTTGATTAGCCGGCAGTGTTCTGCTTACACGCCGGGTCGCATTTTGCTTCACTGACACGTCTGATTTACTTCATGTCCAAGGCTCGGCGTTAGTGGAATATTCTCATGTCTGGGATGACAGGGAGGAAGAGCTGGTTATAAAAGTGCACCAGGATTCAGAGGCAATTTTTCATAGTTGGGTTTGTTTTTCGTATTATTTACTTATGTAGAAGAGTAATAAATGTGTAATTAATAAAGATGAAGCATGACATTTACACTTTTCTTATAATGGTGGCAAAACTTTAACAGCTAATATTGACATGTCTATCAATCCATCCTGTCTGTCGATCTGTCTGTCTGTCTGTCTGTCTGTCCGTCTATGAATTCGTATGATGTGTTTATAATAATACTGCTGCTACTACTAGTAGTCATAATGTTAATTCTGTGTCACAGCAAGGTCCTGGGCTTGAGTCCCAGGCTCTGGTGATTTGGTGTGAAGTTTGCATGTTCTTCCTGTGCTTGCGTGGGTTTCCTCTAGGTACTGCTGTTTCCTCCCGCAGTCCAAAAACACGCACAGTAAGTTAATTGGCTGTTGCAAATCTCTCCTAGGTGTGAGTGTGAAGGGTTGTGTGAGTGTTGGCCCTGCAATTGCCTGGCGAGCTGTCCAGGGTGTACCCTGCCCTCGCCCCAAATCGGCTGAGATGGGCTCCAGCCTCCAGGCGACCCTAATTAGGATTAAGTGGTTCAGAAAATGAATGAATGAATGAGTTTGCATGTTCATCTATTGCTTGTGTGAGTTTCCTCTGTGTACTCTGGTTTCCTCCCACAACTAAAAACGTGCACATTACGGTACTTAGCTGTTCCAAATTGCCTCTATTTGTGTGAGAGCGTGAGTAAGTGAGTGACAGTGTGAGAGAGAGAGAGAGAAAGTGTGTGTGTGTGTGTGTGTGTGTGTGTGTGTGTGTTGCCCTACAATATTCTACTTTTGCCCATTGTCGGCTGAGAGAGGCTCAGGCTTTCTTGCCACCTTAATAGGATTAAGCTGTTGGGTAAATGAGTGTGTGAGGGAGAGAGTGTATTATTATTATTATTATTATTGTAATATTAACAATAGCAAATTACAGAATAAATAATAAATATAACTCTGATAAGCGGTTCAGAAAATGAATGAAGAGATAATAAATAGGATAAATTCTATTTTTTAGGATGCAGTTTATGTTTATTATTAGTATTATGGGCCGTGGTGGCCTGGTAGTAAAGGCCACTGGATCACTGATCCTACGTTGGTGGTTTAAGCCACACTCTCATCAGGTTGTCACTGTCCCCCCCCCAGTGCAGCTAACTGGGTTATCAAAGGCCAGCCATGTCTCTCCCTGTCTATGTTGAGAGGTTCATGTAAAAGAACCATTGATGACTTTCGACAAGAGTAGCTGCGTAGCTGTCAGCGTGTTTCTGCCCTGTGATGGCCTGGCGAGCTGTCCAGGGTATACTCTGCCCTCGCCCGGAGTTGGCTGGGATGGGCGCCAGCCTCCAATGACCCTAATTAGGATTAAGCGGTTATAGAAAATGAACAATGAAATGAAATGAATTATTATTATTATTATTATTATTATTATTATTATTATTATTATTATTTTAAGATTATCAGAAATATATATTATTATAAGACAGGTCCTGGGTTCGATTCCCGACTCGGTTGTTTGTGTGTGGAGCTTGCAAGCTTTCTTAGTGCTTGTGTGGGTTTCTTTTGGGTACTCCGGTTTCCTCCTGCAGTCCAAAATCAGGCACAGTCGGCTGATTGGTGGTTCCAGATTACCCCTAGGTATGAGTTTGACTAGTTGTATATGTGTTGCCCTGCAATGGTCTGGTGAGCAGTTCAGGTTGTACAATGCCTTTGCCCCGAGTCGACAGATGGGCGCCCACGTCCCCGCTACCAAAATTGTTATTAGAAAATGAATGAGAGATTTCCATTTGGCTTTTCCCCTTTATCAGGGGTCGCCACAGCGAATGATGTGCACGTTTGATTTGGCATAGGTTTATATATCGGATGCCCTTCCTGACACAACCCTATTTGCAAGGGACAGAAACACGCTGGCAGCTTTGCAGCTACTCTTCACGAAAGTCAGCAATGGTTCTTTTACATGAACCTCTCACCATAGACAGTGAGGGACATGGCCGGCCTTTGATAACCCAGTTAGCTGCACTGGGGTGGGGCAGTGACAACCGTGTGGAGAGTGGGACTCGAACCCCCAACCTTAGGATCAGCGATCCAGCGCCGTATACCACTAGACCACCACTGCCCCTAGACCACCACCACTGCTATTAGAAAATGAATAAGGAAATATTATTATAATATTATAAGGTTACCTTAAATATCTATCTATCTTGTGCCTGAGTCGTAGGACGACCATTGGCGACCCACAATGAAGGACAACACCCTGGCTTTCATCTTCATAGAGGTTTTCTTGGCAGGATTAGTGCCGTGGTTTGCCATTGCCTTCTGCACGATGTGAACCTACGGGCAATTTAGAATGGCCAATTAACCTACTGTGCATGTCTTTGGATTGTGGGAGGAAACCAGAGCACACGGAGGAAACCCATGCAAGCACGGGAAGCACATGCAAACTCCACACAGAAACACCCAGGCTGGGAATCAAACCCAGGCCTTCTTGCTGTGAGCCGGATGTGCTAACCACTACGCCACCGTGCCGCCCACCTTAAATATACAGTAAATAATTAATTTGATGTTATTATTTATTTAGCGTTATAAAATTTCATGAGGTTCTACAAGCACTATTACATACAGAGACCATGCAACAAACAAACAAACAAACAAAAAAATGGGAGAATAGCTTCGGCCAATAAGTGGTACAAACGTAAAAAGTACCAGACATATATCAAAAAACAAATAAATAAAAAGAAAACTAGCCTCAAGCTAATGGGGAAAATACAGAGCAAAAAATATGATGTTAGAATAACAACAATAACAAAACTTGTTTATTTGTAGACGCTCAAACAAAATTTCTGCACATGGAACCTATAGTAAAAGTATAATGCTTCCTATCACCACCGTTTAATTACTAAATAATTACCCTGTAAATATCAGGTAAATAACACTATATTACTGGGTAATTACTTCATATTATAAGCTGGTCAATACAAAAGTAGCTACATGAAAAATACTGAGAAGTCGTCAATCCTTTCCCATTCCAGCATTTGTTTCTTGTTTACGTAGCAGTTTGACAAGACTAGGATAAGAACTCACAACCTTCTGTGCAGTTGCAGTGCTGCCTTCCCTCATAACCCCATAGAATGAATGCACACCTGGGTATTCAGATGTCAACTCTTCAGTATAAGATTAGTTTTACTGTGTACTAATATTTCACATGAGTTTATATTAAACTCGAATCAAACGTGCTTCTCTGTCTATTTTAGGAAGTATCTGAGACCTCGTCCCATTATTAACCCCCCCCCCCCACCCACCCCAACTGCCCACTATGGTATTAACACAACTGTAAAACTGTCTGCTCATCACACGCTCGAGTATCCAAACATCTCTGCCTGGAATGTATTAAGTTGAGCTGGCGCCGCGATGAGGGAGAAAATTCATCCACAGCGATCATTCGCTGTCCTCATGTAACAGCTGGATGGCTTTTTTCTGAGCTGAAAATGTGACAGCTCAGGAGAACACCTGGATAATTCGAAAGTAGCGGAACCAGGGACGCAGGATCAGCTCTTCAGAATGTGTTTTGAAATATCCTGAATGCGTTAAACCGTACTCAGGTGCATAGCGTGCATCCGAAAGTGTTGTGTGATGCGTAAATTCCACGGCTTATAACAAAATGTCCTGTGTGTTCAGAGTACAGTGTGGCATTTATTCGGTTACTAAAAGCGATCGTTCATGGCGTTCCAGGGTGAAATGTCTCCGAGACTGATACAGAGTGTCAAGCTCACACAACACAGGCTGGAAATAGTTGCTAGGTGCCTGCCAGGGTGAGTGACATCTGAATGCTGACACGTCTCTCTCTCTCTCTCTCTCTCTCTCTCTCTGTGTGTGTGTGTGTGTGTGTGTGTGTGTGTGTTTGGTGGAGGGCATTATTTCTCAGCACGTGTAGAAGTTCTTGTTTAGAGTGTATGACTGTGTGTTAAGTCACCGTGCTTTTAATGAAAATACAAAAAATGGTTAAGTTTCAGCTAACAACTCTTTACTAGCTGCTTTAAATAGTTTTTTGAGGACATTCTAACATTAAAAGATAAAAGTATCCCGTGCTGAATTAGAAGCTAACAAGGAAAATACTGTAACAAAGTACACAGCACCCTCTGCGATAATGCCTGTAATGATACACTTTGAAAAAAAAAATTGTCCTGCCTTAGAATGTTAAAGAATCGTTTAAAAAAAATTCTGGATCCAGAATTCCATCCTGATCATCTCCAAATTCGAATGATGTCATCCTTATCTTAAGCACCACCTCTGGAAGAATTTTTTATAGAAATCCACACATAATTGTTCTGCACACTAACACGTAGATTTGAGCATTATTCACTCCTTATGATTTTAAATCCCAAGACATTGGAACAATCACAATGTGCCGTTTTGGTATATATTGGTATCCAGGGATCCCTCGCTACTTTGTGCTTCAATTTATGCTGCTTCGGTGCATCGCCCTTTTTTTTTTTTTTTTTTTTAAATCTTCTTCTTCTTTCTTTTCGGCTTTTCCCTTTCTCGGGAGTCGCCACAGCGAATCATTTGATTCGCACATTTGATTTGGCAGAGGTTTTTACGTCGGATGCCCTTCCTGTCACAACCCTCTTAACAAGGGACAGAAACACGCTGACGGCTTTGCAGCTACTCTTTACGACAGTCAGCAATGGTTCTTTTACATGAACCTCTCAACATAGATAGTGACAGACATGGCCCGCCTTTGATAACCCAGTTAGCTGCACTGGGGTTTTTAATTTTTTTAAAATATTCATCGAATTAAAAAAAATAAGGAAATTAAGAAAGAATAGGGGAAAAAGTGAAGGAAAATGCCACAAAAACAAGGCCAATTATGAAAAAAACCCCTAAACAAACAAAAAACAACCCAAAACATCAAAACTGCTTACATTTTTGTGAGGTGCGCATCTGTCTGGGTGCACGTGCACGCGTGTCTGTATGTGTGTGTATTTATGTTTTATTTACATCTTATGCTATTTTTTTAATGTTTTGTTATTATAAGCATTTCTAGCATTGAATATGTATTTATTGATATTATATACACATATACATGTACGTATACGTCAGTCGGGGAGGGGGGGGGTGATCCTACTTCGTGGAATTCAATGGTCGTATTTAACTACGGAACGTGAAGGATCCCTGTATATACTAGTATATACTAATAGGCATTATCCTGAGTGGATAATGCCTGGATCAAAACCGCCGGCATCACCATTATTATGCTTTAAAAATGGAAAATATCTTGTTTTAGTTTGTTCTTCCTATGTTTCCATGTTGTATATACAGACTTATCTGACCCGTCTCTACCATGGTCAAAATATCTTATGTTAAATCTTATTTTATCTTATGTTTTTGCTGGTGTGTAGTATATATTAATTGTTTGTGTTGCTTGCTTTGTTAATTGTTTGTGTGTAGTATATATTCAAATAAAAAAAAAGCAAACTTGGCACTAAAAGGTCACTGGTTCGATTCCTGGACCAACAGGAAAAATGTGGGGTGGCGTCCCCTTCCTCCACCTTCATGCTTGAAAGTGGTCGCCGATCCGCTCCTGTGTGTGTACTCGTGTTGGATGGGATATCCAGAAAAAGCAGAGCCAGATTTCCCTTCAGGGATTTATGGAGTACATCAAAATAATTAAAGAAAAAATCACTGACATGCTGCGTCTCAGCGTTCTTTCTCGGGGACTATTTAGCGCCATCCACTGAGTCAGAGGCATGTCATGGGATGTTGAAAGAGCGTGTAACAAGCTCGGCTGTAAACCAGCCCTTAGTTCCACATGTTTTATGGATGTGTGTTATTGATGTTCTCGGTTGTTTTCGAAGAGCCCCGTCCAGATGAAGCCTCTCACCACACTATAAAAATCTGAGCAGTCACTCTGATTGATCTCCTTTTAGCATGATCTTACTAAAGGAGAACATTTGGGCTATTAATAACTTTTGTGTGGCACCGCACTAGCTGAAGTAGCCATATAACAATGATGTAACGATCTCATGCCACATTTATCTTTCTACTCTGTGTTGTTTTTTTCATTTTACGGTGTATTTAACACTACATTACAGGGTATTAAAGTGTCAGAGGTGAGTGATGGAGAAACGTATTGTATGTTTTAGAAATAATCCTGAAGGAGATGATGACAGATGGCTGTTTTTACTGCATGCATTACTCTCTCTCATAATCATGTTTTTAATACGGTCGTTTATTTACGAACTTCATCAGTGTAGTCTTATTCTGAGAAGAGTGACTAATCAGTGTACTGTAAATCTGTATGACTGACACACACACACACACACACACACACACACACACACACACACATGCACTAACCTGGGATTATGATATGACTATGTATGACTCTGTGTGTGTGTGTGTGTGGGGGGGGGGGTTAAATTTGTTTGTTCTTATTCTTCTCCAGCACCTCCACCGCCACCATCATCCTCATCCTGAGGATATTCTCCAATTATTTCACCACCACCATCATCTTCATCATCATCATCATTACCATCATCACCATTATCATATTATACGTATTTCAGAATTACCACCATCATCTAATTGCTCCATCCATTATCATTCTTCTTCTTCCTCATCCTCATAATTATTCATCATCATCATCATCTTCTACTCCACCATCACCATCATGATCATCATCTTCTTCTTCTATTCCATCACCATCATCTTTATAATCGTCATCATAATCATTTTCATTTGGTCCACCACCACCACCACCACCATCATCATCTTTATAATCACCATAATCTTCTTTTAAGTCCACCATCATCATCATCTTCATTATCATAGTTACCATCATCATCATCATCATCTTTTTTATCTTCTATTCACACCATGATCATTTTCATGATATTGGGTGTATATATGTCTCTTGGTTGATTTTGATTTGTCTCTTTCACCCTTCCTTCCATCCATCCATACCCATCTATCAATATGTCACCATTTTAAACATTTTATGACACTCGGCTGCAGCAGGTGATGGTCAGCAGGTAAACAGTAAAAGGAATAAGTGTTGTATTATTAAATATTCCAATTTCCAGCTGCCATTAATTTTTATAGTCAGCAGAAAAATGGAAAATGCACAAAACATCTCAGCACCGTCGTAAGAATTGGGCGGAGCTTTGCAGGCTGACATGTGAGCCTGTGCAACCTTACATATGAATCCATTCAGCAGAGTTGTTCTGAATGTCAATTTTACTTTTGGGTGATACAAATGTCCAAGTGGCCATGTTAGCATTAGCATTAAGATTAGTATTTCATTTTTTTTTTTCATTTCATTTTCTGTATCCGCTTCATCCTAAATAGGGTCGCGGGAAGGCTGGTGCCCATCCCAGCCAACTCAGGGCGAGGGCAGAGTACACCCTGGACAGCTCGCCAGGCCATCGCAGGGCGGAAACACGCTGACGGCTTTGCAGCCTACTCTTGTCGAAAGTCAGCAATGGTTCTTTTACATGCCTCACACCATAGACAGTGAGAGACATGGCCGGCCTTTGATAACCCAGTTAGTGCACTGGGGGTTAAGATTAGTATTGTATCGAAATTCAAAGCTCATAAAGTTTATGTAAAAAAAATTAGAATAACAAAAATAATAATAATAACAACAGCTACATAGAATAAGCTTGAGAGGGTGTTTTGTTTTGTGGCCCAAATTTACATCAAATACAGCCTGTGTGTGTGTGTGTGTGTGTGTGTGTGTGTGTGTGTGTGTGTGTGTGTGTGTGTACATTGCGGGACTTTGATTTCATGCTTGCTAAAAATAGCTGACAGAGGAGCAAGACGTGAGGCTCCTGAGAGAGAGAAGAGCAGGGTACCGCAGCCTCTCTCTCTCTTTCTCTGTCTATCCCCTTTTTCTGCCCCTCCCTTTGTCCTGTTCTCCACCCCTCTCTATCCCTCCAATGGCTCAGCAGCCGCAAGTGTGGACAAGCTCGGCTGTAATTACTGTAGAGTGGCGACGAGCAAGCGAGAGATGGGAGCATGAATGAACAGGAGAACTGAGAGAGAGAGAGAGAGATAGAGAGAGAGAGATAGAGGTGAAACAGACAGACAATTAGAGTGAGAAACAGACAGTAGGCGAGAAAGAAAGGGCATCTATTGACTCTGAGGAGACTTATAGGAAAACTGACACACACACACACACACACACACACACACACACACACACAATCAAAAGCTTCACTTCCACTCGCGACCTCCAGACGCACTGAGGCTCACAGATGCCTGTTTCTAAGGTACACTTGCGCTCTCTCTCTCTCTCTCTCTCTCTCTCTCTCTGTCTGTGTGTGTGTGTCTGTGTGTGTGCGTGTGTGTGTGTGTGTGTGTGTGTGTGTGTGTGTGTGTGTGTGTGTTGGAATGTTTATTTAATTTTATGATTTCAAACACAATAAATAATAGAAATTGTAACCATTGTATTTTTAAATATTTTTTTAAATGTTCTAATGCAAAATTGTGTGTGTGTGTGTGTGTGTGTGCGTGTGTGCGTTTGCACGCGCACATTTGCACTCAGCTGTGGTTTGTTTACTCGGCTCATCGGCTTCTATTATACGGTTTTAAACAAGTGTGGAATTGTACTTGTGTGTGTGTGTGTGTGTGTGTGTGTGTGTGTGCGTGCGTGCGCACACGTGCATGTTAGTGTGTCCTTCAGGGTTTACTGCTTTATGAATGACTCCTGCAGATAAGATTAGTTTGAGATAAGACACATTCAACTCTTCTGTACTGTTCATAACAGCTTATAATCAACACTTATAACTTAAGTAGTTTCTGGTGAAAGTTATAATGCATTATAAGGAACAAAAATGTCTTCAGTAATGTATTAATTAAACAGAAATTCATTCTTTGATTGTAATTGCAGGTTTTTCATGTCTATTAAAAGTCCCTCTCAACATGTTATACCATGATGCAGTATTTTACTTATTTTTTTATTGTTTGGCTTCCCCCCCTATTTTCTCCCTAATTTGATCGTATCCAATTCCCGCCCATCAAGTATTACCTTCCCTATCACATGACCACCACTGACCAGGGAGGGGCGAAAGCATGCACCCCCCCCCCCCCTCCCGTGACAAGTATGCTAACCACCCGCCTATTTTCGAACTGTGGAGCATGCGCATTTTGCTGGTGGTCTAATACACTCTGGCACTATCTGCCCCCTCGTATGAATGAGCTCACAGATGCCCATGATTGCTTGGCACTCGCTGTGAGTGACAGGGAAGGGGATGGATAGCATACATTCCCTTACCTGCCACTCTTAGCGATTGCCAAATAAGGTTTTATAATGCATTATGCACCCTGATTATGTTGTAAAGTTATATTATGTCTGATTTGTTGTAAAGTTATACCATGATTTATGTGCAAGCAGATATTAGATATTACAGATAATAATTATTGCTAGACATTACAGGTGAATAGTTATGTTATAATATGATATAATACCTACATAGTAGCCAAACATTAGGTCTGTACAGAGAAATCTCACCCCTGCAGTCTTTAGTACAGGTTGATGCAAAAAAAAAAACCCAAAAAACCTCAAGATCTGTGATTTCACTGTCTAGACCGAGCAAATGAGGTTACTAAATTGTTGGCAATACTGGTTTGTTTTAATTCACCTCAGGAGCTGTTATGTGCCATGTTGCTTGGGGCTTTGGTAGCTTTTGGCTTCTTTCCATTCCCGTGATGAACAAGAGCTTTCTGACTTTGTGGGACTTTGTAAACTATTTATTCTTTCGGATGTTTCTTATAACTCCCTTTGCATTTTAAAGAAAATGCCGAGTACAGACGCTCCCCGATTTACGTTTTTAATTGGTTCCGGACAGCCAAACGTAAGTGACGTATGACGTATGACGCTTATACTGTACTATGCATCCATAAATACAGTATCATTACCTTATCTCATAAAACACCCCTAAATCAATTATTATAAACATAAGATTGTAAAATTATATCAAATAATATCAACATTAATTTCAAATAAGTCACTTATTTATACCGAGTCACTTTACATGAAGCTTAAAACAGCCAATCAACGCTTACAATATGTGAGGCGCTCAATACCGAAAGTAGTGTACTTGCAAAAGTAGTGCACTTGCTACGGGTTATACGGACTTCCGGTCTTAGTGCACAAGGGTGCCGTTGAACTCGTTTACAACACAGCCTGCACTGATGTATAGAGTTCTCTTTCCTGAATTCAGGTTTTCATTCATTTTACAGCTCTCTTTGCTTAACTGAGTATGCATGGTAGATCGTGCCAATCCGAGCAGATAGTTAATTCATCTCTGTGTATGAGACTTGTACCCATGCTAGTAGGTTTATGCTTCTGACCAACCATATTTGCTTAAGGTTTCAAAAGTCCATAAAACAGTGTAAACACAAAGATCACAGAGATGACGTCTTAATACAAGGGTAACACGCTATATAACTGATATATACTGAACTGGAAAGGAGGGGCACTCAGTCTGTCGTTTGTAAACAATGGACGCAGCATCATTGCGTCATTACGTCAGTGTACTACGTAGGTACATCTAAACTCAAAATTTGACTTTTTTTTTTTTTCGAAAAAACGTAAAACAGATGAACGTAAGTTGGGGAGCGTCTGTACTTCTTTGGAAACTGCTACACATCTTTGCACACAATGTGCTCAGGGCTGATTTGTTGGTCCAGACTATGTGATCAATTGTCAGTACGTCAGCCAATCAGACTGTCTCATTAATGTCATAATATTAAATGGATTTATAGGGTGTTAAGAATCTGTTGGTTTTACATTGTTTGTAACTTGATTTCTGTTCATACTGCTGTGTGTGTGTGTGTGTGTGTGTGTATGTGCAAGCAATATTTACAGGAATCCCTCACTTTCCACGGTTAATGGGGACCGAGACCCCCCCATGACCACCGATTTCCGCGAAGTCAGATCGACCCCCCTGACTGACGTATACGTACATGTACAGGGATCCCTTGCTGCTTCGTGCTTCAATACATGCGACTTCAGTGCATCGTGTTTTTTTTTTTTTAATATTCATCAAATTTAAAAAATAAGGAAATTAAGGAAGAATAGGTGAAAAAATGAATGAAAATGCCACAAAACAAGGCCAATTATTCAACAAACCCCCAAAAAAAAAAAAAAAAAAAAACCTAAACTAACACAAAACAAAAAACTACCCAAAATCTCCTATCAAAACTGCTTACATTGTTATGAGGTGCGCATCTGAGTGCGTCCATGCGCATCTGTGGGCTTGTGCGTGCGCGTCTGTATGTGTGCATATTTACTAGTCCTTCTCAAAAAGTTAGCATATTGTATTAAAGTTCATTATTTTCTGTAATGTACTGATAAAAATTAAAATTTCATATATTTTAGATTCATTGCACACCAACTGAAATATTTCAGGTGTTTTATTGTTTTAATACTGATGAGTTTGGCATACAGCTCATGAAAACCCAAAACACCTATCTCAAAAAATTAGCATATTTCATCCGACCAATAAAACAAAAAGTGTTTTTAATACAAAAAAGAAAACCTTCAAATAATTATGTTCAGTTATGCACTCAATACTTGGTCAGGGATCCTTTTGCAGAAATGACTGCTTCAATGCGGCGTGGCATGGAGGCAATCAGCCTGTGGCACTGCTGAGGTGTTATGGAGTCCCAGGATGCTTCGATAGCGGCCTTAAGCTCATCCACAGTGTTGAGTCTGGTGTCTCTCAATTTCTCTTCACAATATCCCACAGATTCTCTATGGGGTTCAGGTCAGGAGAGTTGGCAGGCCAATTGAGCACAGCAATACATGGTCAGTAAACCATTTAGCAGTGGTTTTGGCACTGTGAGCAGGTGCCAGGTCGTGCTGAAAAATGAAAATCTTCATCTTCATAAAGCTTTTCAGCAGATGGAAGCATGAAGTGCTCCAAAATCTCCTGATAGCTAGCTGCATTGACCCTGCCCTTGATAAAACAAACAGATTAAAACAAAAACAAAAAAACAATAAAACACTGCTTTTAAAAATAAAATTCACTACAAAACCTAAAGCTATATGGAGAAGGATTAAGAAACTACAGTAAAACCTCCGCTGACGAACGCTTAAGATCACGAACTTTTCGCCTGAAGAACATTAAATTTGCGAGCATATAGTCTCTGCTGATGAACTAGTTTTCGGCGGACGAACCAAACCACGCGGTCGAACAGCGCCACGGTGGCGGCCACGAGAAGTTGACGCACGCTCACGGCGTCACAGTTCGTCACCCCCTTTCTTTGAGTGCGGAAGTGGTTTGTGTTTGATAGACATTTTGGACCATATTGAGTGTACTTTTGCTATTATGGGACCGAAAAAGACCCCACCACAGGCGGAGATCATTGAAAAACACGAACGAGGTGTGCGTTTGTGTGACTCAGCGTCCCAGTACCAGTACAAGGAACAAGGAAGCTATTAAGGGTGCGCGTGTGGCTAAGGGTGTTTCCAAACAGTAGGCGTTTCCAAACACTCCTTCCAAACAGTAAGTCCCTCCCTCCCTCCTCCTCCCACTCCATTCCATCAAGCCATCAACTACCATCACAAAGGTAAATAAAACGACTTTATTATACAGTACAGTTTATTTCTTTAATTACAATACAATAGCACATTTATTATACATAAAATAAGGTATATTTTTGTGTAGTTTTAAGGCTTATTTAGTAGAAAATTATGTTTTATGGGGACCTGGGAACGGATTATTCTCAGTTTAATGGTTTTTTATGGGAAATAAATGTTCGGAAGACGAACTTTTCGCCTCACACACACTTTCTGGGAACCAATTATGTTCGTGAGCAGAGGTATTACTGTATTAGCTAGCAGAGAACCTAATAGGTAACAATGACAAACACTGAAGTTTAACTAACTGTCAGAAACTAATAGTTAGCAGTGATGATAGAACTTACAGTTAAAATCTAAAAACAAACACTAAATATGTCGTAGCAAGTAGCAAACAGTTGAAGAAAAGTTGAGAATAAGAAGCTAATCGGTAACAACAGGCACAATAAGAAGTTAACAGTAAAGGTCTAGATAAGAGTAAGGCACTAATAGCTAACAGTAGTACTGTAACTAATAGTCTTCTTCTTTTCCTTTTGGCTTTTCCCTTCAGGGGTCGCCACAGCGAATCATCTGCCTCCATCTCACCCTACCCTCTGCATCTGCTAATCTTACTCCAACTACCTTCATGTCCTCCTTCACCACATCCATAAATCTTATCTTTGGTCTTCCTCTAGGCCTTCTGCCTGGTAGTTCCAACCTCAGCATCCTACTACCAATATACTCACTATCCCTCCTCTGTACATGTCCAAACCATCTCAATCTCGCCTATCTGACTTTGTCTCCAAAACGTCTTACATGTGCTGTCCTTCTGATGTACTCATTCCTGATCCTATCCATCCTCGTTACTCCCAAAGAGAACCTCAACATTTTCATCTCTGCTACCTCCAGCTCTGCCTCCTGTCTTTTCCTCAGTGCCACTGTTTCTATACCATACAACATCGCTAGCCTCAACACTGTCTTGTACACTTTTCCTTTCATTCTTGCCGATACCTTCCTATCACACATCTCACTGGACACTTTTCTCCAACCATTCCAACCTGCCTACACACGCTTCTTCACCTCTTTTCCACACTCTCCATTGCTCTGGATTGTTGAGCCCAAGTACTTAAAATCCTCCACCTTCTTTATCTCTGTTTCCTGTAACCTCACCGTTCCTCTTGTTTCCTTGTTGTTCACACCCATGTATTCTGTTTTACTGAGGCTAACCTTCATTCCTCTCCTTTCTGGGGCATACCTCCACCTCTCTAGATTTTCCTGCACTTGTTCTCTGCTCTCACTACAGATCACACTGTCATCTGCAAACATCATAGTCCACAAGGAGATTCTTGTCTAACCTTGTCTGTCAGCCTGTCCATCACCATAGCAAACAAGAAGGGGCTCAGACCTGACCCTTGATGCATTCCCAACTCCACCTTGAACTCTTCTGTCACACTGACGGCACACCTCACCACTGTCTTATATCTCTTATACATGTCTTGCACCACTCTAACATACTTCTCTGCCACTCCAGACTTCCTCATGCAATACCACATTTCCTCTCTCGGCACCCTGTCCTATGCTGTCTCCAGATCCACAAAGGCACAATACCGCTCCGTCTGGCCTTCTCTGTATTTCTCTATTAACATCCTCAAAGCAAACACTGCATCTGTGGTACTCTTTCTTGGCATGAAACCAAACTGTTGTTCACAGATGCTGACCTCTGCCCTTAGTCTAGCTTCCACTATTCTTTCCCATAACTTCATCGTATGGCTCATCAACTTTATCCCTCTGTAGTTGCCACAACTCTGCACGTCTTCCTTGTTCTTAAAAATGGGCACCAGCACACTTCTCCTCCATTCCTCCGGCATCTGTTCACTGTCTAAGATCTTGTTGAATATTCTTGTCAGAAAATCTACTGCTACCTCGCCTAGACACTTCCATACCTCCACAGATATGTTATCAGGACCCACTGCCTTTCCACTCTTCATCCTCTTCAATGCCCTCCTCACTTCACCCTTACTAATCTTTGCTACTTCCTGGTCCTCAACAGTCACCTCTTCTACTCTTTTTCTCTCTCTCATTTTCCTCATTCATCAGCTCTTCAAAGTGCTGTAACTAATAGTTAGAAGCTAAAAAGTAAAGCTGCTGCTAACAGCTAAATAGCTAATAGTTAATTTGTAGCTAGCAACGAAGAGCTCATTTCAAAACAGTGAAGCTTTTGCTAACAGAAAGTTAGCTAATTGCTAACTGGAATGTGCTAACTAATGATAAGAGGCTAAAATGAAGCTGCAGCTAACAAGTGAATAGCAAGCAGTGAATCTGTACCTAGCAGCAAAAAGCTAGCACTTACATATAGTACTGAGCTAATACAGCCCTTGTGGTATAGTGGTTGGAGTGCTGTGCTCATGCTCAGGGGGTTGTGTGTTCAAATCCCAGTTAGACCCCACTATACTAAGACCCCTGGGCAAAGTCTTAACCACAAGTGTGCCTCTGCTCACCCAGCAGTATAAATTGGTACCAGTAAAAATATACTGGGAAGGTAACCTGTGATGTACTAGCGTCCCATCCTGGAGGAGTTGAACTCCTAGTTGCTTCACGATATGGAAACCGGGGATAAGCACCGGCCTGATGAGCCTCTATGACGAGGGGGGGTTAAAAAGCCCAAAGGACTTTACTTACTTTTAATGCAGCCCTCCTGTACTTGTAATTGTGCAATGTTAGCTGGAACGATTGATTATAGCAATAACAAGCTAATCTGCTCAGAAAGATATAAAAGTTAAAAGTGAAACTACATGCTAAGTTTTGCGCTCATTCTGCTGTCATGCAGCCAGTGTGCTAATGTGTAGCTGTGACAGATCAGCTCCTGAAATGTATCTTCTTGAGATGGTTATTTTTCACTCCAGTGGTGATGAGTTCAGACTGAAGGAAGAAAAGCGAACGAGATTCCAGTTCCTCGTCACTTCGTGGACTCGTTCTGTTCCTCGCTGGCTCCCAGTGGACTCATTAGGAACCCCTGGACCATTCATTAAAACCATGGAGACAAGACGAGAGGGACAATCTGGATGTGTATGTGTGTGTGTATGTGTGTGTATGTGTGTGTGTGTGTGTGTGTGTGTGTGTGTGTGTGTGTGTGTGAATCCTGCCTGGATGGGCTTGTAATCATATATATATATATATATTCATCATATTTGAAAATCCGCTTAGGACAGTGGAGACAAAGGTGTATTTGTGTGTGTGTATGTGTGTGTGTGTGTGTGTGTGTTTGTGTGAGTGAGGGTGGGTGTGTATAAGGGAAATGAGGTTTGATGGATGTTAATGGTTGTGAACCCTTCGGGACGTGGCAGCCAATCAGAGAGCCACAATGTTTTGCCTGTGGCTGGGGTGGGAGTCCGTAGCCTAATGGAACGCGCATACACACACACACACACACACACACACACACACACACATGCTCCTTACTAAATGCCTTCCGGATGCTCAGTAAACCTCTTCATGTTGCGTTTGTGTGAAAGGGGTGGGCCGATAAGCAACCCCTAAAGTCCCCCACCCCTTCTCTCTGTCCCAAAGTATCTTGCCCATCGCTCTTACATTATCTCTGATTCTCTCGCTCTCTCTGTTTCTCACATGCCATGGTTGATCTTGTTCAATATCACAAACACACACACACAGACACACAGACAGAGTGCTGCTCATGTGACTTGGTCAGTCGTGTTGGTAAGAGCAGTTTCAGTCCGTCTGCAGTGATGGTGGGGCGAGTAAGCCCACTCTGAGCTCTGGATTTCCTGCTGCAGGTGGAAACTCCGCTGCTGCTTCTTCTGCTGCTGCTTGTTCTTCTTGTGTCTTTGCGGTGAGTCAGCCGACTGCACGGAGAGTTAGAAGAAGAGTTTTATCGTTGTGTCGTGTAATTGAGATTTGTACAATTTATTGTGTGTTTGTGTGTGTGTGTGTGTGTGTGTGTGTGTGTGTGTGTTAAATGATGAAGTGAAAAACCAAAAAGGAGAAAAGTAACTTTAATCATGTCTTAAAGTGCAAATATAGAAGCAAGTTATACGTGTGTGTGTGTGTGTGTGTGTGTCTGTTACACGCTGTTGTGCAACACGATAGATAGTCAAGTGTGTTATTGACTCCAGTAGAGAAGTCACATGGGCATCTCTCACTCTTACTCTCCCTCTATCTCTTTCTTTCTTAATTATCTCTCTCTTTCTTTTCCTTTCTCTATTCATCTTTCAGTTGTTATCCCTCATCCTTTTTCCTTCTTCACTCTCTCATTTTATCTCTCTCACTCCCCCTGTTTCTCTCACCCTCGCTTTCCCTCCCTCTCTGTTGTTCACTCTGTTTCTGTTTCTCTTTTTTTCTTTGTTTCTTTGTCCCATTTTTTCTCTCTCTCTCTCTCTCTCTCTCTCTCTCTCTCTCTCTCTCTCTCTCAACTCATGTCTCTTTTTTTTTCTCTCTCTCAACCGCTTTCTTCATCTTTCCAAGTTTTCTCTCACCTGATAAATATTCAGATTCAACATAACACCATAGAATATATTTAGGACTATTAATGATATATATACACATACATACATACTATAAATTAACTATATTATATAATCACCGATCCCAAAGCACATCAACAGACATCTTTTATTATAGACTGATTCATAACACGTTATAAATATTATTATGTACATTACTGTACCTAATATCGTCAAAGTTTGTAATGACTTTTGTCAATTACTTTTTATCATAATGAAGTCCTAAAAACCTGTTATGAACAATATTTATGCCATTATCATGTTAATAATTCAAGATAGTAGTTATCTGGTAGGTAGTATCTGGTGGATGAATATAACAATGTGTGTAAAGCCTTAATAATGAATTATAACATGATATTAATGTAGTTAATATATAGTTTATTCATAGTTTACTAGAAATAGTGTATGTGAAATAGAGTACAGTATATTACCGATAGACAGATAGATAGACAGTGTGTGTGTGTGTGTAGTGCTCATAGGCAGTGTTTCTAAAAATAACACAGACACACACACACACACACACACACACACACACACACACACTGGGATTTTCATGAGGTGTTTTTTAATTTTTAATTTTCTCCTGATAGCGATTTTCTAAAAAGAATATTGTGACTATCGAGTTAATCACCGAAAATCTTTAGCCTTAAAAAAGCGTCATGTCAGTTAAAAAAAAAAAATCATGCATACATGATAATATTATTATGTCATAATCTGGAAAAAAAAATTGTAGCATGATGAGCATATCGGTTATGATGTCTGTCTTACAGCAGGGGGTTACTGGGCTTTGTGAAGGTGTTCCTGCTTGGCGTGATATGTTTCCTTTGGATATGCTGGTTTCCTCCCACAGTCCAAAGACATGCACCATTAGGCTCAATGACTGTTCCAAATTGCCCCAGTGTGTATGAATTGTTGTTTGTATGTTTCCAAGCTGTTTAGGATGTACCCCACCTTCACTCATAATACACTGTGTATGTACCGAACGTCTTCTCTACAAATCATTACACAATAGTACAATATGCTAATGAACACGGCATGAGATTGAGGAAGTGGGCGGGGCTTCCAGGAAATGTTTGTAATATGTGTGCTACCATCTCCTGCTACATGGATGACTTGCATGTTTCCAAGTTCACTATTATTAGCAGTATTTTATTTAATTAATTTTTTTCTATGAGACGGGGTTGTGTTGATCTGTGCTGTGATCTGAGGGATATTTCTGTAAATGGATGTCGTAATGGATGCAGGAACAGATCCGTGG
This sequence comes from Plotosus lineatus, assembly GCA_024760905.1. Classification (NCBI taxonomy): domain Eukaryota; kingdom Metazoa; phylum Chordata; class Actinopteri; order Siluriformes; family Plotosidae; genus Plotosus; species Plotosus lineatus. The sequence continues at coordinate 23,069,956 of CM045740.1, read as the reverse complement.
GAGTAATTTGGTGCGTGAGTGGTTCATTAAGGAGGATTCTATTCCACTATCTTTCCTAAAGTGGTGTGGATTTCAGATTTAAGAAAAACAAAATGAAACTTAACAAAATTAGAGAGAAACTCATAGACTGAAAATACTGCCAGCATGCAGCATGGCTAGTGTAGCAAATATGCCCTGTATATGTCCGGATTTTAATTACCCTTGTGCTTATCTTAGCATGTACAGGGATCCCTCACTTTTCTTGGTTAATTGGAACTGAGATCCCCCCGCGATCACCGAAATCCGCAAAGTAGGATCACCCGCCCGACTAACCTATACGTACATGTATATGTGTATATAATATCAATAAATTCAAATTCAATGCTATAAATGCTTATAATAACAATTAAACATTCAAAAAAAATGCAGAAGATGTAAATAAAATATAAATACACACATACAGACATGTGTGCATGCACTCCGATGTGCACCTCACAAAAATGTATGTAAGTTTGATGGGGGGTTTTGAGTTGTTTTTTGTTTTGTTTGTTTTGCAGGTTTTTAGCATACAGTACTTGGCCTTGTTTTTGAGGCATTTTCTTTAACTTTTCCCTCTATTTTTCCTTAATTTCCTTATTTTTTAATTCTATGAATATTTAAAAAAAAACTGCGATGCACTGAAGCCACATGAATTGAAGCATGAAGTAGCGAGGGATCCCTGAACTTTATAGTACATAAATATGGCCGAATCAGTGAAAAAAACTCCTTTGTTTGAAGGTTTTATGAACGGATCAGATTTGACATTTCAAGGTCACTCAAGGTCAAAGGTAACTGACGCATTTAAAAGACCATATATGGTGTCCTATTACGGTTTTATGGTGATAGCATATCTATTGGTACTGGTTTCAAAGATATAAGCACTCAATCTACAAAACTTTCTAACCTTGCTTTGACCTTCACCTTCGACCTTGACCTTTTGATGTCAAAACCTGACTGTGGCACAGGTAGGATAGTGTTCCCACCAAGTTTGGTGGGAAATCTGTGCATGGGATTGGTCAGGATTTCATAAACAGACAAGTGGACAACCAAAAAGTGTAGATGAATAAAAATCAGTCAAGTTCTGTACGATCACGTAAAGATTTATTGATGTGTTGTAACTATAGAAACAATACCAAACCATCAGATTAGTGCAGCTGATTATTCAGCAGTGCTGTGCTGTAAACCCTGTGTGTTTGTCCCTTCGCGCAAGCATGTTAACACATGTTCTGTTTTAAAAAAGAAAAAAAAACAACTAATTTTTCAATATTATTCAGCCATGTCCCGCCCCATCAATCCTGTTCACAGAGAACAGAAAGTTTTCAAATTAATATAATTTATAATCACTGCGTTATTGTAAACACCACTGTGTCTGCCTTCCTGAGAGGCAATCGATCATCACTAATCATCCTATCGTGTGTAAAACATTGAGAAATTCATGCAGTTGTCTCACATGGCTTGCTTGAGATAATAATTATCTGCCCTTAGAATATTTATCAGATTTATTTATAAAATATACAGCTTTCCATTCATTTGCTGAACTTTGTGCTCCTACTCGGGTTCCAGGGAGGCTGGAGCCCATCTCAGCTGACTCTGGGTGCAGATGTTGTATGCCCTGAACAGCTCAGCAGACCATCACAGGAATAATACATGTTCACAACCAATCAATCTAACTCTCACACCTTGGGGTGATTTGGAACAGCCAGTTAGACTTATGTGCATGTCTTCGGACTGTGTACGGAAACAAGAGTCTCCGGAGGAAACCCACACAAACAAGGGAAGCGCACACAGAAATGTCCTTGCCGAGCCTGAGACTCAAACCCAGAACCTTTTTGATGTTGGGTGGACATAATAAGCACTACTGCAGCATTATTTACTTCAAAAAAAACCCACTGTAAACCTACTAATGGAATAAGTATTCATCTCCATACGTGCTGTTATGGAAGCCATCAGGCTTCATTCCAATTGAGAATCAGATTGTTATTTGAAAATGATTGTTTACCAGATGCTCTCCATCCAGTTTGACAGAGCTTGAGCGATGTTCCCAAGAGAAATGTACAAAAATAACAGGATCCGGATGTATAAAGCTGATACAGGCATATTACAGGAGCTGGAATGGCAACTGAGCCCTGTAGATGTAGAAACAAGAAAGAGATTATCTATCTATCTATCTATCTGTATATTTATATATACTCTCTCCCTCTCTCTCTCTCTCTCTCTCTCTCTCTCATATATATATATATATATATATATATATATATATATATATATATATATATATATATATATATATATATATTATGCATTTTGGGAAAGTGGCAGGAAGCACTGAGTCTGTGGGTGACACAGTGGTGTTGTGGTTAGCATGTCTCTCTCACAGGAAGAGGTTCCTGGCTTTGATTCCCGGGCCGAGGCATTTCTGTGTGGAATTTGAATTTTTTTCTCCTTTTTTTGCAGGTTTCCTACAAATACTCCAGTTTCCTCTTACAGCCCACAGACATGCACATTGGGTTAATTGCCTGTTCTAAATTGCCACCAGGTGTGAGTGCAAATGGTTGAGTGTGTAGCGCTCCTGTGAGCTGTCCAGGGTGTTACTCCACATTCACCCAGACTCAGTAGTTTTGGTTTGTTTTTGTCGGTCTGTCTGTTTTTTTGCAATATAAATCAAAACATTATTCTCGGATTTTTATGTATTACTTTTTTTTGGGAAGGTTGAGATACAAGTAACATGCTATTAAATCTTGGGGGTAATCCATGCATGGGATCATATTGTGGGGGGAAAAGGTCAAATAGTGCAAATAACATAAGTGCAAATAATGTGTGAATGTTCATCAGCTGCCCACTAAGGGGAGACATTTCATTAAAAACCATCTCAAGTTATAATAATGAAGCCTGCAGTGCTGATTTTCAGGTTAATTTATGTACTTAAGAGCAGAATCCATTAATACCTGGTGGAGGTACCATACACTCTACAAGTGCACCTCTATATATGGAGTTTGGCTTCATGTTTAAATGCATTAAACTGGGAAAATGTTATGGGGAGGGAGTGAATACGTATGCATTCATATGTACAATATACACCCTCCACCCCATATATATGTACGTGTTTGCCCTCATATATTATCCTGGGTGGATACATGACATGCTGTGACTTCTCATGCTGCTCCATGTTATGCAAAAGATTATTTCTTTCTACTGTTCACACAGACACACCCACATACATACACACACACACATACAGGAAATTATTTAAAAAAAATTAATATATTCTTTATAATCTCCTATCATTTTGATCATGAGTTTTCTGTGGATGCTGCTTTGTTGCTGCGTGGGATTGGTTTGTGTGCGGTATCACTACCATCTTGGTACTAATATCAATAAACCCATAAAACCTTCACGTCAGCTGATTTTATTGTGTGTAAAGCTGCAGCAAAGCAAATTTACCCTTCTGTGTTCATGGATGTGGAAGGAATGACAGTAAAAATTGACTGCTTGAATAATAGTCTAATCTAAAGGGAGTGATAACACACAGTGGAACGACTTCATTAAACCTTCAGAGATTATAAAGCAAACTGCACTGGAATTACCTTCATGGGGAATAATAATAATAATAATAATAATAATAATAATAATAATAATAATGTTATTATTATTATTTTGTACATGATTGCATTTGAGTTCTTGACATTTCGGGACACAAGCAGCCCATGGTTCACTTCAATTCAATTCGATTCGATTTTATTTGTACATATCGCACTTTTTAGAATTGACATTGTCGTAAAGCAGCAATACACAGTAAAAGTAGCAGTTTACTGAATAAAATAGTTTAAACATTTTCTTCAAGCCCACAGCAACGGTGGCAAGGAAAACTCTCAAGCAGCAACCTTCAACATATTGGATGAGGAAATAATAAAAAAACATTGATGACATGTTGGAGATGCTCATACCACAGCGATATATCAATGATGTCAGCAGTTTGTTTAATAGGAAACAGTAACTCATGTGGTGGGTGGCATGGTGGTGTACTGGTCAGCATGTCCGCATCACAGCAACTGTGTGGAGTTTGCATGTCCTCTCCATACATACATGGGTTTCCTTTGAGTATTCTGGTTTCTTCCTATAGTCCAAAGACATGCGCTTACAGACATTAGGCTTACAGACTGTTCCAAATTGCCCCTTGATGTGAGTGTGACTGTGATAGTTGTGTGTATGTTTTAGCCCTGTGATGGTCTGATGAACTGTTTATGATGCACTGTGCCTGAGATGGCGCTAGCCTTCCCATGAACTTAGTAGGAAGCATGAATGATTCAGGAGTCTCAAAATAGAACAATTATACCATTGCTAAGATAGTGACATCACACTGACAGCGTCTGATATACCCTACAGCTAAATGCATGATGCAAAGTTAACCTTTGCTTGTGTTCATTACCTCCACACAAGAGGTTATGTTCTTGTCGGCACTGGTTTGCTCGCTGTTTTGTTTGTTAGCAACTTTCTGCCAAAAGTCATAAATGGATTTTGATTCATTTCTTTGGATGAGTGGGGTATAGCCCAGGTAACAGTCCATTAAATTTTGGAGATGATCCAGAGCAAATTCTGGATCTAGGATTTTTTTTAAAAGAATTCTTTAACATTGTGAAATAAGAAGCAGGAATGTGTTTGCATGAGGTTCCGTCCAATATCCAAAGACCTGCTCATTAGGTTAACTGTGTGTGTGTGTGTGTGTGTGTTGACCCTGCGATGGAATTGTGAGCTGTTCGGGATGCCACCCAGAGACTCCAGTAGGATTAAGGAGGTCTGCAAATGTATGCTTGAAAGACTTTTCAAAGGACACTTGATCAATTAAACCCAAATCAGCTTTTAAAAATAGCAGAATATATACAAACTGGATTCCAAAAAATTTGGGACTCTATACAAATTGTGAATAAAAACTGATGCAATGATGTGGAAGTGCCAAGTTTCAATATTTTATTTCAAATAGAATATAGAAGACAGGGTCAAAAGTTTAAATTGAGAAAATGTATCATTTTAAAGGGAAAATATGTTGATTTTAAATTTCCTGGTGTCAACAAATCTCAAAAAAGTTGGGACAAGGTCATTTTCACCACTGTGAGGCGTCCCCTCATCTTCTTACAACAGTGCACAAATGTCTGGGGACCGAGGAGACAAGTTTCTCAAGTTTAGAAATAGGAATGCTGTCTCATTCTTGTCTAATACAGGCCTCGTTCAACTGTCTTGGGCCTTCTTTGTTGCACCTTCCTCTTTATGATGCGCCAAATGTTCTCTATAGGTGAAAGATCTGGACTGCAGGCTGGCATTTCAATACCCGGATCCTTTTCCTACGCGGACATGATGATGTAATTAATGCTACATGTGGTCTGGCATTATCATGTTGAAAAAGGCAAGGACTTCTCTGAAGGAGACGACGTCTGGATGAGAGCATATCTTGTTCTGGAACCTGAATATACCTGTCTGCATTGACGGTGCCTTTCCAGAAGTGCAAGCTGCCCAAGCCACATGCACTCATGCAACCACATACCATCAGAAATGCAGGCTTTTGAACTAAGTGCTGATAACAACTTGGGTTGTCCTTGTCCTCTTTAGTCTGGATGACATGGCATCCCAGTTTTCCATAACGAACTTCGAATCGTGATTCGTCTGACCACAGAACAGTTTTCCACTTTGCCACACTCCATTTTAAATGACCCCTGGCCCAGAGAAAATGCCTGCCCTTCTGGGTCCTGTTTAGAAATGGCTTCTGCTTTGTACTGTAAGTTTCAGCTGGCAACGGCAAATGGCACGGTGGACTGTGTTCACCAAGAATGGTTTCTGGAAGTATTGCTGAGCCCATTCTGTAATTTCCTTAGAGTAGCATTAGTGTTTGTGGTGCGGTGCCATTTAAGGGCCCGAAGATCATAGGCATCCAGTATGGTTTTTCGGCCTTGACCCTTACGCACAGAGATTGTTCCAGATTCTCCGAATCTTTGGATGATATTATGCACTATAGATGAAGATAACGTCAAACTTTTTGCAATTTTTTGCTGGGAAACACCTTTGTGATATTGCTCCACTATCGCGCTACATCGGGGGAATTGGTGATTCTCTACCCATCTCTGCTTCTAAGAGACACTGCCACTCTGAGAAGCTTTTTGTATACTCAGTCATGTTGCAATGGACCTCATTAGGGGTAATGAGTCTTCCAGCTGTTCGTTATAAATCAATTGACTTTTCCAGGTTTTCATACATCATGCTATATTATGTATGTGATCTAAACACAGTAGCATGAAATAAATATCTTATATTTGAAATCAACATACTGAATATCAAAGTTTATGTGTGAATCAGATGATTCGCTGTAGTGACCACTGAGAGAAAGGAAAAAGCCGAACGGAAAAAGAAAGAATTCTTTTCATGTCGTAATCAACAGAGTACAGTCGGCCCTCTACTTACGAAAATAATCCATTCCAGTGCCTTTCTCATAACCTGGAGTTTTCGTAAGTAGAGGTGCATTTTACATGTAAAACGCGTGATTCGTTCCAAGGCTCCCAAGACTACCCTATAAACCCTTTAAAAATTATAAAAGTACACCAATTTTGTATGAAATATGTATGAAATATGTGTTAAAAGTAAAAGAAAATTATTTACTTTTTTTTAAATCTCTCGAACCACCCATGCGACGCTTTAAAGTCCGGGGGTTGCTGGTCTGAAGAACCCTGACCACCACCCCCACCCTCCTTCACGAGGTCCTTCAATATGGTATTTGCTTTTTCCGAAATAATCGCCTCTGCCACTGTAGCTCCGCTTTTAAGGTCTCCTTCTGCTTCAATATCATCCCAATTGTAGAGGGGTTTCGGCCAAATTCTTTTGCGATTTCGCGCAACCTTATCCCACTTTCGTATTTTTTATTATTTCCTGCTTCACTTCGATTGATAACGGAGCCTGCATCTTCTTTTCGGTGTCACCGGGAACCACTTTCTTGGGGTCCATGATGGATAACAAGCCAACAGTCCTGTTTAACTCTCCTTCACGAACAAACAGGAAGTGACAAACAGGAAGAGACAAACAGGAAGTATGGGTACAGTTCAGCTCCCTCCTGGCCAATGGGAGGCCAGCAGGGCGGGATGTTGGGGGACAGACAATGAGAGAGCAACTCACGCATTGTTTGAATGTTTTAATGGTGCGTTTGAATTTTTAAATGGCGCTTTTGTTGCTTTTTGTAAAAAGAGTATTTTTTCTAAAAAGAGGACGAAAATTTAGGAAAATGTTTTTCGTAACCTGGATTTTTCGTATACAGAGGTTTTCGTAAGTAGAGGGCTGACAGTATCAAGGTTTCCTCAACATATCAACTTTTTAATATTGCAGTCTAGATAGTGTCAGTCAAATACCTTCGTCACGCTCTGTGCTGTTGTTGGCAGTTAAAATAAACTTGTATTTGTTCAAAAATGTCAGCAAATGTATCGCTCCATTTGAAACGCATTAATTTATTTATTATTTTTACATTGGGACCTTTAATAGTGACAGAACAGTTTTTTGCCTCATCATTGTCCCCTTCCATCATGCTTTTTACCTTTGTTGCTAAGACAGTACTGGCCAATGAGAACTGCTGTTTCACCGAACTGGTGAAATTGACCAATCACAAGGTGCGGTTGATACTGATTTCACTTTGGTCACTTTTTAGTACGGTGTATGATAGGGGACACGTGTTTTTTCAACACAACCGGACGGTATATTTTTATTTTTTTGCATCTGTGAATGCTCAGGCAGGGTTTTTGTGTACAATTTCGGCCCAACCAAGCCATGTTACCGCCAACAAAGAGATTTTTAAGGCTGGCTCCATCTCTCCAATCGAATTGGAAGCCTTCTCTTACTGCAAGTCTGTGGTTTTATTCTAATTTGTTCTCTTGGGTTGAAGGTTAAAAAGAGAAATCAGGCCACAGGCTTGATCTCCAGACAAACTTCCAGACATGCCATGCACTTTGAAGTCTGATGAATAGATTTTGCTGAATAAAGCAGATGGAATTTGGTGAGCTAGATGATGCAAGCCCTGATTTGAATTAAGCCAAAGACTCATGAACGCAAGTGTGCCTAAAACAGTAGTTGTGTATCTTCACTGGAATTGCATGAGATGCAACATGGCTCTTTGTTGCCTTTCTTGGTCATTTACTCGCTAAAAAAAATGGCAGTGCTCTTTCCCATTTCGTATCAACATGAAGTTATTTCCTCACTATCCTGAGTAAACCCATGCAGTACTCCAAGGGAACCTATGAAAGCACGGAGAGAAACATGCAAACGACACACAGAAACACCTGTGCCAAGCCTGCGATTCGAACCAAGGTCCTTCTTGCTCTGAGGCAGACATGCTGACGAAAATGCCACTATACCATCCTTTGAGTTGGTCAACATGGCTAAAATATTCCTGATATGAATCTGGAATGATTGACAGCTGCGTCTGAGTTTAGAACTCTGATATTAATTCTTGTCTTTAAATCCCACCCCTTTCTCCTATTCATTCAGTCACTTTATCCTACTAGGGTCACGGGAACTCAGCTGGCTGTAGACGAAGATGGGGTACGCCATAAACAGCTCACCAGTCCATCACAGGGCAAATACAACCACACACACACACACACACACGTAACCATTCACATTCAAACTTAAAATCAAGTTGAACTGTGTCAGAAAACTGGAGTAACCAGAGGAAACCTATGCAAGCACAGGAGAGCATGCAAAAACCACACAGTGGAAATGCTCTGGCCGAATAGAAATTTTATTCCAGTGTTTTCATCAATAGAACTCAGGCTGTCTGCTTTTCTCCCGTTGCCTTCCCCATAGCCTGAGCTTCTTTACACCTGAATCATGCATCACATTTTAGCTCTCAGTAAATTTTCCTGCTCTTTCACTGAAAACTTTTTTCACTCTTCAGCTTTGCTCTGTGTTCATCACGTACTGTACACACTTCTATCACAGCCTTTGGAATACCTCCTTATTAAAAAAAAACATTTATTAAAAATATGACATAGAATCTACAAAGAACAACCCAAAGAACAATTTCATTAGTCTGTGATGAAAGTTATTAGTTTTTTAATCAACCCTCTTTGGCCAGCACAATGGCATAGTAGATAGCATGTCTGCTTCACAGCAAGAAGGTCCGGATATCGATTCCTGGTCTGGGTGTTTCTGTGTGGAGTGCTGTATATTCTCCTTTGTGGTTGAGTGTGTGCATAGCGATCTCTCGATCTGTTTAGGGTGTACACCACATTCGCTCAGTGATAGCTAAGGATGTACCTATTGAAGGACATATACGTATTGAAGGTAGTATATACGGAAGGGAGGTTGCATGTATGGAAGGTTATACATACGGAAGGAAGGTTGCATGTATGGCAGGTCATACACATGGAAGCAAACATAAGAACAGGAAATTATCTGTCTTGTTGATGTTGCACAACCTTAGAAATAAATGGATGCACTAATATAAAAAAAAGAGTTCATGTGTTAGAGTGATAAAATGATATATGAAATTTGTTTATTTCTAGAAAAAGTCACATGACGTATAAAACTGTTATTCTTGTTTAGCTCAATTCTGTTCATCCTGGAGTTCCCTCCACTTCCTGTTTTTTTTTTTTTTGTTAGATTTATAGTCTTGCTTCCAGTAAATAATATATACCTTTTCGTCAGTGCCATAATATTTGTGTGTGTGTGTGTGTGTGTGTGTGTGTGTGTGTGTGTGTGTGTGTGTGAAATTTAAACAGTGTTCCTTTGCCACAGCTTAACACCATACGATAGCCATTATTACTCACAAACGATCGTAGCTTCCGGATAGTTTTGAGGTTTTGGGCGGCGCATCTCGCACGTCTCTGTATATCAATCGGGTTAGCGGGTCGATCAATACTGCTGCTATCATCTGCTTATGTGTTTGCTGTCTGGTGAAGGAGATTGATAGCAAGTGACACAGCAGGAAGGCTGTATGCTTACGGCAGAGACTAATGTGTGAAGTTTTGGAGTAGATGAAGAAAAAACTCTTAAGGGCTTATAGTGGCTCAATAAGGTTACATTCAATCATTGGTTCGCTAGATGTATCACTTACACAATGAGGGGATATGGCTTTTATTGTTTTGGAGTGCTGGATGAACATTCATTGTAGTTAATTAGTGGAATGTAAAGAATTTTTTTTTCCCTCGCAGGTTTTTTTTTTTAGCAAGATGCTATTAAAAAAAAAGAAAGAAAGAAATCAAATTTGGTGAAGTATCACTGCACTAGTAACTTTATCACATCAAATTGTAATACAGTGATCCCTCGCTCACGGGTTTTTCAAAAATATTCATCTGAAAATAAAAAAATAAGGAAAAATAGGGAAAAAAATAAGGAAAATGCTGCAAAAACAAGGCCAATTATGCAAAAAAAAAACCCCAAACAAACAAAAAAAACAAACAAAAAGCCCCTAACAAATAAATACAAAATCCCTCAACAAAAACTACTTACAGTTTTATGTGATGTGTGCATCTGAGTGTGTGCACGTGCGTCTATGTGTGTGTGTATTCATATTTTATTTACATATTATGCATTCTTTTTGAATGTTTAATTGTTATTTTAAGAATTTATAATGTTGAATATGTATTTTTTTTATATACACATACATATACGGCAGTCGGTGGGGGGTTGATCCTACTTTGCTGAAATCGGTGGTCGCGGGGGTTGGTGGTTTCTCGGTCCCCATGAACTGCCGAAAGTGAGAGATCCCTGTACATCGGTCTATTTTTATGGCATGGTTTCCTACATTACCCACAATGCATACAGTACAGCTCCATGATCCTCACAATGCTAACAGTAGGATTAAGATCTTTGGGGAAATGAAAGAGTGAATGAGTTTTCATTGATTTCTCCTCATTTCTGGGACAATGCTAGCATGTTTCTAGCATCTATCCATTATGGCATTAGTTTATATCTCATCTTTCTGGACATGTTCCCTTGACCCAGTTTCAGGAAACATGGTTCCTCTTTCTCTTTCCCGTGAATGCAGTACGCTGAGCTCAGAAGCTCCATAAAACACTGTTTGTTTTGAGTGGTGTCTAATGGAGCGAATCATAAACCTGCTGGATGTCATCGCTTGACAAACACATTTACGTACGAAGGTGTTTGGAAACTGTAGCTGTCAAAGCAAAGCTGTAATTCATCCTTTTTACTTTGATGTCTTCTTTTCTTTCTCCAAAGTTGTTCTCCTTTAGGAATAATTAAAAGGGACCTTGTTAAATCTAAGAGGTTTGGCTTTGAATGCTAGCATGCTCTCCATCATATGATCAGACACACCATGTAGAGATGCCTGAGGCTTCACACAGAGTCATCTGAAAGTCAGCTTTGAATGATTCCATGTCCTGATTTTGTCCTGTTTGTTTTTTTCCTGGTGTATTGTTGGAGCATCTCATGGAGTGTAAAGGGGGGCCCTGCTCCAGGATATGGAGATGTGATCATGTGACTGACATGTCCCTTTTTGTGACTCTTGATCCTGTTATACAAAATAAACTTTTCCATGTGATTATTTTTTTGGCTGTCATGGTGGTGTAGGGGTTAGGACGTCCACCTCACTACAAAGAAAGGACCATGATTTGAGTCCTGGACATTTCTGTGCCCCCTCCTTGAATCACCACCTTATCATGGTGGAGGAGTTTGTGTGTCTTAATGATCCTAGGAGCTATGTTATTGGGAGCATTATGCCCCTAGTAGGGTCACCCAAGGCAAATAGGTCCTCAGTGAAGGTCCAGACAAAGCGAGGTTCAAAAGACCTCTATGAAAAAAAACAACAAAAAACAAGGACACAGTTTCCCTTGCCCTATGAGGGTCACTGGGGTCCTCCCTGGAGCCAGGCCTGGGGGTGGGGCTCGAAAGCAAGCGCCTGGTGGTTGGACTTCTGCCCATGGAGCCCAGCTGGGCGAAGCCCTAAAATGAGACATGGGTCCGCCCTCCCATGGACCCACCACCTGTGGGAGTGGCTATAGGGTTCCGCTGCAGTGTGAGTTGGGTGGCAGCCGAAGGCATGGGTTCTGTCTGACCGATCCTCGGCAACTGACTCTGACTCTTGGGACATGGAATGTCACCTCTCTGGTGGGAAAGGAGCCTGAGCTAGTGCGTGAAGTGGAGGGATACTGAGTAGGTACCATATTCCATTCTGGAACTGCTCATTGGGATAAGTGGCAAGCTGGCGTGGGCATCCTTGTTGCCCCCGTCTCAGTTCCCACATGTTGGGGTTCTCCCCAGTCGATGAAAGAGTAGCTTCCCTTTGCCTTCTGGTGGAGGAAAGGGTCCTGACTGTCATTTGTACTTATGCACCAAATGACAGTTCAGAGTACCCACCCTTCTTGGAGTCTTTAGGGGGGGTGTTGGAGAACCTTCCCACACTAGTTGTCCTAAGAGACTTCAATGCACATATGGGCATTGATAGTGTGACCTGGAAGGGTGTGATCAGTAGGTATGGCTTCTCCTGTCTGAACACCAATGTTTTTTTGTTGTTCGACTTCTGTGCTCATCACAGTTTGTCCATCACGAACATCATGTTCGAACATAAGAGTGTCCATAAGTGCATTTGGCACCAGGACTCCCTAAGCCGCAGTTCGATGATCGACTATGTAGTCGTGTCACCGGAATTGTGGCTGCATGTTGTGGACACTCGGGTGAAGAGGGGAGCTGAGCTGTCAACCGATCACCACCTGCTGGTGAACTGACTCTGATAGTGGTGGTGGTGGTGGGGCTCTCCAGACCTGGCAGACTCAAGTGTGTAGTTAGGGTCTCCTGGGAATGTTTGGCAGAGTCTCCTGTCAGAGGGGCCTTCAACTCCCACCTCCAGCAGAGCTACAACCATGCCAAGAAGGAGATGGGTGACATGGAATCTGAATGGGCTATGTCTCTTGCCTCCATTGCTGAGGCGGCAGCCCATAGCTTTGGCTGGAAGGTCATTGGTGCCTGTCATAGTGGTAACCCCCGAACCCGGTGGTGGACACCAGCGGTAAAGGGAGCCGTCCAGCTAAAAAAGGAGGCCTATTGGGTCTTATTGGCCTGTGGGACTCCGGAGGCAGTAGACAAATACCAGCAGGCCAAACGTGCTGCAATTTCGCGATGCAAAATCTATAAAGTGGGAGGAGTTCAGTGAGGGCTTGGAGAGAGATTATCTGTTAGCCTTATACAGGTTCTGGATTACCATCTGAAACCTCAGGGGGGGAAGCAATTCTTCACAAATACTGTGGGGAGCTGCTCACCTCGACTGGGGATGTCGTCAGGACACCTCGACTGGGGATGTATGTCAAGGGCCCTCTGTGGAGGAGGAAGACCCTAGGGGTTTAGGTGGTGGTTCGCCCATCACTGGAGCTGAGCTCACTGAGGTAGTCAAAAAGCTCCTTGGTGGTTGGGCTCTGGGGGTGGATGAGATCTGCCCTGAATATCTCAGGGGTCAAGATGGTGTAGGACTGTCTTGATTGACATGTCTTTGCAACAATGCGTGGTCATTAGGGGCTGTACCTCTGGGTTGGCAACCCGGGGTGGTAGTCCTCCTTTTTAAAAGGGGAGACCGGAGGGTGTGTTCCAATTATCATAGAATCACACTCCTCAGCCGACCTGAGAAAGTGTTGGGATGCTGGAGAGGAGGATCTGACTGATAGTTGAGCCTCTGATTCAGGAGGAACAATGGGGTTTTCGTCCTGGCCGCGACACTCTCAACCAACTTTATATGCTCCGCAGAATTCTGAAGGGGATGTGATCATTTGCTCAATCTGTCCATATGTGTTTTGTGGACTTGCAAAAGGCTTTCAACTGAGTCCCTCTGGTTATTTTGTGGAGCGTGGTCCGGGAGTACGGCCTGTTGCTACGGGCCATTTGGTCGCTGTATCACCAGAGCCAGAGCTTGATTCGTATTATGAACAACAGTTCGAATTCGTTTCCGGTGAGGGTTGGAGTCCGCCAAGGCTGTCCTTTGTCACCGATTTTGTTTTTATGGACAGAATTTCCAGGCGCACCCGAGGCATTGAGGGGTTCTGGTAAGGTGGCCATCAGATCTTGTCTCTGCTTTTTGCGGATGATATTGTCCTTTTGGCGTCATCAATCTGTGACCTCCAGTTCTCACTGGACATTGGAGCGATTCGCAGTCGAGTGCAAAGTGGTTGGGACGAGAATCAGCACCTCCAAGTACGAGGCCATGGTTCTCAGTTGAAAAAGGGTGAAATGCACCCTCCGTGT
>CM045740.1:22955724-23048224 GCA_024760905.1 Plotosus lineatus | reverse complement strand
TATTTTAATTACACACTGTCCATTCATTCATCTTCTGTAACCACTTAATCCTAATTAGGGTCGCAACTCCAGGCGAGGGCAGAGTACACCCTGGACAGCTCGCCAGGCTATCGCAGGGCGGAAACACACATCGGCTATGCAGCCTACTCTTGACCGAGGCGGCACGGTGGCATAGTGGTTAGCACGTCCGCCTCACAGCAAGAAGGCCTGGGTTTGATTCCAGGCCTGGGCGTTTCTGTGTGGAGGTTGCATATTCTCCCCGTGCTTGTGTGGATTTCCTCCAGGTACTCTGGCTTCCTCCCACAGTCTAAAAACATGCACAGTAGGAAAATTGCTCGTAGGTGTGAGTGAGTCCGTATGTGGCCTAGCGAACCATATGGTAGATCATTGTGATCACAGCCATGACAATCCCTGTATGAGCATCATTCCTCGTCAATTCCTCTGATTTGATGTAGACGTAGATACTCTGGACCAAAGTTAGCAATGGTTCTTTTACAGCCTCAGACCATAGACAGTGAGAAACATGACTGACCTTTGATAACCCAGTTCGCTGCACTGGGGGATTGTGACAACTGAGTGGGGAGAGTGGGGCCCCGACTTAGGATCAGTGATCCAGCACCTTTACCACCAGGAAACCACTGCCCTCACACTCAACGGTGACTCCAGTATTATCTACTTGCTTTATTATTATTATTATTATTATTATTATTTATATGGCGTTAGGTCGAAATGCAAAACTGCAGACGCATCGAAATGTCTCTTTGTGTTAATCAGATTTCTGGCGCCACCAAGTGGTCACTTCTATATGTAACAGCAGAAGCAGTGGCGGCTCAGCAGTGGCCCCTGAAGCATGGACTCTAACTCTCAACTAATAAAATTTATAAATGAGATTTATAAAATTGTAAGGATAAGGGCCAAAATATCTGCCAATTGCTGTAAACGTAAAATCCTTTGGGCTTTTTACACCCGAGCCATAGTGCCTCGTCAGGCCGGTGCTTATCCCTGGCTTCCATAGGGTGAAGGGACTAGGAGTACAACTCCTCGTGGATGGAGGTCCATGGCTAGTCCATCGCAGGTTACCTTCCCAGTATATTTTTACCGGTACCCATTTATATTGCTGGTTGAACAGAGACAAACTTGTAGGGAAGACCTTGCCCAGGGGTGTTAGCACAACGGGGGTCTAACTGGGATTTGAACACACAACCTCCTGATCATGAGCGCAGCACCCTAACCACTACACCACTGGCTCCACTGCCAATTGCTGTGTAAATGAATAAATAAGTAAATAAATGAATGAATGAAATAATAGATGCAGTATAAAATATGAGGAGTCTTTTTAACTAAAATTCTATATCATCCGTCCATATTTTGTTTATAATCCTACTTGGTTCACCGGGAGGCTAAAGCTTCTCTCAGCTGACTCTTGGCAAATTATAATAATCATCGTATTTTAATCTTTCATACAATGTGTGTTTAAATTTACACACCCCCCCCCCCCCCCCCCAAAAAAAAAAAAAAAACAACAACAAAAAAAAAACAATTGGGAGGTGTATTGGTTAGTCCACCTCATGGGTTACCTTTAGGTGCTCTGGCTTCCTCCCACAGTCCAAACACATGGGATGCAAGAAAGGACGATTGCCCTTCGGTGTGAATGTGAGTCTGAATGGTTGTGTGTGTGTGTTTGTGTGTGTTGGCCCTGTGATAAGCTGGCAGGCTGTCCAGGGTGTACACTGAATGTAATCAGAGTCGGCTGAGATAGGCTTCAGTATCCCCTTGACCCTATAAGATTAAGCATGTCCTCAAATGAGTAAGTGAAAGAGTATAATAATAATAATAATAATAATAATAATAATAATAATAATAATAAAAGCCATACAGCAATTGTATATACGTAATTAATTTATTATACAGAAATGCCCCAATCTGATTGGTTCATTTTTACAGTATTTCAAAACAAAATTATTATACTGAGAAAATGAACCAATCAGATTGTCCCTTTTGACAACACAGAGCATGAAAAAAAACCCAAAACCCTGAGTCTCTTTAGATCTCATATAGGAACAGTAGCACTGATCTGAAGACAGAAGACTTGTGAAGGGTTAAATTGGTCCTTAAGGGTTGTAGAGGTGCAGATGCTCTTCAGTGCTTTTGTCCACTTAGGGGCACTGTTTAGCTTTGTGTCCTGCTGAGACGGGACTAGGAGTCTGTGCCTGTATCAATGCAGCTTGGTGACTATGAGCAAGTGTATATAATTGAGGGCAAAAGTTTGTACCTCAATGATGATCGAGAGAAATAAATATAAACAGGGATTTGAAGGGTTTTCAAACTAACTAACTAACTAAATAAATAAATAAATAGGGCAGTGGTGGCCCGGTGGTAAGGTGCTGGATTACTGATCCTAAGGTTGGGGGTTCAAGCTGCTGTGCACCCCCCCTCTGCTCCCCTGCGCAGCTATTAAAGGCAGGCCATGTGTCTCACTGTGTGTGGGGAGAGGTTCATGTGAAAGAACCCTTGCTGAATTTCGTCAACAGTATGCTGCATAGCTGTCAATGTGTTTCTGCCCTGTGATGGCCTGGTGAGCTGTCCAGGGTGCACTCTGCACTCACCTCGAGTTGGCCGAGATGGGCACCAGCCTCCCTGCAACCCTAATTAATATTAAGTGGTTCAGAAAAAAGTAATCAATGAACGAATAAATAAATCAACAGTAAAGCATTGAGGTCATTAGATGCAAAATGGGTGAAAATCTATTGTGGTATTATTATTGTGAATATATATCTGTATAACATTTGAGAGAGAGAGAGAGAGAGAGAGAGAGAGATTGAGATTCAGCCACTCCAGGAGATTTTGGAGCCTTAAATGGCATTGTTAGGATAGAAAAAGGAATGTGCCATGATGTATTGTGTGTGTGTGTGTGTGTGTGTGTGTGTGTGTGTGTGTGTGTGTGTTTTGGCTGAATCTCAGTATAATTTTACTACCTATTGGCGTCATTGGGCTTGCTTTCCCCAGCTGTGGGCTGTTTGGAACAGCCCTGTCTCTATGGCCGTATATCACAGAACATCTTTCCATAAAACAATGCAGAAGCCATACAGTAAATCAAGCTGACATTTCAAATGACATTTAAATAAAAAATAACCAAAAAGAGCTGCAGAGTGCTCAGGGAGCTCAAGAGAACCCTGCCGCACTGCAGCTTTGCATCTGTCAGGATCCTTATGTGTGTGTGTGTGTGTGTGTGTGGGGGGGGGGGGGGGGGGGAACCCAGTTTACCATGATGCACTGTGAAATATGGTACATTCACACTGGGATGACAATACAACCTAATTATCACTGGAAAAATATATCTGTTTTATAATCATTTGTGAACAGATGATATGAATTGTTGCATTTCTTATAATCTGGATTTTTTTTTTTCTATACAAGACTTCAGCTGCTCAACAGTTTGTGGAGGTTATGTTGTTGTAGCTCATGCTTAATGAGGCCTGGCATTATCATACTGAGGTTACCATGGACTTAACATGGAGATGTTGCCTTCATGGCACCACATGTGTCTCTTAAAGCTCAGTGTACATGGCAGTGCTACTTTCACACACACTAAACTCACCCATACCGAGACACTGATACAAATACTGGATAGTCTCGATATGGAAAGCTCTGGTTCTTGATTAATCCAAGTCTTTCAAACTCTAGTTCTTGGTTACCTTTGGTATTGAAAACTCTAATTCTTGGTTAGCCTTGTCCTTTAAGGATCTAATTCTTGGTTCGTTATAGTTTTTAAATTCTATAGATACTTTTTGTTTACCTTTATGCACTTTTTAAATATATTTAAAATGAAATACTTCCTTGGTCAATGCCATTATTTGAGACACTAGTTCTTGGTTAGTCCAGTCTCTAAAACTCTAGTTCATGGTTAGTTTTGGTCTCAATGATTATAATACTTGGTTCGCCTTATTCTTAGGGGATTTAGTTATTGGTTAGTCCTAGTTTTTAAATGCTCTAGATTCCTGTTAGTTCTAGTCTTTAAAACTTTGAGTGTTTGTTGCTGTTGCTCTTTAATAGTCCAGTTGTTGGTCAGTACCAGATTTTCAGGCACTTACATTTATTTGTTTGGTGGTTTGTGGTTCTTGTTTGTTAGACGCTGGATTGTTTAAGATTTTAATTCTTGATTAGGCTCAGAATTTATGACGCTTATATGGGCTGTCCTGGTATTTAACTTGTGTATTATTTGTTTTACGGAGCTTTTCGAAAACGTGCCTTAAATACATGGGCTGCAAATTCTTGGTTAGTCCCAGTATACATATCTGAATTTTTATGGATCCACTTCATGCTTAGTTCTTCTGTTTTGGCTCAAATTATTGTTTGCTTTTTATCACTAAGACTCTAATTCTTGATAAGCCCCATTTTTTTTTGGGTTCCATTCTCGAATCTTCTTCTTTTCCTTTCGGCTTTTCCCTTCAGGGGTCGCCACAGCGAATCATCTGCCTCCATCTCACCCTATCCTTTGCATCTTCTTCTCTTACACCAACGAATAATACCAGAATTTATAACTCTAAACCCAAATACTTTTGATCCAATCTAAATTTGATGCAGTCTTTAAAATTTTAATTCTTGTCCCAGTTTTTAAGGCTTTACTTCAAAGTTCCTGGACAGTTGCGGTACTTAAGGCTCTAATTCCTTCTTCGTCACAGAGTGTGTTTGGCTTTGATTCTTGGATAGTCCCAGATTTTATGATCCCGATTCTTAGATATTCCTAGTATGGTTTGTTAGATCTAAGTCATACATACTACAGCACTATAAACTCGCACAAATTTCAGCGTTACCTTCTTTTGATGCTCTGCAGTGCTGAAACTCTACAGTGTGTTTGCTGTCTGTTTAGTTGATTGTCAGTGTGCATGGCAGACATTGCTGTTTGATCGCTCTCACAGACTGTGCATGCATAAATTAAAGAGAGGAATGGAAAAAATTCACCGATCAGCATTAAGACACTGCCTGATGAGAGTTATGGACTTGAAAGTATGTGTCATCTGCCATAAGAGTTTCCACTGCACAGTGTGCGCTTGGTCTGCGCTGTGTGAAGTTATGAATCTTAGTTATTTAGGAAGTTACAGCTTTCCAAATTTCCAGTTCATTCCTAAAATAAATTCAGAGAAAAGACATGTGCATTATGTCAATTGGAGTCTCTAAATTCCCCATATGTGTGAATGTGAGTGCAATTGGCTGTGTGTCTGCTTGCATTAGCCCTGTGACAGTTTCGCGACCGATCCAGGGTGTTTCTCAGGTCTCGCCCAGTGTCTGCCTGGACTGGCTCCAGTTGAGTCATGACCTACAAACAATGAGTGACATAAACATCGAATAAATTAATATAAGCCCTGCGGTGGCATGGTGGTGTAGTTAACAGAAAGTCCACCTTATAAATCTGGGGGTTCTGGGTTTGAGTCCTGAGCTCGGTGAGAGTATTTCTGTGTGGAGTTTGCATGTTTTCCTGTGTCTGCATGGATTTCCTCCAAGTTTCATCCCACAGTCCAAAGATATGCACAGTAGGCTAATTTTCTGTTCCAAATTGCCCCACGGTGTGAGTGTGAATGAGAATGGTTGTATGTGGTTGCCCAATAATGGTCTGGAACTGTTTGTGGTGTATCTTGCCATTGCCTTGGAAGTGAGGCAACGAGGACGCATTCTAATCAAATATGCAAACCACTTCAGCTGACCTTTCCTAGGTGTGGAGTAGCAGAGGCTCGACCCTAAGTTCCTTCTGGGTGTCTGAGTTACTCCGCCTGGCTCTAAGGCTGAGTCCAGACCAGACCCCCTTGAAGGAAATTCATTTTGACCGCTTGTATCCGCAATCTTATTCTTTCTGTCACTACTCAGAGATCATGCCCATAGGTGAGGGTTGGAACATTAATGGAGTGGTAAATCAAAATTATTTGCCTTTCGGCTCAGCTCCCGCTTGACTACGATGGATCGGTGCAGTGCCCTCATTATTGCTTTTGCAGTACCAATTCGTTCGTCCATTGCCAATCAAATAAGATACCTTCATTCTTTTGTTTAAGTCCTTCTTCTGCTTTCATGTTTAGTTGTTTGACTGTTTCTTCAAAGGAACTTCCATTTCTCTCTCTCTCTCTCTCTCTCTCTCTCTCTCTCTCTCTCTCTCTCTCAGCCTCACTTCTTGGCAAGTTCTTTTATCCCATTTTTCCAATCTGCTCTTCTTCCAATCTTATCCCTGTCCAACAACCGATAGCGAGACATCATTTTGTGGAGCGAAACAACAAAACAAGATGGAGCCCAGGACCACCATGCTCCGCTTTGAGACACACACACACACACACACACACACACACACACACACACACACACACACACACACACACACTCCCAAAATACACTGCTGGTTATCTGTGAAGCCCGAGCGATAAAGCTCTGGAATATGCGCTTGCTCTAGTCTTCATAACAACCACTCCATTTTATTATGTAACACCAAATCAGTCCATCTTTCCACTCAGTGAATTCGAAGAATTGAATTAATAGTAATATACTGCAGACGCAGGACTGGAACTGTCTGTACTGATTCAGAATGCTGTCCCCGAATTAAATGGGATCGTGCACAGAACCACTGAGTAAGAACAACATTAATATAGAACATTTTATTATAGTATTAAAAACCTGTATATAGTCTAAAACATACAGCGACGCACACATTTTATACACACTGTCCTCCATAATTATTGACATTCCTGGTTAAGATGGGTTCTTTAGCTTCTAATAAATTCAGTCCAGTTTTTTCTAACTAATATCAGAACCAATGGGGGGGCGGGGGGGGGGGGGTGTTCAAGTGCTTTCATTCAGTGGGAAAAAAATCCCACATTAAGAAATAATTCTTTTGCATCAAATCATGTGTGCCACAATTATTAGCACCCTTAATGTTAATATTGTATTTTGTACAACCCCCTTAACCAACAAAAGAACACCTCATCTCCTCCTATAATGCTTCACAAGATGGGAGAATACAGAAAGAGGGATCTTGGACTGTTTCCTCTCTGCACAATCTCTCTAAATCATCCAACGACCTGGTCCTCTCCTCTGCACTCTCCTCTTAAGCTCACCCCACAGGTTTTCAATGGGGTTGAAGTCTGGAGACTGAGATGGCGATGGGAGGAGCTTGATTCTGTGTCTGTTGAACCATTTCTATGTATGGTAATATCTTTAGGGACATTATCTTCCCGAAAGACCCAGTGATGACCCATCTTCAGCTTTCAGGCAGAGGCCACCAGATTTTGATTTAAAATGTCCTGGTAGTTCAACATGTTCATGATGCCATGCAGCCTTGCAAGGTTCCCAGGGTCTCTGGAAGAGAAACAGGCCCGAAGCACCAGTGATCCTCCCCAAAACTTCACAGTGGGCATGCCTCACACATGCCTCCCAAACAACTTGTTGGCATGGGATTGGCGTCTGATGGTTGTTTTGTTGACTTTTTGACCCAAGATGCTCCCATTTGTTGCAATTCTTTATTATTGCGCTTTGGAGAACTTTTCATTTCTTTTACCGTCTTACTCACTGTGCGTGGTGACAAAATAACTTTGTGTCCTCATCCAGGCTTGTTCACCATTGTTCTGGTTTTTTTAAACTTCGTAATGATTCCGCCGACAGTAGATTTGAGCAGGTGCAGGCGAGGTACGATTTTCTTGTAGCCACTACTTGATTTGTGAAGGTTGACACACATCTGCCTTAATTGAATGGTGAGTTTCTTTGTCTTTCCCATGTTGAAGAGTGGATAAGAGGAATGGCCTCTGTGTCACATCATATTCATACCCCAGGGAAACAGGAACTAATGAAATACTAATGAGATGTTCCTAGATACTGTGTGATCAACTTTGTAAATTACAGATCAGTGCTGGCTTAGTGGTATAAGGCGCTGGACCGTTGATCCTAAGGTTGGAGGTTTGAGTCCCACTCTCCACAAGGTTGTTACTGTCCTCCCAGTGTAGCTAACTGGATTATCAAAGGCTGACCATGACTCTCACAACTTCAACAAGAGTAGACTGCAAAGCCGTCAGCGTGATTCCACCCTGCGATGGCCTGGCAAGCTGTCCAGGGTGTACTCTGCCCTCGCCCGGAGTCGGCTGGGATGGGCGCCAGCCTCCCCGCGACCCTAATTAGGATTAAATGGTTACAGAAAATGAACAGAACTTAAATTATATGCACTTTCTAGGAATTCTTGGGGGTGCCAATAATTGTGGAACAGGTGATTTTATGAAAAATAATTATTTCTTAGTCAGGGACTTTCCCCCCTCAAATTTCACTTGAGTTGTAGGTTTCATTTTTCTACAATTTTCAGTGTGAGCTTCTGCAGTGAAAATATAATTTATTTTAAGACTTTTAACACATCTTAACCAGGGGTGCCAATAATTATGGAGGACAGTGTGTATGTGTATATATGTATATACACACAAAGAGTAATTTTTCATACCAGATTTCTCACTAACTTAGTGACAGCACCTCTCCCTCAGCAGATAAATAAGGAGTAAAAAATGAACAGCTTTGCAAAATTGTTCACAAGATTCGATGATATTGCGGCGTACGTGTAGTACGGGGTGTTTTCCCGTGTCCTGTTCCTGGGACACGCTCGAGCTCCACCATGACCCTGATCAGGATAATGAGTTTACACTGTTAACCAGTCATCTCGTCGGGTCAAAATAAACACGCCTGGAGGTTTCGAGATTTCAGGAGGAGACGGAGAGCTGGATGTGTGTGGTGCGAGGCTGAGAAGTGGGAGTGCACTCAGGCTGTGGAGGACAGACGAGAGAGAGAGCACAGAGAAGGGACGTGTGCTAGGACAGAATGGTACACTGCAGAACACGCTGTCTGAGATCAGAACATCGTGCTGCTGCTCTTTTTAAGAGTGAAGGGATTTACTCTCATGTCTGTAATGCTATAATTATCTGATGAACAGGAAGGTGCAGAGCTGATTAAATCCAAACACTGATTATAAAGGTGAAGGATTAAAGCAGCCGCGGTCCCTTCCATAATTATTGAAGCATTATAAATAAAATTAGAACATGAATGTCTCTGTATTAAACATTTCATCAAATTACCGGCTTTCACTTTTACCACCACTCATCTACATACTGCATCACCGCATCCCTCTTTCTTTCTTTCTTGTTTCTTTTCTTACTCTTTTTCTTTCTTTTTTTCTTCCTTCATTTTATCTTCCTCTGTCATTTGTTTTCTTTCCTTCTTTCTGTGTTTAATTTTTCCTTCCATCTTCCTTTCTTAATTTGCTATTTTCTTTCTTTCTTTCTTACTTTATTTTTTCCTTCCTTTCAGTATCCTTCATGCATCCATTCTTTTCTTCTTTGTTTCAAAAATGCACTTTTCTTTCCTTGTCTCTTTTTTCTTTAGGAAGTTAAGTCTATTTCTTTTTTCTCATTTGTAAATGCCAAGTTTTCTATCATTCTGTGCCTTATATGTGAGCCACTCCACCGAAAGTAGGCTCTTGTGCCCAAAAATGAAAAATGAGATTTTTCGACAGTCAGATAGAGGAGGCCCAAAGCTACAAAATGCAGCAAAAAAGTTTGTCGATACCTTGAAATCTGAGCGAGCTATGCCATTTCTTGTGTCAGCATTCAACTAAAAATTTCAAAAGACATTTTAGAGAAAAATGAGCACAAAGATTGCACTTCCTCCAAAATCATTAGCCCTTAGCAACCAAACATTTTTATGCACTTCAGCCATAAAAACTTTTAGAAAACATGTCTAGGAAGAGTTTTAGGAAGAGATGATAAGAGAAATCATCCTCATTTTAATCTGACATGCATGTTTTAAACCCATCAGTCACCGTGGTAACCCCCAAAATTAACAAAAAATTACTTTTTTTTTCATTTCTGTTTATTTCAATAAGATCAGTATGTATCTTTTTGACCATTATATAAAGGTTCAAATGCCTTCAAATGATACTGATTGAAAAAAAACACTGTCAGGTTCAAACAATCACACTGAAATTCAGAAAACTATGTATAAGAAAACCATATAACAAAACTCTCTGATCTCTTTATACAAGTAAGCTTCATCAACTCCGCCCTCAGCATCATCATCTTCATCTATATTCTGCTCAGCAGATAAAAATCACATCTTCACAAACACCACTCATGCACACTTTTATTAACAGATACCTCTTCTTCATCAACATCAAAATCAAAATCTTCATCAACACAGCTGGCATCATCATCATCATCAGTTTGTTCATCTGTAAAAGGAATGAAACATTTAAGTATTTTTCAGGTCTTGATCAATTTTCGTACAAAACTAAACAACCTACGATCCAGCATGTCCAGTCCAGGCAAGATTACACACAAATCAAATAATCAAAAAAATTCCATAATCGGATTTTGCATGCAGAGAAAAATACTCACCGGCGAAATAATCTTCAAGAACGCCAAGCATTCCGGCATCTTCAAAGCCCAATTCTTGTGTCAAATTTAACATCTATACTCAGCGTGTTTCTGTCCTTTGCTAAAGGATTGTGTCAGGAAGGGCATCCGACATAAAAACCTATGCCAAATCAAACATGCGAATCATTCGCTGTGGCGAGCCCTGATAAAGGGAAAAAGCCGAAAGGAAATCTCTCACTAATGCTGCTAGACATCACAGATGACATTTCACTCTCTTTTTCCAGAAATGATGTGTATTCACAATCTTATAAATAAACGTACTTACTGTTATTGAAGAGAAAGTCAGAGATAAGTTCCGCATGCGGTATACTAGAGTCAGGAAGTAAACCGGAAGTTAACGTGTGACGGGCACTGAGCATGTGCAAGCCCGAGCTGATGAATCAGTGTGCTCGTTTCAGATCTTCCTTAGCAACTAGCCTGCATTGTTTACGAGCATATCGATTTCATAACCTTTATTTTATTCTCAGAAACGGCATTTTAAGATCAAAACAGTATCCAAAATGGAAAGACTACTTCACGGCCGTTCTTCTGGTGTATGGATTATAGTGTGTCTCGTACTGAACTCGGTGAATAATTGCAATGAAAACCAGTAAATTTATTACTGTTTTTATCTAGTTTTATGATGGTACTCGCCAGAAAAATGGGGGGGAAAAAGACTTTTTTAGTGAGTTTTCGTTGATTTCAAATGAGAAAGTGATAGTTGAATACTTGTTTTAATAGTTTATGCAAAAATCCGAATTTTGATAAAATTGGACCATTTTTACTTTTCTGCCCTTTATCTCAATACTTTCGGTGGAGCGCCTCACAAATATGCCGTTTTCTTTTACTTTTTCTTTTTTCTGTTCAATTGTTTCTTTCTTTCAAAAATGCACTTTATTGTCTCTTTGTAAATAAAAATACTTTCTTTAATTTTTTGTTTCATTGGAAAATGCAGTTCCTCTCCTGGTCTCACTTCTTTCTTTTATTCATTCAAAAAGTCATCCTTCTGTCATTCTTTCTTTTACATCAAATTATTCTGTCAGTTTCTTTTAAATGTGCAATGTCTTCCAGATTTTTCTTTGCATTCAAAAATGACCTTTCTGTCTTTCTTTCCTTCCTTCCTTGCAATCCTCGGCATGAAAAGCCACCACGGATTCCACAAAATATTCTCAATTATTAAATAAATAAATAAAAATAATCCAGTGGTGGCGATAGCTATAAGTGCCACAATTCATTATTTTTATGTTTTATTTACATTAATTTGAAGAAAATATCAAAGAATTCATTGCATATATTATATCTTTATTTTTATGAACTGTGATTGGTTCTGTAGAATAATCCAGGGTTTTTATGAAACCCTGTCTCTCACTGGACAGAGAGCTTCTGCACTCATCACCCAGTGTCACATCTCACCTACCAGCAGGAGATGGTCCGAACACATAACAGATCCTTTTATTATTACACGGTTGGGAATGTACACTCAATCCTCAACACGGTCGGGTCTGTGGACATGCCCCAACAGACGTCACTTCCTGCTTAACCTGTCAACGTGAACATTTCGAAAATGGAACAATTTTTAAAATTACATTATTACTGTATTAATAAACCAGTAAATGAACCAGTTATGTACAGTTGGAAAGTAAAAGTTCTGATGAAACTCATTGTGGTGCTTTTCCTTTTGAATTGCTGTTCTGTCCTGAAACAGGTCAGATTCCGGAAGGCATTTAATGACATGACCAATAAGGTGACTGTCTGAAGTACTAAAGTGGTTTCTGATTGACAATTCCACAAACTGACACTAGAGGGAGCAACAAACAATTTTGCACTCCAGTTTCATAAGGGTGCCGTACAGCTTCTTTCCTTCCTTAATCCTACTTTTGTTGTGGGGAGGCTGGAGCCTCTTGCAGTCCACACTGGTGGAGAGCACCCTGAACACCATGCCAGTCCATCACAAGCCAACACACACACACAGTCATTCATTCGCTCACCCATTTTCCGAGCTGCTTAATCCTAATCAGGGATGTGGGGAGGCTGGCACACATCTTAGCTGACCCTGAGCGAAGGTGAGGTACACCCTGAACAGCTGACCAGGCCATTGCATGGCCAACACACATAGAACTATTCATACTCACTCATAGGGGTGATTTGGAACCTCCATTTAGCCTCATATGAAGGTTTTTGGACTTTAAGAGGAATCCCTTGCAAGCACAGGAAGAACATGCAAACTTTGCACAGGAATGCCTCAAGCCCAGGAACTGAACCCAGGCCTTCTTGCTGTGAGGTGGTGAGCCTGTGCCACCATGTCTCTCTCTCTCTCTCTCTCTCTCTCTCTCTCATATACACACACACACACACACACACACACACACACACACACACACACACTCACATAAACACACCCCTGGGGGCAATTTGAAACAGATAATAAGCCCAATATGTGTCTTTGGACTGTAGAAGAAAACTGGATTACCCAGAGGAACCCCACGCAGCCACAGAGCGAACATGCAAACTACACAGAAATCCCCTCACTGAGTCTGGGACTCAAACCAAGCACCTTTTTTGTAGGTGGACATGCTAACCACCATGCTACACATATGCTATCTCTCTCTCTCTCTCTCTCTCTCTCTCTCTCTGACTTTGTTTTCCCTCTCCCCCAGTTATAAATAAATCTGTTCATGTTTTTGACCTCTGATAGGTGCTGCGATACTATAAATAGGGTCTCTGCCCTCAGTTTCAGGGAACACTGAGGAACATTCTGCTCAATGCCGAAGCCAAAGTCCACGTCCAGAGTCAGGAAGACCTACCTTATCAAACCCCGCAGTCATCCATTAGCATGTTTTCACTGACAAAAGGTGACAAGGTTGAGTTGATATATCCGAACAACACCGTCCTGAATCAGGTGCTTTGCAGCATGTAAAGAGTAAATATTTGCAGATCAAGTAAACACTGGGGATGTTTTGACTGCCCAAGAGACAGAGGGGTAAAAAATCGTCTGGCCTTTTTCTTTGTTTTTGTTCCCTCAACCCAAATTAACTTAAATGTTTATATGTTTTTGAGACTATGAGATTAAGCGATTTTATTTTTACAATCTAATTACTGAATTCGTACACATCACGGCGTATGCTTTTGGAATGAGGATTTTTTTTTTTTTTATGCAGCAGTCACATAACAGTGTAATATTTATCTTGGAGAAAGATTGAGGTGCTTGAAAGAGGTGCTAACGTCTTGTTCGAACTTCATTTATTTTGTTAAGTGTTCTTGGAAGTGTATATTTTGGTGTGTGTGTGTATATATATATATATATATATATATATATATATATATATATATATATATATATATATATGTGTGTGTGTGTGTGTGTGTGTGTGTGTGGTTTATTGGGAATTATGTGTAATCCAGTATGTCAGTCCTCTGACTGTGTGGCTAGTTGAAGAGGTTTATTTATTATTTAATTTTCCAAACATTTAAGTCAGTGAACAGAACCTGCTGTACTAAAAACAGCAGTGTTGTGTATACACTAGGTCACATGACCTCCATGCACATAAACCAGAGTTTCTCAAATAGTGGGGTGCGGTGTGATGTCGGGGGAGCACGTATGACCCTGGGGAACTTGCTTTTCTGGAATAGTGTGAGTAAGTGTAAATTAAGCGTAATTGCACATCCACTCCACTAGTTGGCAGTGGCGCTCATTGTTGTGCTATGGTGTAGCGGTTTTTCATACGAGCAAACGTACACATGCCATGTGGTGTGGGTCCAATATGAAGTGCAGTAAACAACCCCTCAAGAAACAACACTGAAATTTTTCTAATAGGAGCAAAGAGAAAGTTGGAGAGGGACGAAGATAATAAGACATAAATAAGGTGAATGAGTTTAAATAAGGATGTATTTTTTAAATTTCAGGCACATTGGTTCTTCAAATCTTTTTTGTTACAGATTAAAAAACAATGTTAATGAAATTTTTCTTTATTTTAAGTTCAACTATATTTCTTTCTTTTTTTGTTTATAATGTTAATAAAGATTCAATGTTATGCAGAAGTAACAATTTTATAGACAAATAATCCTATTTATAGTCGGGAGGGGATGTTTTGCTTGGGGGGTGGGGGGTAAATGGAGAAGCACTGACATAAACACACTGTTTCACTGAGTTGCTGAACCTGACTGTCTCCTTTCTCAGGTTAATATTCATACATGTGTGCTGTAGTTGTTTTTGTTTCTAAAGTAAAGCTGTAGTGGTGTAATACATCCATTCATACTACACATCCATGAATACCATTACTGTATCTCATAAAACACCCCAAAATCAATTATTATAAACATAACATTGTAAAATAATATCAACATTAATTTCAAATAAGTCACTTATTTATACCAAGTCACTTTACATGAAGCTTAAAACAGTCACTCAACCAATATGTGAGGCGCTCAAAACCGGAAGTAATGAACTTGGGAAAGTAGTGTACGTGCTGTGGGTTATACGGACTTCCGGTCTTTCAAGTGCACAAGGGTGTCCTTTTTTTTTTTTTTTTTTTTTTTTGTTTTAAACAAATGAACATAAGTCGGGGAGCATCAGTACTGTGTACACTGTAGTATGCTGGACAAGTACATCTGTTAAAATAACACCAAATTAGTACGTCACTGTCGTCATAGACAGAGTCACACGGCCTCTGGCCTTAAATTACGTAACCTGGCTATTGCTAATAGCAAATTCAGTGGTACCTCAACTTATGAGTGTCCCTAATAGCGAATTTTCCGTGATATGAGTTTCGATCCTGCTTCATTTTCAACTTAAGAGCTCTGCTGGGGAAGTGGCTTTTTCTCCGCGCTCCGGGAACGCCTTGTGCAGTGCTTCTCAATTATTTTCAGTGATGCCCCTATAGGAAAAATAATAATTTTCCAGTGCCCCGTGCGCAACTATAAATAGTGTTTACTGCACTTCATATAGTTTGATTCAACCTTCTGTCATTAATAAGTTTCCAGTAAAGGTTGTACAAATAGTGCATATAAGAAGACAGGATCTGAGTTGGTGAAATATGACCTCATGCTCATGCAGTGCGGTTTGATGGGTAATGAAAAGGTGAAGCACTGTGATGCTATAACGCTAACAGTAAGAAGCTGCCGGGACCATAAGTTCTCCCTCCACCATCCTACCATCTTGTTCCCTTTCTTGTCTCAGATGATTAACTTCAGGGTATATGATGTGTACCTGAGATAGATGTGGAGATGGAAACACACTCTCTCTCTCTGTCTCTCTCTCTCTCTCTCTTTCTGACCCAGTGATCATGTGGCCCAAAAATAATTCCCCGTTGCTTTTCCTATTATTTCCCCCCAAGCACATGAATAAGATGAAGTCATCATGTTATTGTAAAAACAAACACCCCAATACCTCTCTCTCTCTCTCTCTCTCTCTCTCTCTGCTGTCTCTTTCTTTCTTGCTTTATTTTCATTATCTTTTTCTTCCATCCCCACGGTGGTTTTCTTTCTCATTCTTTATTCCCTTCCTCTGTTCTTTCTTTCATTCTTTCTCTCTTTCTTCCATCCTTCCTTTCTTTTTTTTCATTTTGTCTTTTCTTTATTTCATTCTTTCTTCCTTTTATTCTTTCTTTTTCTTCCTTCCTTCATTCCTTCCTTTCATACTTCCTTCCTGTCTTCCTTTCATCTTTCCTTCCTTCCTTCCTGGCTTCCTGTTTTTGGTATATGTTTCACCCCCTCATTTTCTTCCATCCTTTCTTCCCTCTTTCCTTTCTTTTTTCTTTCCCTTCTTCTTTGAGAGTTTTACTGTATAGGCCCACTCTGCTCACTGTGCTGAATGATGTCAGGTCAAACACATCCCACCTCGTTTGGTTTCGTTAGGCTAATAATAGCCCTCAGCAGTCGAGCGTGTTCTTAAACAGTTCTTCTCACACTTCATTACTCTGTGATGTGGCACACGTCTTCCAGGATTATAACCTGTTCTCTAAAGAACCAACTGCTCTGCCTCAATCTCCTTCCTGCTTATTACATACTCCACAAAAGCTTACATAATGTCTGTTATAACGAGAAGCAGCGCCTAATTAGCATTTCCAATTACAGCAGTACAAAAGAAAAGGCTAGTTACTTCAGGAAGCATGATGACCCTTCAATCCTGGAGGACTCCAACAATCAGCATTTATGCAAAAATAAATCATCAGAAACACGGGCACATCAGAGTCTCGCATCAGTATTATGATGCTATCGGTTTTAACTAGCACAACTAGCATGAGATTAATATCTTCTGACTGACTGCAGTGAGAGCCAGCGCACCGTTACTGAGTTCTCGGTGAACTTCTAATCCTGGGTTTATTAGAAAATGTTTATCGGCATGCTGTTTGAAAAGGAGTGTTTTGGCATGCAGGTAAACCGCGTGGGAAGATCTCACTGCCGGAACAGTGTGAAATCATGAATGTTGGAGACCAATTCTCCTGCTTGGCGAGCTTTTGGCTTCCACCAACGCTGAAAGTGTGAAGGTATGAAGTCATAAATCATGTTTGTTTAGAAATGCAAATTCGCTTATCATCTGTCAGTGCAAAGGCTTAAGAAGACATTTGGAATGATTGGGATTGGCTGATTGGTCAGGTCTGGAGTCAACTTCGATAACAGCAACCGCATGCTACAGATTTATATCAACAAATATCTTTTAATATCAAAGTGTTCCTATTCGTCAGCTAACACGGAGTTTTTTTTTGTTTTTTTTTGTCTCACATGACATCCACAAGGTTTTCACTTGTTGTTGAATCTTTCTTAAATCTCTTGATTCTTTCTTGATTCTTTACTGAATCTCTGTTGGTTTAGTGTTGAATCTTTATTGGATCTCTACTGATTCCTTCTGTCTCACCCGTAAAGTGCCATTTTCATCACTCATCTGTCAGTGAAGCCCTGTTTATTCCCCACTGATTCTTTACTGAATCTTTATTGATTGTTGATTCTTTACTGACTCCCTTCTGATTAACCATTGATTCGGCATTGAATTTTTTGCGCCCGCCATGACTTTAACACTGATTCATTACCGATTCTTCACCTCAGAATATTGAGAGCCTAAAATTGTATGCAATTGTTAATATCTCCTACACACATGATCCTTCCTGCAGTATATACTGTATAAACCAGATGTCCAGCTGTTGTGGAGCAGTACACATCGTCCATAACACAGACTGCTGGATCTGACGTTCATGGTGCGCAACTCGGTCTCTGGAAGGCCACAGACACACGGCATCCTTTGCTCTTTTGTGTTTCCTGTGTGTGTCCTGGTTGCTATAGCAGAATCTTTGCCAATATGGATCTGGCAGGACCGTGGGAGGCAGGTGGAGGCCTGCTGAGTGTACAGCGATGTCACCGATGGTCTGTGTGCGTGCGTGCGTGTGTGTGTGTGTGTGTGTGTGTGTGTGTGTGTGTGTGTGTGTGTGTGTGTATTTGCAGGATGTTGTGTGTGTTTGTGTGTTCAGCAATGAGACAACATTTTCCGATATGACGAAAAGCGCTGAGTTTTCTCTGAAATTTCTTTGCAATAGAACTCCATCTGTACGCGCTGTACTGAGAATGATCTTCCTTTCTTTCATTACTGTTTTCCTTCCTTCTTTAATGGCCTTTTTCCTTCGTTCCCCCCCCCCCCCCCCACACACACACACACACACATTTCTCCCCTTCCTACTCTAGTGTTTTTCTTTATTTTCATTCATTCATTCATTTTCTGATCCACTTAATCCTAATTAGGGTCGGGGGAAGCTGGTGTCCATCTCAGCCGACTTTGGCCCCGGACAGCTTGCCAGGCCATCGCAGGGCAGAAACACACGGACAGCTATGCAAAGTCAGCAATTGTTCTTTTACAGCCTCACACCATAGACAGTGAGAGATACAGCCGGCCTTTGATAACCCAATTCCCAATTAGCTGCACTGTGGTCTTTCTTTTTCTTATTTCTTTCCTTTCCTTCTTTATATTTATCAGTTTTAATATTTCATTTTTCTTTCTTTCTTTCTTTCTCTGCTTTTGTTTGATTCTTTGTGTTGGCTTTTCTGTTATCTTTCCTCCTTCTTGCTTTCTTCTTTCTTTATTCCTGTATTTCTTCTGTTTCTTCATCTTTCTCTCTTTATTCTTTCATTTCGTTGTTTATTTGTTCCTTTGTTTCTTTCTTTCCTCATTTCTTTCTTTTTCTCTTTATTTTTATTCCTTCAATTCTTAATTTTTCCTTTTCTCTCTGTTTCATTCTTAACTTTTTAATTCCTTTTTCTTTCTTTCCTTTTTTCTTTCTGTTTGTTTATCTGCATCTTTCTTTTTTCTTTCTCTTTTTTTGGTGATCAGTTTGCTTTGAGTCCAACACCCCATGATGAAAAAAACTCACACGGTAGCTGACTCTCATCACCTTTACTCCAGTGAGCCTGACCCATGAATGTGTGAACCAGACCAGCCACATGCTAGTGCAATTCTAGGAGCTCGATCTTTTGCATTAGTGTTCTAGTGAGGATTCGATGAAGAAGCTTTCCTTCACTTTGACCTTCACTCTCCCAAGCCTCTGTATTCTGAGTGCTGGAATCTGCTCTCGTCCCTTCCTGTGTGTCCTTCTTCATTCCTGAAGCTTTGTCTCTGTGTTGTGGTCTGTGATGTCTGTTACTCACACGCAAGGAGTGTTTCAGCATTAATGGCTTCAAGAAGATAAAAACATTCCACTAGACTCTACTTGGGATGTGTATGAAAGTGTCTTTTATGTCATAATATAAAATACAATGAATTTGCTGTACTGCTTCACTCTGTACGGTTTGTGTTAAGGCTGGGTACACCCGGAACAGCTTGCCAATCTATCGCAGGGCCGACACATACTCACGCAAACATTCACACTCATATACAGTCATCCCTTGAATATCGTGGATAATGTAGACCAGACCTGGCCGCGATATTCGAAAAACCGCGAAGTAGGAACACCCCTCTCATTTCTACCATGTTGTCTCATTTCTATATGTTTTCGCGTCTATACAATCTTCTTCTTTTACTTTCGGCTGCTCCCTTCAGGGGTCGCCACAGCAAATCATCCACCTCCACCTCACCCTGTCCTCCGCATCTTCTTTTCTGACTCCAACGACCTTCATGTCTTCCTTCACCACATCCATAAATCTCTTCTTTGGTCTTCCTCGAGGCCTTCTGCCTGGTAGTTCCAACCTCAGCATCCTACTGCCAATATACTCACTATCCCTCCTCTGTACATGTCCAAACCATCTCAATCTCGCCTCTCTGACTTTGTCTCCAAAACATCTTTACGTGGACTGTCCCTCTGATATACTCATTTCTGATCCTATCCATCCTCGTTACTCCCAGAGAGAACCTCAACATTTTCATCTCCGCTACCTCCGGCTCTGCCTCCTGCCTTTTCCTCAGCGCCACTGTTTCTAAACCATACAACATCGCTGGCCTCACCACCGTCTTGTACACTTTTCCCTTCATTCTTGCTGACACTCTCCTATCACACATCACACCGGACACTTTTCTCCAACCATTCCAGCCTGCCTGCACACGCTTCTTCACCTCTTTTCCACACTCTCCATTGCTCTGGATTGTTGAGCCTAAGTACTTAAAATCCTCCACCTTCATTATCTCTGCTCCCTGTAACATCACCGTTCCTCCTGGGTCCTTCTCATTCACACACATGTATTCTGATTTTCTGAGGCTAACCTTCATTCCTCTCCTTTCCAGGGCATACCTCCACCTCTCTAGATTTTCCTGCACTTGTTCTCTGCTCTCACTACAGATCACAATGTCATCTGCAAACATCATAGTACATTTCGCGTCTATACAATATCAAGTGTATATTAAACGTTATACAGTTATATGCATATTTAAATAGAATTTATATATAAATACTTTAAGTACTGTACTCACCTCTGACAATAGTTCTTCTCCGCAGTGCGGGACGTTCACAAACACTACAAGATCACAAAATCAAAAAAAATCCCGCGGGAATGTGCGAGGCAACAGCGTCACGCATCTAAGCCAATCAGCTTTCGAGATTGAGTTGAGTGTGCGGGAGGCAACGGCGTCACACGTCTAAGCCAATCAGCTTGCGAGATTGAGTTGAGTAGGTGGTCCCTGCCTGAACTGGGGAGGAGTGGCACCTCAGTCTATCGTTTGTAAACAATGGACGCAGCCTGCCTTGGATCCCTGCCTTCCACTTGCTTACATGCGAGTTTCAGCGCGAATTTTGGATTTTTTATGAATTTTTTATTTTATTTTATTTTTTATTAAAATACCGCGATGTACCAAGACCGCGGTGCTCAACTCGCGAAGTGGTATATTTCATCCGACCAATAAAAAAAAGTGTTTTTAATACAAAAAAGGCAACCTTCAAATAATTATGTTCAGTTATGCACTCAATACTTGGTCAGGAATCCTTTTGTAGAAATGACTGCTTCAATGCGGCGTGGCATGGAGGCAATCAGCCTGTGGCACTGCTGAGGTGTTATGGAGGCCCAGGATGCTTCGATAGCGGCCTTAAGCTTACCCATAGAGAATCTGTGGGATATTGTGAAAGTTGAGACACACCAGACCCAACACTGTGGATGAGTAAAAAAAAGTACTTTGGACCACTGAGCAACAGTCCAGTGCTGCTTCTCTGTAGCCCAGGTCAGGTGCTTCTGTTGCTGTTTCTGGTTCAAAAGTAACTTGACCTGGGGAATGCGGCACCTGTAGCCCAGTCCACTGCTTCCACAGGTCCCCCAAGGTCTGGAATCGGCCCTTCTCCACAATCTTCCTCAGGGTCCGGTCACCTCTTCTGGTTGTGCAGCGTTTTCTGCCACACTTTTTGCTTCCCACAGACGTCCCACTGAGGTGCCTTGATACAGCACTCTGGGAACAGCCTATTCACTCAGAGATTTCTTTCTGTGTCTTACCCTCTTGCTTGAGGGTGTCAATGATGGCCTTCTGGACAGCAGTCAGGTCGGCAGTCTTACCCATGATTGCGGTTTTGAGTAATGAACCAGGCTGGGAGTTTTTAAAAGCCTCAGGAATCTTTTGCAGGTGTTTAGAGTTAATTGGTTGATTCAGATGATTAGGTTAATAGCTCGTTTAGACTACCTGAACATGAGATGCTAATTTTTTGAGATAGGAATTTTGGGTTTTCATGAGCTGTATGCCAAAATCATCAGTATTAAAACAATAAAAGACCTGAAATATTTCAGTTTGTGTGCAATGAATCTAAAATATATGAAAGTTTAATATTTATCAGTACATTACAGAAAATAATGAACTTTATCACAATATGCTCATTTTTTGAGAAGGACTAGTATACAGTGTATATATATATATATATATATATTTTTTTTATAGCATCAATTTTATTTTTACCGGATGCTACCTCAATGACAATCGCCACCCTAGGCCCGATATAATAATGTATATTTACCTGATACAAAGTGTTTGCTGCATATTCTACTGTATTCTGTAAGATTCCAGTCTTTTCTATTTACCGCTGCGATCCACTTGGTTTTTCTCTCCGGGTCAGATGGAAAACGATAAAATGACAGTGCAGGCTTTACTCCTGTCTGTCTATTTGCACAGTCAGCAGCACAACACGATATGACCATATTCACTGGTTATTTTGTATCACTCCGGGGAAGTTAGTAACCTACAAACAACATCCAGTTGGGTAATGCTGAACCACTATTATTTATTTTAAAATGTTTAGCAATGTTGAATGAGCGAGCGCCGTCCGGATCATGCCGTCCAATATGGCAGATAAACATACGTCACGTGCAAAACCTCAATAAATGCCTTTGCTGAGTCCGGGACTTGAACCCATGACCTTTTTGCTTTAAGGTGGATGTGCCAACCACTACCCCACCATGCCCCTAATTTCAACTTAATATTGAAATGATCAATAACTAGTTTACTGCATATTTTATAATCAACCAACATATACACCAAACTTCCGATGTTCTGTAAGTGTTAGCTAACATGTGGGATCAAAATATAAATAGCAGCATGCAGAAAAAATCGAAGGAATGCCACCTTGGGCATGCTGTACATGCTAACATGGAAAATGATTTCCATGGATCTTATAAATAGACCAAAAACATCACGAACACGTCCAAACAGGATTCCCTGTCCTTCCCGTTGGCAGATATTAGCGCTCTTTATCTCTGCTTGCTGTTAGCCGGTTGTTATTATGGAATTCTGCTGACTAAATATACCCCAGTACATCGTCTTATCTTGGAATATAAGTGGAAGCCAGAATCGTTGCCGGAACAGAGATCAGTTCAGTTTGTCCATGTCTGCCCTGTGACGAGTGTTTCCCATTTCCTGAATGTGCTTTTCTTAATCGCTGCACTGTGTCCGATAATACTTTCAAGAAGCTCAGAAAGTAGGGGAAAGACGTTGCTGATACAATGTCCGGGAATGTGTTTGGCAAGCTGGGATCTGGTCGAGTGGATCAACATTTGGGAATTTTAAAGGAAGCCTGAATATTATGGCGGTCCGAATACGGCATTGTTCACAATAATCTTACACCACAGGAAGCTGTGATACCAGCAGGAAGTAAACATGTCCTGCTGCAGCAGACACCAATAACAGCAGGAAAATGGGTTACACACACACACACACACACACACACACACACACACACACACACACATTCACTATTGTTGAACTTTCATCCCTCTGGTATTTAACGCTCATTGAGTGAGCAATTGCTCATGGCTATTGAGCATCCGGCCATGTGTGTGTGTGTGTGTGTGTGTGTGTGTGTGTGTGTGTGTGTGTGTGTGTGTGTGTGTGTGTGTGTGTGTGTATAGCAATTTGAGGAAGAACCGGATATGGTATTGTAGGTGTAAATGCTGTGATGCAGTACTATCCTGCTGCCGGGCGAATTATACTTGTGATTTTAAACACGTTTTGTTGTGGCTTCAATTTACTCCAGTGTCAAAATTTAAACATTCGCCGATTCACCCTGTTACCTTTCGGAAGTACGTATTATGAATTACAATAAGGACATTTCCATAAAACTGGAATTAGCTGTCTCTGATTAGGACCTCCTGCAGGTGGAGCCTGCCTTATTTAAAATTGATATTGTTGGCCTGCTGCTCTTTTTATTGAGGTGCGTGGTGTAATACTGCCTGTGAGTCTGGCAAGGAATTTAAAAAAGATCTGTAAACGATCTGGAATATCTAAACATGTAGAATTTTACCAGTGTGTCTAGGACTGTAATTAAATAAATATAATATATAGTTTTATGCACTCCCTTGGTTTCTTTCATTTAGTTAGTTAATTTGGCAGAGACAGAACATAATAAATTACTGTAAGTATGCCAGAATTAGCCACAAGGCTAGTTTTTATCTGTAGTGTCTTTCATTGCAACAAACATATATCAGCTATGACAACCGACAGAATCATGTACAAATATAACATATTTTCCATTTATGATTATTATTTTGTTGATGTTTTAAATCTTTAGACCATGCACTCAGAGAAAAACCAGAGGAAGCGTTTCCAAGAATATTCTCAATTGCCAAAGCATTAAACCCTACACAACCATTCAGACTCACACTCCTTCACACCTAGGGGCAACTTGGAACAGCCCACTGGCCTAATGTGCATGTCTTTGAACTGTGGGAGTACCCAGAGAGAACGCACACGAGTACGCAGCGAACATGCAAATTGCAGAACGAAACGCCAGAAACTGGGTAACAAAGCCAAAACCTTCTTGCTGTGAGGCAGCCATGCTAAACATTACGATACCATGTCACCCTCATTTGGGTGTTGTTTTTGCTCAAAGTAAATAAATAAACATGATTGTTTTCACAAACAAGGACAAGTTTCTGCCAAAAACAGCCGTTCAGCATGTATTGCATCACAGCCAATTGTGATGCACAACAGCCAATCACAATCATGATGCATTACAGCCAGTTAGCATTGCGATCCATCAAAGCCAACTGTGATCCATAACAGCTAATCGTGATGCATAACAACCAATCAGAATCACGATGTGCAACAGCCAATCAGCATATGATGCATCACAGTTAATAAGCATTGTGATGCATTACAGCCAATTGGAATCACAGTGCATGACAGATAATCAGCACTGCGATGCATAAGAGTATGAACAAAATATCAGTAAAATAAAATTATCAAAATATCAGTAAGGAAGGCAGTATATTACATCAGAGACCACTTATCATAAAAATAAATAAATAAAATCTGTTGGTATTTGGTGCAAAAATAAGAAACAAGTACGACAGCGAAACACACCCCATCCCCAAGGATTTCATTTCTTACTCTTTTCTGTACTTATATTATTTTTATTTTCTGACTTTTATTATGTATTTTGGCTTCTCATACCAAAATCTATTCTGAAGAGCTGGAACTCATGATGTCATCACCAGCACTTAAAATATCAACAGAAGATAAATCACTCACATCAGTGAGGTCACATCATTTTTTTTATGTACTGATGTAACTTCAGGTCACTGTGATCTTGCTGATATTTTTAGTGGACACAGCAGCTTTAGATTACATCTCATAATCAGGGTTTCCTCAACAATCGAATGATTCCTCTTCATTTCATACCAACAGCTTTTGCTTACTCCACCCATTTATGTTTAAAAGCATCATTATATTATTATAAAAGTAGGTTGCCCCATTGTGAGAACTTTTACCCTCGGGAGAAACAGGTCACGTCCTGCGTCCCTGCTCTCATACATACTCGGCACAATACAAGGAAACCGAGACCCAAACATTCCAACGTTTTGGAGAAGCCGCTCTGGGACGCACATTGTGCTCAGGTAGCTGGGTTTAATTGAAGGTAGATGGAGCGGAAAAGAAGAAGAAGGAGGGAGGGAGGAGAACGGAAAAGGTATGAGGAGGAAGTATGATGCAAAAGTACCGAAATAACAGGAAAATAATTACCCGGGTCACCTTCTATAACAGGAAGCAAGCGCGGTCAAGAACATGAGATACTGATGTTGGTGTTTTGGTTTGTGTGATAAGTCTACATGAGGTGGAGTTATTAATTGGTAACAGCAAAAAAGGTCCTGGGTTTTAGTTCCGGGTTCGGCAAGGTGGCGTTGGCATGTTCCCCCCATGCTTGGGTTTCTTCCGGGTACTCCAGTTTTCTCCCTAGCCCAGAGTCATGCACAATAGGTTAATTAGCCATTCTCAGGTGACCCGAGGTCTCAGTGTGAATGGGTGTATGTGTGTTGGCCCTGCGCTGGTCTGGTGAGCTATTAGGGTGTGCCCCACCTTCACCCAGAGTTAGCACAGATAGTCTCCATCCTCCCTGTAACCCATATAGGATTAAGCGGTTTGGGAAGTATGTGAAGGGGTGATTGGTTAGCATTAGAAGATATTTACTATATAGCCAATAAGAAAATGGTAATCAGGCCCCGTCCACAAGTGACACTAGGATCAACACAGTGTTTAGAATAGCTCTTGTCCAAGTCAACTCCGGGAGAGGGTGGGTTACACCCTGGACAGCCATTACAGGGCCAACAGACATACAACTCAATTTCTCTCAGACCCAGGGGCGATTTAGACCAGCCAATCTGTCTACTGTGCATATTTTTAGAAGTTTGAGGACACCTGAGTACCTGGAGGAAACCCAAGCGAGCACTGGGAGAACATACAAGCCCGGTCCTGGGAATCGTACCTGGGGCCTTCTTGCTGAAACATGGACATGCTAACCACTGTGCCAAAGTGCTGCAGGCTTTAGCAGTGCGTTCTGAAAAGACTATGTGAAAAGAATAGAGCTTTATTATGACTTCCGTGTAATTTCACACCATATGGATTATATGACAGTATAAAGCATGTGTGTTTTACATGTGTGTCATGTGTTGTTTTGTTGGCACCATTCTAAATCCGAGACATCTGGCATTCTGAGATACAAATAACAGGATATTGTAGACTGTGAAAACACTGACAGCTCATTCACTCATTCTTTCATATAGAAATCAGCGAAACAATCCCCACAGGGAGACTGGAGACATTCTAATCCGATCTGAACCACTTAGGTACTTTCATGTCTTCAGGGAGCAGAGACAAGAAAATGTCAGTCATAGGGTTTAAGCGAGACATTATTTGAGTTATAAAACTAAATGAGATTAGTCCTAGACGACCCGTTATTATACTTCAAAAAATAAAACCGATCCAGTCTCCGTATTAATCTCATTCACTGAACTACGTCCATCCTGCTACTGTTATAGAGAGGCCTAGCTCAGCTGACTTTGGGGCAGGGTGGAGGTACTCTATGAACATCTTGCCAAACCACTGGAGGACTAACACACACAATCATTCACACTCCCACTCACACCCAGGGACAACTTATAACAGCCAATCAGCCGGATCTGCATGTCTTTGGATTGTCAGAGGGAGTTGGAGCACCTAGAAGAAACTCATGCATACATGGGGAGAACATCCACCCAAACACCCAAGCCTGGGACTCAAACCCAGATCCTTATTCACCACCATGCCAACCCTTGTTCTTCTTCTTTTCCTTTCGGCTGTTCCCTTCAGGGGTTGCCACAGTCAATCATCTGCCTCCATCTCACCCTATCCTCTACATCTTCTACTCTTACTCGAACGACCTTCATGTCCTCCTTCACCACATCCATAAATCTCTTCTTTGGTCTTCCTCTAGGCCTTCTGCCTGGTAGTTCAAACCTCAGCATCCTACTACCAATATACTCACTATCCCTCCTCTGTACATGTCCAAACCATCTCAATCTAACCATTATGCTAACTCTATTCATCAGAAATGATCATTCAGTGGAAACACATAGCATAGACATGGTAGCATAGTAGTTGGCACATCCCCCTCACAGCAAAAAGGTCCTGGGATCTTGTCTCGTGCTTGGCGAGGACGTTGCGGTCTGGAGTTTGCATGTTCTTCTCCTGCGTGCTTGAGTTTTCTCTGGAATCTCTGGTTTCTTCTTACAGTCCAAACATCAGGCCAAATGGCTGATCCAGATTGTATGAGTGTGAATGGCTGTGTATATGTTCCCGTGTGCATCTGGGCAGGCGAGCTCAGTTTGTACCCTGCCTTCGC
Organism: Plotosus lineatus; assembly: GCA_024760905.1. Taxonomy (NCBI): domain Eukaryota; kingdom Metazoa; phylum Chordata; class Actinopteri; order Siluriformes; family Plotosidae; genus Plotosus; species Plotosus lineatus. The sequence continues at coordinate 23,020,773 of CM045740.1, read as the reverse complement.
CCGGTTTCAGCTCCGCATGACCCTAGTAGGATTAAGCGGTTGAATGAGAATCAGTGTTACGCGAAATTAAAGGTCAGCCCCTTTTCGATTAGGACCCTTTCTCAGAAATTCAGCCGCATTGTTGTATACACTCTTTTATTGTGACATTATACATAATTAATGCACATTTCTCTCTAACTCTATAGAATATGTGCTTGTTTCTGTTTTGAGCCTGACGCATCCGGCGTTACAATGCTGCTGTTAGTTGGAAGTGTTCTATTCAGGTAATAAAGATGTAGAAAGACAACGATAACCATAAATGACCTCCTGTTTCATAACTATGAGTCATATCTGCAGGATGCACACATTAAGCTAATCCGTTCTGCGACTCCGACCTCCCAGTGAAACGACGGTTTACATTTTTTCGTGGCTTGTAAATGACTTGTTTAGGGAAGTGCTAGTAAATAGTTGCATTTGTGCTGACTGCAGATGCGTCTGCCGAACAGCTGGACGCCGTTACGGGCGCCCATCCGAGAGCTTTATGGGAGGCTGGAGAGGAACATTGTAACGAACCTCCTCCTAAGTGAAGATCTGTTTGACTTTGGTGCACTGGAGAAGACCTGCTTGGTCTTGCTGTGTCCCAGCTCTCTGCCGGGACATTGTAAACACAGGGGAGTGATCTGATATGGATATTAACCCTTGAGATGCCAAGTTAAAACAAAGTATGTAAAATTAAGGTTTGACACATATGACATGTTGGAGACGTCCCCATGGAAAGTTTGAGACTTGTTGGCATCCGCCATATTCTGTTTAATTTGATTATAATTTTGACTTTATTCGCATTTTGTTTATGCTAATAGCGTGTGAATAAAAAGTGATTGTTTTGAGAACAAAAGCAAATAAAATGTGATTGGTTTACAATCGAGATCCATTTTCAAAACAGCCACAAACCAATCAAACATCAAAACAGCCACAAACCAATCACAAACCAGTCTCAAAATTATCACACATAAGTCTCGCAACTTTTGCATGATATACGGATTTAAGATGCAAAATATTCACTAGCATTGTTGAATTGCAAAACATCTTTGTGCAAATTTCAGAATTCGAAAAAAGGAAATCGCAAAAAAAAAAAAAAAAACTTTGCAAAAAAATAACTAAAAAAAACAAACAAAAAACCCCCCCAATTTGTCCTGTAGTGTGATCATCGCCTTCGGATGAACCTTGTGTAGATACAATGAAGCTTTAAATTATAAAAAGCATCTGAGGTCCATCTGAGATCCAAGTGTTTCGTCATAGTTCAACAATGCTAAATCTTTGTGACGAGACACCCCGTGATGTGCCGAACTTCCTCCTGAGTGTTTATATGTTTGTGTTTGGTAAGATAGAATAGACCGGTTGCGTCTGGCTGAGTCCTGTCTGTTTCTAACATGGAGGACATTGTAAACAAACAGTTTCCCTGAGACTAAACTCGCGCATTTGGTATGGAATAAACATCTGTGTTCTTTTCTTACAGGAATTTTACTAAGCTGTATGTGTAATGAAATAAATGAAGGAAAGTTTAATATACAATATAGCGAGAGTTCCCGGTGCACTTTATTGCTGGTGCTAATTCTGCGCTTTCCCTTGGGTATTTTTTTTTACTTTGGCTACTTTGGTTCTCATGTTCCAAGCTCTAAGATTAGCCACGTTATTTTCATAGCACTTTTTTACCCTGGTGGGATTTTGGGTAGCGGCCATTCTCAGGTTACTGCTCTTCTGAAAAGCGAGGTCTCATGGCACTGCGGTTTGGCATGTTACAACAGCTGTCCTGACCCAGTGAGAACCGGCCCTGATGTGGTCGAGGGCAAGACGCAGCCTGACAACTGCCTACAGTAACTGAGGTTAATAGGGACGTGTAACAGAATTACTGATATGAGCTTTCAACATGCTGCCAGAGTCTAAGCTGGATCGGAGTACTCTCATCTCGCTCATTTGCCAAGCCTCTTAATGCTACTATGGTCTCAGAGAGGCCAGAGCCTATTTCAGCCAACATTGGGTGAAGGTGCTAACCATCATTCTGCACAATGTGGATACGAGCTGATATAATTTTCATTCATTCATTTCCTAGATTTCTAGACCACTTAATCCTAAATGGGATCGCAGGGAGGCTGGCGCCTATCTCAGCCAACACAGGGCAAGAGTGGATCCACCCAGGACAGCTCACTGGGCTTTCGCAGGGCCAACATACACATAGCCATATTCACACCCACACACACACACACACACACACACACACCTGAGGTGATTTGAAATAGCCAATTAGCCAACTGTGCATGTTTTTGAACTGTGGGAGGAAACCCATAAGAGCGTTTGCCAAATGCTGTACATATAAAAACCGGAGTACACAAAAGAAACCCACGCAAGCAAGGAGAGAACATAAAAACTCAGCAGAAAAATGCCCCAAGCCTGGGAATCGAACCCTTCTTTCTGTGAATCGGATATGCTAACCACTGCATGCACTATTGTACTTCATTCATTTTCTGTAACCGCTTAATCCTAATTAGGGTTGTGGGGAGGCTGGCGCCCGTCCCAGCCGACTCCGGGCGAGGGTAGAGTACACTCTGTACAGCTCACCAAGCCATTGCAGGGTGGAAACACACTGACGGCTTTGCAGCTACTCTTGTTGAAAGTCAGCAATGATTCTTTTTTACATGAACCTCTCACCATAGACAGTGAGAGACACGGCCAGCCTTTGATAACCCAGTTAGTGCACTGGGGGCTATTGTACTAGTCAAGGTTAGTGTTATATACACATCCTTGGTGAAGGGTGCCAATATTTCTGGAAGGCACAAAAAGATGCCAATATTTCACAGTGTTTTCCAACTGTAATGTCTACTCACAGTGTATACGTCACACTCATGAGCTTGGAAAGCACTTAGCATTTTCTCTCACTCGCTCACTCTCCGTCCAGCCATCTATCTGACGTCACACCACTTTTTTTCTGTTCCTCTCGCTCTCTGTGTTGCTGGTGTACCTGATTCTGATCGACAACTTTTGTTTTCGTTTTTTTTTTTGTTTAGTTTATACACAAACGCTGAACACACGCGAGCAGTGATCCATTAGGTTCCATGCTGACTTGTCCCTGAAGCCCCTCATTACACCGAATGTCCTGAGAACACTGTGCACAGCATACAGTGCCAACACTTTTTACGAGGTGTTTAAGAGAAATCAGGGGAAGGGCCAACGTAAATGCTTTCTGGAAATATCGTACGGTTAGGTTTCACTGGATGTACGATGCTTAGTATGTTTTTCTTAATAGATTAATGGTTGTTATAAATCTCGTTCTGTCAAACAGACTGAGTGTTTCGAAATTTTGCTGAACATTTGTAGAGCTCAGATGTTGCGTGACTTCTGGAGACATTTCAGTTCCAGGGTGTTGCACTCAGGGTTGCATGGTGGAGCAGTGGTTGGCATATCCGGCTCATGGCAAGCCTGGGTTTGATTCTCAGGCTCTGGTGTTTCTGTGGAGTTGTCCTCATGCTTGCGTGGGTTTCCTCTGGGTACTCTGGTTTCCTCCAGAAGTCTAAAATCATACACAGTCAGCTCATTGGCTGTTCCAAATCACTCCCAAGTGTGAGAGTGATGATCAAGAGGAGGCTGGCGCACATCTCAGCTGACTACGGGTGAAGGTGGGGGTGCACTCTGAACGGCTCACCAGACCATTGCAGGGCAACACACATACGACCAACATTCACACTCACACCTAGGGGCAATTTTGAACAACTGATAAGCCTACTGTACATATTTTTTTTTTAGACTGTGTGAGTAAACCAGAGTACCTGGAGGAACCCCATGCAAACATGGAAAAATGCAAACCCCACAAAGAAAGGTCTCAAGCCTGGGAATCAAACCCGGGGCCTTCTTCCAGTTAGACGGACGTGCTAACTACTGTGACACCTTACCGCCTGAAGTTCTGCACAGTACATCTATATAATACACTGCCCTGGAAAACCCTGAACATACTGTATGTACACACCAACATAGGATACATTATTATTAGTCCAGTTTCAAGAGTTGCCCCTTAATGCTGGTATAAAAGTCATTCAGAAGGTTTTTGTTTTTATGAAGGGAAATAATGAGAATTTGAATTCAGTCAGACCTAGAGAGGATTCCGCTCACATTTGTTTTGGTTAAAGCAGGATTACTGTTGCTAATCTCTGGCAGTGTTTTATTCTTCCCTTTTTATACGATTCCTCTCAGCATGAATTCAGATAAAATACAAAATTTTAATGGGTGCAATCACAGAAACTAGAAGAAACATAATACATGTTCACCTATCTGTGCCAGTAATGGGGTACACGATGTCTTGGTACAATGTGAGAGCTCAGCTCATGGTAAGTCCATATTAGGATCAAGACTTGAGGTAGCTTCCCAACACAATGGGGCATTCTTTGACACACACATTACCCGGAACAACCCACCCCCACTCTTCAGGCTGGGAGAGTCTCAGACTGATTACTACCTCCCCATGTCCCACACCAATCCCCCTTCTTCCTCCAGGGTCAACTTATCCAATCAGAAGCCTTCAAAGACAGGAAGGTAACCTGACTCCAAGGTCCAAGCCAGAGGCTTTAATCTTGGCCAAAGTTTGAGGCTAACAGAAGGATTCCACTTACTCACACAGCTTCCTTTCTCATCAGAAACACACTCTGGGACTATACCAGAGGTTTAAATTATCTGGGACAACACAAAAACACATATATACACACACACACACACACACACACACACACACACACACACACATACCACACCACCAAATACCTAATCTGGTGCATGGTCCAGTAGACATTTTTTAGGACTTGTGGCTTTTAAGGATTTAGCGCATTCCGGTTTCCACATGCTCAATGGTAGCCTGGATGGATGATGCGAACTTTTGTTCTTCTGCTCTCCCTGCAGTTGAGTGCTGGATCCGAGTGCAGCTGTGACGTCAGCCCTGACGGAACCAAGAAGAAGAACCCCAAGAACCTGTAAGTCTCTCTGCTGTAACTCACTCTGGAGTTCTCCTACTAGACCAATTTCCACAAAAGCTGTTCTCGATTCCATGTGCAAGCCATCAAACATTGATTTTCTTCTGATACCTGATGTTCCCAGAGGGGCTTCAGGCTGCATTGTGGTTGCTCGCATTACTATACGATCAATAGTAAATACAGTATGCATCCGAGAGCTTTGAAATTCGAGTGTCTTTTCTTCTATTGTCGAGACCGGGTCGAGGAAAGAAAAGAGCATCTCTGGGACATTTTCTACACAGGGCTGTGTAACGTGAAGCCTTTTCTTTTGTAGGTACATTCACATCTCTGTAGGATATCTTCCAGCACCTCAATGAAACCACTATTTCCGTGATATAGATTCGTATATAGTCTATATTTAAATTGAGATGTCTGAGAAGTCTTTAATCAGCACCTTGTTCTGTACACACACCATGATGTACTGGTGCCATGAGCAGATTAGTTTAATAACTAAAGGATTTCAAACACATGCAGATCTATGATATGTTACATTACTGCGCAGTAAGAAACCTCGACAAGTTGTAGTGGTACCGGCCGTGCGAATTAACATCAACTACCAACAAATTATCTGCAGCTATTATAGAAACTTTTTTGAAAAGAAAAGGAATAAAAATAAACATGTTTCTACCAGCAAACGGGGCAATGGTAGCTGAAAAAAAAAAGCCAAAAGGAAAAGAAGATGTCTACCACCAAACATATAACTGAAATGTGTATACTGTATTGTTTGTAATGTATGAGATGAGAGATTTCCTTTCGGCTTATTCTGGGGTCGCCACAGCGAATCATCTGATTCGAACATTTGATTTGGCATATGTTTTTACATCAGATGCCCTTCCTGTCACAACCCTTTAGCAAGGGACAGAAACACGCTGACGGCTTTGCAGCTACTCTTTACGAAAGTCAGCAATGGTTCTTTTACATGAACCTCTCACCATAGACAGTGAGAGACATGGCCCGCCTTTGATAACCCAGTTAGCTGCACTGGGGGGACAGTGACAACCTTGTGGAGAGTGGGACTCGAACCCCCAACCTTAGGATCAGCGATCCAGCACCTTATACCACTAGACCACCACTGCCCCTATAGTGTTTGTAATGTATATATTATCAAATAAAACATATTTTTCCTGATAGCTGCGCTTGATTGCGTATCTCACTTAAACAGTGTCAGATTTCTTCAGTAGGGGGGGTAGCTGACAATACAACCTGGAAATTGCACCGAGAACCTTCTTGCTGTGAGACGGACAAGTTAACCACTGCACCACCTTGCCACCCCTGCCTATTATGTTATTATGATCAAGGGGTCTGGTGACTGTGATGGCACCGGTAGCGAGACGTCTGATAAGGTTATGAAAGGTATTGATTATGTAATTACTGGTTGCGAAATAACATGCATCCCATCTTCACCAGGTCATCACAGGGCCAATACATACACACAACCTTGAACACTCTCTGTCACACTTAGGGGCAATTCTTCTTCTTTTCCTTTCGGCTTTTCCCTTTTTCATGGGTCGCCACAGCAAATCATCTGATTCGCACATTTGATTTGGCATAGGTTTTTACATCGGATGCCCTTCCAGTCACAACCCTTTAGCAAAGGACAGAAACATGGTATGCAGCTCCTCTTTACGAAAGTCAGCAATAGTTCTTTTATATGAACCTCACACCATAGACAATGAGCGACATGGCCTGCCTTTGATAACCCAGTTAGCTGCACTGGGGAGACAGTGACAACCTTGTGGAGAGTGGGACTCGAACCCCCAACCTTAGGATCAGCGATCCAGCACCCTATACAAAATGATACAAAAGGCAGTGTTGAGAGGACAGGAAATGCTTTGTGCCAATGTTGTTATGGATGTAATAAAATATTAATTTCTGTATTTGTTTACTTTGTTCTTTTCATGCATTCGAGGGAAAAACTCTAAAAGGTCACATGACACACACCACACCGCCAGGTTAATGAATGAATGAAACTTGATTGGCAGGATTTTATTTGTTTTTATATTTTTATTTTTTTAATTTTACTTTTGTTCTGAGAGTAAATCTTAGGGTACGTTTAACCTCGGCCCTACTTTCCTGTCTTCTGGAACAAATTTTACTCCCTTTAAGCTTCCAGGGCAAACAACCATGTCCAAGTAAATCCTCAATAAAGTTTTCCCTTTGAAGTATTACTCCATCCTGTCAGACAATAAATCTGTCTCTATTCGAGATTGTCATGCTAGTTTATTGGTAAGTGCTGTATTTTCATGATTCCACTAAAAGGCCCAGAATGCAATGCAGCTCAATGGCATATTGTAGCTGTTACAGAGATGTAGTTTGACTAGTTAATCTTAGGAGCTGATGAGTGCGCTATTGGTATTAGCATGGCATTTGAACCTCAATACAGACGCTACCCGACTTACTTTCATCCGTTTTACATTTTTTCGATTTTACGTTTTTTTTTTTTTTAAATTTTGAGTTTAGACGTACCTACGTAGTATGCTGACGTAATGACGCTGCGTCCATTGTTTACAAATGACTGACTGAACGTGCCCCTTCTTCTTCCCAGTTCAGTTATATATGTTATATATACATATACACACACACACTGGTCCTTCTCAAAAAATTGGCATATTGTGATAAGGTTCATTATTTTCTGTAATGTACTGATAAACATTAGACTTTTATGTATTTTAGATTCATTACACACAACCGAAGTAGTTAAAGCCTTTTATTGTTTTAATATTGATAATTTTGGCAAAAAAGTAAAGAAAAACCAAAAATCCCTATCTCAAAAAATTAGCATATTTCATCTGACCAATAAAAAAAGTGTTTTTAATACAAAAAAGTCAACCTTCAAATAATTATGCTCAGTTATGCACTCAATACTTGGTCGGGAATTCTTTTGCAGAAATGACTGCTTCAATGCGGCGTGGCATGGAGGCAATCAGCCTGTGGCACTGCTGAGGTGTTACGGAGGCCCAGGATGCTTCGATAGCGGCCTTAAGCTCATCCACAGTGTTGGGTCTGGTGTCTCTCAACTTTCTCTTCACAATATCCCACAGATTCTCGATGGGGTTCAGGTCAGGAGAGTTGGCAGGCCAATTGAGCACAGTAATACCATGGTCAGTAAACCATTAGCAGTGGTTTTGGCACTGTGAGCAGGTGCCAGGTCGTGCTGAAAAATGAAAATCTTCATCTCCATAAAGCTTTTCAGCAGATGGAAGCATGAAGTGCTCCAAAATCTCCTGATAGCTTGCTGCATTAACCCTGCCCTTGATAAAACACAGTGGACCAACACCAGCAGCTGACATGGCTCCCCAGACCATCACTGGCTGTGGGTACTTCACACTGAACTTCAGGCATTTTGGCATTTCCTTCTCCCCAGTCTTAATCCAGACTCTGGCACCTTGATTTCCGAATGACATGCAAAATTTGCTTTCATCCGAAAAAAGTACTTTGGACCACTGAGCAACAGTCCAGTGCTGCTTTTCTGTAGCCCAGGTCAGGCGCTTCTGCCGCTGTTTCTGGTTCAAAAGTGGCTTGACCTGAGGCCCCTGTAGCCCATTTCCTGCACATGCCTGTGCATGGTGGCTCTGGGTGTTTCAACTCCAGACTCAGTCCACTGCTTCCACAGGTCCCTCAAGGTCTGGAATCAGCCCTTCTTTCACTTTTTCCTTCCCACAGACGTCCCACTGAGGTGGCTTGATACAGCACTCTGGGAACAGCCTATTCGCTCAGAGATTTCTTTGTCTTACCCTCTTGCTTGAGGGTGTCAATGATGGGCTTCTGGACAGCAGTCAGGTTGGCAGTCTTACCCATGATTCTGATTTTGTGTAATGAACCAGGCTGGGAGTTTTTAAAAGCCTCAGGAATCTTTTGCAGGTGTTTACAGTTAATTGGTTGATTCAGATGATTAGGTTAATAGCTCGGTTATAGTAGCTTTTCATGATATGCTGATTTTTTGAGATAGGGATTTTTGGTTTTCATGAGCTGTATGCCAAAATCATCAGTATTAAAACAATAAAAGACCTGAAATATTTCAGTTTGTGTGCAATGAATCTAAAATAGATGAAAGTTTAATTTTTATCAGTACATTACAGAAAATAATGAACTTTATCACAATATGCAATTTTTTTTAGAAAGACCAGTATATGCATTGATTGATTGATCGATTAACTATTTGGGTTTTTACACCTGAGCCTAGCGGCTCATCAGGCTGGTGCTTATCCCCGGTTTCCGTAGTGTGAAGCAATCAGGAGTTGAACTCCTCCTGGATGGGACGCTAGTCCATCGTAGGTGACCTTCCCAGTATATTTATACTGGTACCCATTTATACTGCTGTGTGAACAGAGGCACACTTGTGGTTGAGACCTTGCCCAGGGGTCTTAGCACAGTGAGGGTCTCAGTGGGATTCGAACTCACAACCTCCCGATCATGAGCCCAACACTCTAACCACTACACCACCGGTTCCACTATATCTCCAGCTCCGGCTATCTAGTATGTACATATACATCACTTATATAGCGTGTTACCCTTGTGTTCAGACGTCGTCTCTGATCTTTGTGTTTACACTATTTTGCGGACTTTTGTAACGCTAAGCAAATATGGTTGGTGATTCACATCAGTGCAGGCTGTGTTCTAAACAAGTTCAATGGCACTTTTGCGCACTTGAAAGACCGGAAGTCCGTATAACCCAAAGCAAGTACACTACTTTCGGTATTGAGCACCTCATATATTGTAAGCGTTGATTGGCTGTTTTAAGCTTCATGTAAAGTGCCTCGGTATAAATAAGTGACTTATTTGAAATTAATGTTGATATTATTTGATATAATTTTATAATGTTATTTATTAATGTTAGTTATTTATGTTTATAATAATTGATTTAGGGGTGTTTTATGAGATACGGTAATGATATTCATGGATGTATAGTACAGTATGATGGTCAAACGTCACACGTCATACATCACTGTAACAACTTATTATGTTCGGCCGTCCGGAATCAATTAAAAACGTAAGTCGGGGAGCGTCTGTACTCACTAATTTGCCAAATTCGCTTACCAGACCATCGTAGGGACAACACAGACACACACACACACACACACACACAGAAGTTATCTGGATCAACCAGTTCGCCTAATATGTAAGTATTCTGCCTGTGGAAGGAAACCAGAGTGCTTGGAGGAAAGCCCATGCTAACTCCATACAAAAAATTCCCAGGATCCTCTTGCTGTGGACGGATATGTTAACATTATGCCACCTACATTTGAATTTATTTGAGTGGAGTGTAGTTGCGAAGAAGAGACAGTACTGGATAGAACAGATGACTAAAGTGCTGCCGCATTACAATCTTTAGGTAGACGTGAAGAGAGAACTAAGTCATGCCAGTGTTGGATCAAATTGCATTGTGAGTACAGTGTTAATGGTCAGCTTTTATGGTTAATTTTATGTCACTGAACAAGGATGAAACCCCAAAAATGATAGACTAGCACTAGCTACTTTCCTATAACTAGCATAACTAGCATTTAACCAGAATTTTTGTGTTTGCATATTTAATTTCAGTCATTTTTTTCTAGGTATGTACAGTCAAATTAGTTAGTTATTGCAGACTTGGTAAATCTTCCATTTTGTGTGTGTGTGTGTGTGTGTGTGTGTGTGTGTGTGTGTGTGTGTGTGTGTGTGTGTGTGTGCGCGCGTGTGAGCAGCCTAATTGATTACACAGTATTTCCTCATTGAAATGTGTAAAATGTTTAAAGTTGTCTGTACTTCATCAGCTGCTGATTGGCTCAGGATCACGGGCGTGTTATTCACACTCAAAAAACATTCATTCACGCCTATTTAAACAATGGCTGCTAAGTGTTGGCGAGTCATCAGTCTTTTTTAATTGTAGTGTCACCCCATTGAACTGATATGATGTTATACACAAACTGATGCTGTTTGTAGTCTTCTTCTTTTCCTTTCGGCTTTTTCCCTTTTTCAGGGGTCGCCACAGTGAATGATCTGATTCGCTTGTTTGATTCAGCATAGGTTTTTATGTCGGATGCCCTTCCTGACACAACCCTTCATCAAGGGGCAGAAACATGCTGACGGATATGCAGCTACTCTTTACAAAAGTCAGCAATGGTTCTTTTACATGAACCTCACACCACAGACAGTGAGAGACATGGCTGGCTTTTGATAACGCAGTTAGCTGCACCAAAATTTTTAAATCAAATGTACTGTACATGTACAGAATATTTGACACACGTGGTAGGTCTACTGAAACATTTATAACAAAGACCCAAAATTTAGCACAAGTCCCAAACAACAAGAATGTCCTGGGTACAGTGAGAGGGTTTCTGTATGGAGTCTGCATGTTTTTCCTGTGCTTTTGTGGGTTTCTTCTAGGTACCACGGTTTCCTCCAACAAACACACACTCGTTAAGCTCAGCTGTTCTAAATTGCCCACCGGTGGGAGGGTGAATAGTTTGGGCATCTGTTTGCCGAACTGCTTAATCCTAAGCATTGCTGGAGGAATATCTTGAGCCTTTCTCAGCAGACACTGGGTGCAGATGTGGGATGCACCCTGAACAGTTCACTAACTTAATGTGCATGTTTTTGGACTATAGGGAGAAAGCAGACCACTGGGAGAACATGTAAACTCCATACAGAAATGCCCTTACTGAACCTGGGACTCAAACCCAGGACCTTCTTGCTGTAAGGTGTGAGATGGACATGCTAACCACGGCACCACCATTCAGCCTTGGTTTTGAATACTGTGAAGCCCCCCCCCCCTATTTCTAATTTCCACGTGTGTGCACAAAGCTAGACTGGTGACGAGCTATAACTTTTTTATAAGCTGGCCCATGTCACAGTTGCAGTGTAAACACAGGGATGAGAAGAGTGCCAGTTTTGTATTTTGGCGAATGGACTGTAGTGTAGTAAATACGAGTCGATTTTGTTTTTTTGGCTGAACTGCTGGTTTAAAACGAGGTACAGCACACTCTCAGTCCTGCTGTGGAATGAGACGGAGCGCAGTGTGTGCTCACTCATGCAGGACTAAAATCATACGAATCACCTGAACTGGGGCTGGCACTCTGTCAAGGTCTTTGTTTCTGGCTTTGTTCTGACACACAGAGAGAAGGGAGAGTGAAAACACGAGGGGACGCTGAAACAAAATCTTGGGCATGAAAGAAATCATGATAGAAAAAGCTGAGCGCTGAAAAAAAAAGGGAACTGAAAAAGCTGTATGTTACTTGCAATAACATAAAACAACACGCTTACAGCGTAGCGTCTCTTAGCATTCCAGATGCTAAACAGTAGCTGGATGTCTGTTACACACTGCCAACCAAAAAAACCCAAAAAACCCCACTCCAATGTTTTGATGGAGAGCATTTATCTCAGCATGTAATCTTCCATGGCATTGTTGCTCCAGTTGGTCGGGTTAAAGCTCGGCAGCATTAATGTGGCAATAAAATGAAGCAGCTGATGAGCTGAATGGACCGAATGTGCAGGTTATCACATCAATCTCCCCCCTGATTTCTTCCGCGGATATATAATGGGGACTTGGATAATGAAAGGGTGGTTCAGGGAGCATGAGGAATCATTTTCACGTATGTACTGGCAGCAAAGAGTCCCGCGATTTCGGGATGTGCTGGGGAAGACTTTATGGAGGGGTTCAGTTTTTCTCTCATCAATTCAAGACGTTGGTGAGAAATGAACCCGACACCGGCCGGAAATAAATGTTATGGTGATTAGGTTTGTTGAAACGATGGCGTGACTGTCACATGCTATAAGCAAGAGTGAAGGCACCTCCAAGAAGATATTGTACTAATTGTTATTTACACCCGCACACCTACGCACACACATTTATGATTTATAAGCTGAAACATAGCCACGTATGGTTTATATTTCCATTCAATGATATTATGAAATTAAATTTGCGGTTTCTTTTCTCTTGATAGTTCTTGCACATTGCTCTTTTTTTAAATAAACTCAGGTCACACTTTGACATTTGACATTTTAATTTTGCAAAATATATTTCTGTAGAATTTCCTGAAGAATTACCTCATGTGGGTCCAAAATAAACCCATCCATTCCTTTTCTGCACCACTAAATCCTAATTAGGGTCGTGGGGAGGCTAGCGCCCATCTTAGCCGACTCGTGGCAAGGGCAGAGTACACCCTGGACAGTTCGCCATGCCATCACCGAGCTGCAAAATAAAATAAGTAATTAAATAAAATTTGGGATGATGTTAACTCCCTAAATGTTTCCCAAATACAGGGAGTAATGCTGTATTATTAACAGTAGCTTTGACTACTTAGTTGGTTCCTCCCTAGTCATGTCCTAAATTTTTTTTTTTTAATCTTTTGACCCTTGAATCATATATAAATTTTTTTTTTTAATGTTTTGACCCTTGAATCATTTATAAATACGACGATACAAGACACAATTTTGGACCTTCTATTTTCCACACTGTGATTGGCTGAAGCCTGATCCCACCCTCGCCCTCCTGTTGTCCCCTCCCCTGGCTTTTAAAAGGCTCAGAGGAGTTGAGCAGGGTTAGATGAATGTGCCTCATTCCCCATTTTACCCCATGCGTATACACACCCACACACACTCACACACACACACACACACACACACACACACATGCTCCATATGATGGTGGACTTCTCTGAGAAGTACTTGGAAAGGTAGGAAACCTGTTCATGTTCTCTGAGCTTTCTGTGATGGACAGATTGAGGATGAAGGGGGAAGGGGGTGGTGTTGGAGGGGAGAGAGAGAGAGAGAGAGAGAGCTGAGAATCGAGAATGAACTGAGGAGATAGTCTGGAGGGTGAGGTTGAGATCTTTTCTGTTGGGAATTCGGAGAGCTCCATGTGAGTTTTCTCATCTCATACTTTGTGTGTGTGTGTGTGTGTGTGTGTGTGTGTGTGTGTGTATGTGTGTGGTGGGATCTTGTCTAGTTAGAAGTTGATGTTGGAGCTGTTTTCCCTGCGTTCTTGCGCTCTGTTCTTTTTGTAAACGTGTGTTTTCAATGCACAGAGATTTTCCTTTCCTTGTTATTGACACAAACTGGTGATATTTGTAGCATCCAGCAGGCACGCAGACACTCTGGACGCTCCACTAGTAAAACAACAGGGACTTCCGAACATGCCTGACTTCAGTCATCAGGGTCTTCCGTGTATACTGTTGCATCCATAACTCCAGATATACAGTGTGTCAGGATCGAAATAAAGAGTCGCTAATTCTGGATGAACTAAAAGCCTGAATTCCTTTTTCTTGAACTCGAACCCCCCACCCCCCCACCTCCCCTCCTGCTTCACACCTCATTCCCATTGGCACAATCTTTTTTAAAGCTCCATCATTGCTTGCCTGCCTCTCTGGGCCGCTGCTACGTTCTAAAATGTCCTTCCCACTGCAGGCGTCCTGGTTTCCTTGTACCAGAATAGCTCAGAGCAATGCTGCGAGAGATAATAAGGGCCTGCCAGAGCGGGAACTGGAGCCCGGAGATAGTTTCGGATCTGGATGGAGACAGATTTTTCTTCCTCCTCAGATGCCAGTCCAGGGGAAATGTTGACACGTCACAAGAAGCATTCTGATAAGCTGCGGTCTCAGTGAATCAGCGCATCTACGCTCATGTTTCCATGTGTTTCTGGCTGATAGTGAGAAAGCACTTTTTTATTTTTGGCTAGGTTCGGATCCTGTGATGTGTAAGTGTGTGCAGACACGCAACTGGAATCTTATCCCCATGTTATTATAAGTGAATGCCACTCTTTTTCTTCTTTGTTTTTTTTTTTTTTTTTCCACGTGCGTCTTTATGATTGCAGCAGCAGCTTAGATTCAAATATAAAGAATCTTTATCCGCTGATGCGGGGCGGAGCTCTGAGATGCTGTTTCAGTCTTAAAGGTCATCTTGTGCTTGACATTTCCACAGCCGCGCATTATGAAGCCGCGAACCGAAATAATTCTTGGCTGTTTTGCGGATGGTAGCGTCGACAGTGCATGCCTGAGAGGTGGACATATTCACATACTGGTGTGGAATGTAGACCATGTGCAGGACTATTCTCGAGGAATGTGCACAAAAATAAAAACTGCTGTCAATTGCACACACACACACACACCCAGAAAAGGAAGATTTTGGCAATAATGTTTCCATGGCCTTAAAAGTGATGCCGTCTGGAGACTGAATTCCTGAAATATGTACTAGAGTTTATATTAAAATTTTGAAATATTTCAAAATGTAATTATTTTTTAATAATAAAAATTTTAATATAAACTCACATATACACACACACACACACACACACACAGAGAAGGATCCCTCGCTACTTCGCTTCAATTTATGTGGCTTCAGTGCATCACATTTTTAAAAAAAATAAATATTCATCGAATTAAAAAAATAAGGAAATTAAGGAAGAATAGGGGAAAAAGTTAAGGAAAATGCCACAAAAACAAGACCAATTATGCAAAAAATCCAAATCCAACAGAAAACAATATACAACCCACAATCTCCCCTCAAAACTACTTACATTTGCATCTGTGTGCACGCACATTTGCCGTGCATGCATGCGCACGCGTATGTATGTGCGTCATCTTCTTCTCATGCAATACCGTGTATTTATATTTTATTTACATCTTATAATAACAAACATTAAAAAATAATGCATAAGCATTTATAGAGTTCAATATGTATTTATTGACATTATGTACACATATACATGTACACATACGTGGCTACTTCGTGGATTTTGATAGTCGCGGGAAAATCTTGGTCCTAATTAACCGCAGAAAGTGGGGGATCCCTATATAAAATGTTAAATCACAAAAGTATTAGGAATAAATAAAGAACTTTATTGTTATTACAGTTATACTTTGGCTACTTTATGGGGTTAGTAGCTTGTATTTTATTAAATTTACATTTGATTCCATAAACTATTATTATAAAATTCTCAATTACTTATCAGAACAAAACCTTTTCTTTCATAAAAGTAGATTTTTCTATATTTCTTAAATTAAAAAAAATATATATTTTCTTTAATGTTTTAATCAATGAGCATGGATTATTTTGAGAATACCCGTAATGCAGTAGGAATAAATTACCCCCAGAGTGGGTGCATTTCAGCCCCACTGTCTGTATTGATTATAGATAGTGAATGAAATCAGGGCTTTTTAAACAATAGAGAACAAGGTGTTCAAGAAAAAAAGAAAAGAATAAAAACTTTACAAATAATAACTACAATATCAAACATAAAAAACAGAAAGAAGCCAAAATAGAAAAGAAAAATATTATGCTTGCGTGTAAGTGTGAATCAATAAAATAATGAAACTTAATTCAATTAAAGAAATAAAGAAAAATAATTGCGAGTGCACAGAGGGGCAGTGGTGGTCTAGTGGTATAGGGCGCTGGATCGCTGATCCAAAGGTTGGGGGTTCGAGTCCCACTCTCCACAAGGTTGTCACTGTCCCCCCCAGTGCGGCTAACTGGGTTATCAAAGGCGGGCCATGTCTCTCACTGTCTATGGTGAGATGCATGTAAAAGAACCATTGCTGACTTTCGTAAAGAATAGCTGCAAAGTCATCAGTGTGTTTCTGTCCCTTGCTAAAAAGGGTTGTGACAGGAAGGGCATCCGACGTAAAAACCTCTGCCAAATCAAACGTGCGAATCAGATGATTCACTGTGGCGACTCCCGAGTAAAAGGGAAAAGGCCGAAAGGAAAACAGACAGAATTGTGAGTGCACGTATCAAGTTTTTTAAAACAAGAAACAGAATAAATGGAAGAGAAAATAATGTTTGCTATTAAAAATAAGAAACTATAAAGTTGTAAAAGAAAAATATTTTAAACTGGATTCTGGAAAAAAAAGTATAAAAAAGGGAGAAAAAAAGAAATGAAATAATGGATGGAAGTAAAAGAAGAAAAAAGTAAAAAGGCATTTTTTTGCACTGCTGTCATTGCTGATCAACAAATCCCCAAAAAAGAAATAAGGAAAATAAAGAAAATGTACAGGAAAGTTAAAAGAATGAAGAAAGGAAAGAATGTGCAAATAAACAAATACAAGAATAAAGAGAGACAAAAAATACAACAGCATGATGTAAAGACAACTAATTAACATAAAACTTGATTCGTCAATAAAAGGAAATAAGTTATTTTAATCACAGGGCTCGCGAGCCAGATGTGGCTCTTTTGATGACTGTATCTGGCTCTCAGATAGATCAGGTGGCCTTTCTTAACAGAATAACTAATATATAATTTCGCTGTCATTTAAATAAAAATACAGAAAAAAGCCATCAAATAAAACATAAACAGATGAATAAATCTCACGCATTTTAATCTATAAATCTAAAATATAAAATATATTGAAATAAATTTTCAATGCCACTTGTAGCTGTGGCACGCAGCGGAGAGCCAATCCTTTATGTACTCCAGTGTGTGGGCGGGTCCGATTCCTTAAAACTAATTTTATTGGATTATGTGCAATAGCTTGTGTGAGTTGTTTTGGGGTTAAGAGGTAAATTTACCTCATTTCTGATCCTCTCATTTGCACGAAACTGAGCAGAGCTGGCAAGCAAAACACAAATGGACAGACATGGATAAACTTCAACCCGTAGACCAGCTGATTGGCAAAACTTCGGACGCGTTTCCTGTCACATAAACACTGCAGTGTGTGAGTATTGACCATGTTTGGCTCCACACGCGCATGCGAGCAGTCCTTCTCACACCTGAAAAACATCAAGACCAACCTGTGGTCACGTTTAACAGATAGAAGCCTAAACGCCTGCATGAAGCTGAACCTCAGCATGTATCAACCAGACTACAAAATGAAAGGAAAAGTGTACAAGACGGTGATGAGGCCAGCGATGTTGTATGGTTTAGAAACAGTGGCCCTGGGGAAAATATGGGAGGCAGAGCTGGAGGTAGCAGAGATGAAAATGTTGAGGTTCTCTCTGGGAGTAACGAGGATGGATAGGATCAGGAATGAGTACATCAGAGGGACAGCACATGTAAGAGGTTTTGGAGACAAAGTCAGAGAGGCTAGATTGAGATGGTTTGGACATGTACAGAGGAGGGATAGTGAGTATATTGGCAGTAGGATGCTGAGGTTGGAACCACCAGGCAGAAGGCCCAGAGGAAGACCAAAGAGAAGATTTATGGATGTGGTGAAGGCAGACATGAAGGTAGTTGGAGTAAGAGTAGAAGATGCAGAGGATAGGGTGAGATGGAGGCAGATGATTCGCTGTTGCGACCCATGAAGGGAAAAGCCAAAAGGAAAAGAAGATATATATAAAAAATTACTTATAGCTGTTACATGTACAACATGAGTTTACAGGAAGTGTCCAACTTATGTCCTGCACGACATATGACTGTTCGACTTTACGACGGTCCTTGAAAAATATTAATAAATAGTTTTTATACTCGGGTATCATATATGTGAATATCATCAGCCTAGCAAAGCTGATTCTAACCTATTTGTGAAGGTCAAATGTGTGAAACCGTGTGTGTGTGTGTGTGTAATATATATATATATATATATTACATATCTACATACACACACACACACACACACACACACACACACAGTGATCCCTCGCTACTTCGTTCTTCAGTTTCTGCGGCCTCAGTGCATCGCTGGTTTTTCAAAAATATTAATCGAAAAATTATTAGGCCAATTATGCAAAAAAACCCACAAACAAAAAACCCAAAAAATAAAAAATAAAACTACTTACATTTTTATGTGAGGTGCGTATCTGCGTGCGTGCACATCTGTGTGTGTGTATTTATGCTTAATTTACATCTTATGCATTATTTTTGAATGTTTGTTATTATAAGCATTTATAGCCTTGAAAATGTATTTATTGATATTATATACACATATACATGTACATATGCGTCAGTCGGGGGGTTAATCCTACTTTGTGGAAATCGGCGGTGGGGGGGGGTCTCGGTCCCCATTAACCGCAGAAAATGAGGGACCCTATATATATATATATATATATATATATATATATATATATATATTAATAAAAGGGCAGAGGTGGTCCGCAGGATCGCTGATCCTAAGGTTGGGGGTTCAAGTCTCCACAAGGTTGCCACTGCCCCCTTGAATGAACAAAATATTCATTCATTTCCTAATCTGCTTAACTCTAATTGGGGTCACGGGAAGGCGGTCACGCTCATCTCAGCCGACTCCGGGCGAGGTACACCC
Source organism: Plotosus lineatus (assembly GCA_024760905.1). Classification (NCBI taxonomy): domain Eukaryota; kingdom Metazoa; phylum Chordata; class Actinopteri; order Siluriformes; family Plotosidae; genus Plotosus; species Plotosus lineatus. The sequence goes on along the minus strand of CM045740.1, from coordinate 23,001,581 downwards.
TGAACAGCTCGCCAGGTCATTGCAAGACCAACACTCACACAAACATTCGCACTCCCACTTAGGAAAGATTTGGAACAACCAGTTACTGTGCATGTTTGTGGACTGTGAGGAAACGGGAGTACTGGAAGAAACCCACGCAAGCACAGGGAGACCATGTAAACTCCATACAGAAATTCCCAGGCTGGGAATCGAACCTAGGCTATAATATATCTCCGTCCTGTACTCTTCCTCTCTCCATCGTCTGAGCTGAACAATGACTTCAATGCTCTGGAATCGACTCTTGATTCTTTGAACCGTGAACAGATTCACAAGAAGTGACTCTTCCCCCACGTCCTTTGTAAAGAGACGCGGTATGCTGTACACTAGTCCTCTTTCTCCTCCATAGATTAATGTCTAAACACGTAAGAAGATTGCAAACAAAATTTTGAGACGAACTTCTAGAAGGGTACAGTATACATACTAGTAGTGATACATGTACAGATCCGACTTACATCCAAACCGTCTTACAATCTGTTGGTCAGAACCAAATGCCGTTGTAAGTTGGACACTACCTGTAATCTATAAAAGCCAACAGACCATGTCTCGTTTAGTGTGCTCTACTGATCACTAGGTGGCAGTGTCGAGTTGATTATGTGTCTTGTTATCCTGCTGCTTCAGTGAGGATCAGCCCTACTCTGTATCTCCTTCAGCTTCTATCTGTTCTCAGATCAGATCTTGGGATTGAAGCCGAAACTTTTTCTCGACTCTGTGCTGTGCGTCTGCCGTACTGAAACCAGATCACAGCCATAAATTTCATTAAAACTCGTAACTTTTTTCCAAGGCTCGTAAACCGTTTGATGGAGGCTCTTGACTCCCACAATTCCCCTCATACCTCACTTTGCTCCAGATTTCCCACTGGAAGTAAAAAAAAAGCAATCAAACCTGTCCCGGTCATCTGTTTCTGTTTTACACGGCCTAAAAAAAGACTTTTTATTGGTAGATCGCTTCAGGTTTCCAATTCATGCAGCCCTGTCCCTCAGCTCCAGCCTCTTTCTTTCCCTTTCTGCAGGATCTCGATTTTTTTTTTTTTTTTTTTTTTTTTTTTTTTTGTGGTGAGTTTTTTTCTGTGAGATAGTATTTTTCAGTGTTACTGCTTGTCCAACAGCGCCTCCAAATCCAAAACATCTTTACGGTGCCAGCAGTCGGAGAGGAATGCAGAGTGATAAATGCAGCTCCTTAACTACTTGAGCATTTCACCGCACTTTATCTTATCAGAATGAATTTCAGGAGGAGAAGGAATGGGGTGCGTCATCGACATCACCATCCAAAAGAAAACATCTTCATGTGTAAATGGCATTAAGGAGTTTTTGCCAACTCAGGAGATAATGCAGGTGCCAGGAAGGGTGAAGTTCTCCTTGATTTGACTGAAAAAAAAAAAAAATCATTTTTTTTTCACCCATTTAATAAATACATCTCTTAAAGGGGCAATGACATCATTGCGTAAAGAAAAAAAATAACATCCGTGACATTATCAAACAAAATATGGCAGTTTACAGTTACAGCATTTGGCAGACACCTTTATATCGAGTGACTTACATTTATAACTTTTTTAAATGATTTAATTTTACAGCTGAGTTGTTCTTGTTTAAGGGCCCTACTCAAGAGCCCAACAGACGCAAGTTGGTGTTCTTCAGGCTTGAACCCCCAACCTTCAGATCAGTAAGCCAGGGCCTCAACCACTGACCTCACAATGCTCTTAAAATCAAACTAAATTTAGCTTTGTAGACAAACAGATATCCTAATTAAAGTGATGGGGAGGCTGGAGCCCATGTACATGAAAGTGGGTTACACCCTGGACAATCGCAGTAGCCTACTGCAGGGCCAACACACACGCACATAATTATTCACACTCACACCTAGCGTCAATTTATAACAGCCAATCAGCCGACTGTGCATGTTTTTAGAGTGTTGGAGGAAACTGGAGTACCAGGAGGAAACCCAGGTAAATACGGCGAGAACATGTAAACAGAAACACTCTGAGCCCGAGAATTAAACCGCACCTTCCTGCTGTGAGGTCGATATGCTAACCATTGTGTCACCATGCCGTCTCATGTTAGTCTACAAAAACCTTAACCCGCTTTTGATTTGGCTATTTAATAAATATAGATTCATATTTTAGACGTTTATTGCATATTTACGCAACTTCTAAACAACTGAAATTGGCTAAAAAACCCTGATAAAGCTTCTTTAAATGCCTTCCGAATACTTAAATACAAAGATTTATGTCTTAACGCCCCTTGTTTAACATTTGTTTTTCTTTAAATGGTGGGAAAATATCCAACTAAATAAGAGACGTCTTTTTTTTGGAAGAGTTTTCTTTGGGATGAATGTGCTGGTCCATGTTTAGAGCTGAAGAAACACATTGATCAACTTGTGTTGATGATTTTTGCGCAACTTCAGGCTTGGCAGCACTTTCTGAGTTGGACTGGATTCAGAAGCTCACAACACAAACACTGCATGGTCATTACAGGTTGATCATGCAACACCAGCTTAATGAATAGAAACGTCAAATAGAATCAAATCCTCCGTCACTCATGTTCCAAAACGCTTCATCCTACTAGAGATGTGGGGGAGGTTCGATATACCCAGGACTTGAACTCAAGACCTTCTTGCTCTAAGATGAACATGCGAACTGCGAAACCAACGAGCTGTGCATTGAGTATCATTGTTGGCTCACATTTGTTGGTTCTGGGGTTAATCCTGAGCCCCCCCTTATGGTCGATGTGGGCATGTTCAATCATGTTCTTTTTGGGTTCTTCTCAAAAACATGGTGGAAGGGAAGTTGGTTGGCAAATCTATCCAGAATCTATTCCTGCATATTTTTTTTTGGATAGGTTTCTTTTTGCGCTGTGGATTAAGTGCCTGGATTAATCATCACCCTTGAGGAGCAAATGGGAAAGTTAGCTGCCTTGTTTTGTTTGTTGTCAATATTTATGACTTCCCAAGTCCAAACCATGACATTTCTGGGATTTTGGACTTTACTACTCCAGGCCCTCAACTTTTGCCCAATGAATATTCCAGGTTTAGGACCCTGTGTCACCACAGTGGTCATGGTAGTTTCCCATCACTGATTCTCTTCCTACTGAAAGCATAAAGTGGGTCTCGGCAATATGCGCATTATCGCAGCTGTCTTTCTCCTTCCTGTTGACGAAGAGAAGAGCAGTAGCTTCAATCCTGCATGCCCTTGGAAACACAAAAGCAACTTGATGGTAAATTTTTGAGATTTGTGCAGTTGAAACATTATCGTGTGCACAATTCAAGCGGTAATGGAAATCTCAAATGGGGGGCGACCTAGAATAAATGTGTGGCTGGTTAAAGAGGTAGTCCATGATACCACATCTCTCGGAATTGGTTCACCTTTATCTTGACTCTTCTTTAAAAACTGCCTGATGTTCTATTTTAAGGTTATTGCTCATCATGTTGTTGTTTGGGGTTGCTGGGTTTTTTTGTGAGTGGTGGAGGATATGGTTTCCAGATTTGGCACAACCTTGAATTATGTCATAAATTGTCAGAGACTTCCTGTTTCCTCTGAGGACTCACCTTCTGGTTTCTTCAGTTAAGCTTTGCAGGAGTCAAAGAGACAGCTAATGTTAACCAGCGGTTGCCCACAAAACATGGCCTTAATGATTTCCTTTCAAACAAACACAGATGTTAAGAGTCTGAATCTGAGCTGATAAATAAGTGTCAATATGCCTGGAGCACAGGCTTCATTCCTCCTGTTAGGCCTCACCACATTCCACATGATAATAAAGCCAGAAACCATTTTAGAAAAGAAGCACTGCGAGGGCAGGACAGGGGGACAGATTTAGATATCATGTCTAGGGAGGTCCAAAAACAGAATGGTCTCCCAACATGGTACTGATGAGAACGGAGGCCTCGCTAATCCACGGTGGAAATCAAACGGAAATAGAAAAATAGGTGTTACGGAAGGTCGGGCATTCCAGGAGGACGCCAGTGAGGTCAGAGTGTGTGAGGACAAGTGCTTGGGGATGGGAGGAGGAAGTGTTATGAGGCCTAAAGTTTGGCTGGATGAAGAGGGGTGCAGCTGTACGCTCTGTGCTCCCCTCAAGGGCGCTGACCCTGAGGTCACGAGCCCAGGGGCCTCACAGAGGATCCTAGAGAGAGGTGTGGAGGTAGTGAGCGACACTCAGCCTCATCCCTCTGTCAGTACGTCACTCTGTCAGTCAGGAAGGAAGAAGAGGGGAGAGAGAGGACGAAGGACAGGAGTGAGACGAGTGTTACAGAGAGAGGGAGAAAGAGAGACAGACAGTGTCTCTCTTCCAACTCTTAACACCTTGCTGGAATCTTATCGCTGCTTTGAGCTGATTTTGGAGAAAATGTACAGCCGCTATGGATTTCTTTAAGAGATTTGGGGTTTTTTTATGAAATCCTACGGTTTTGGAGTCGGGATGTTTTGATGGTTTCTATGAGGTTTGGACCCGAGCTTCATCTCTGACCTTGTACTTGTTTGTGTGCGCAGGGCCAAAGACATGAAGAACCGCCTGGCATTCCTGAGGAGAAGGAATGAGTCTCCTGGAAGCACTCCAGCCAGCAAGCTGGACAAAACGATGAAGTCCGTCAAGTAAGTGTTATATGTGTGTGTGTGTGTGTGTGTGTGTGTGTGTGTGTGTGTGTGTGTGTGGACACATATGGGTGTGCACTTAGCTTGAGCCACAAAGTAGTGGAAAGGGAAGTTGTCTATTTGTGTCATCAGATTGTCATGCGCTCGTCATGTTTTGTGTATATCTTTCCATGAATGAATGAATAAATTACCTCATTTGGTCCATGGCACCTTTCAGATACTAAAACCCCCGAAATCTCACACTGTGGGTGCCAACACATTTACTTTATCATGTGGAACATGAGGGATTGTTCTTGGAATATCTCTGGAATATTTTGCACATATAACGTAATGCCAAGCATAATACACAATACACCGTATACCAGCTGGCTGAACATATGCATGGGTGGAATTTCTTTAACACGCCCGACGCCTGTGTAATTGCCCATGGACCGCTGCGTACAATGCAGAAAGACCTACTCGCTCCTAAAGTCAATAAGACAGCAGATGTTAGAGAGCTGTTAATTGTAGACACACAATGAAAAGCAGCTTTGGAAAGTGAGAAGGCTGGAGGAGGAGCTATAGCACCATCTCATTGGCTGACTCTAGCTCCACCTCCACCCCCCCCTCCTTCTAGGAGGGTAGTCATAAAAGAAGCTTTCAGCCAGAGACACTCAGAGACTTGTACATGTACATGAACTCAGACACACACACACACTAAGCCGGAGAGAAGCACAGGGCGTCGGATGGGTCACACAATGAGAAACCTGACAGAGATGGGCTTGCTTAAGAACCGTTCTGCTTTCATCTGCAGGCCCACACCGGAGGAGGCTCTCAAGTGGGGAGAATCGCTCGACAAGCTGCTTGTCCATAAATGTAAGTCCATGCAAGTTTTTTTTTTTTTTTTTAAGCATTGCCTTCTGAGCAGGGATTCATCTTATGGACCCAGCATTGTCCTCTGCCCAGGAATTGTGAATGTTATACGTGTGCAGTTTTTCACGGTTGTTGCTTTGCATGTGTGCGTGCGTATAAGTGTAACGCACGTGTCCGATGCGCTCACATGAGTAAACTCAAAGTGAATCGAGTCAGTAGATAGCAATAAATATCGAAAGGGATTCACCCACTTTAACAGCATTACTGTACTATTTCGATTTATATTAACTCTCCGTTATCTATAATCTATAATCCAGGCTCTGCAGTTTTGAAGATTGTTCGTATTAGCGCTAAGGAATATTATATGGATGCCTTAAGCATGCACAGCCTATCAAGTCATGTGCATGAGATACATTTATCTGCAGAGTGCACTTCTTCAACCCCTTTATCGAGCACCAAAAACCCCGTCTGCTGCGGGTTTATCTGCAGCGGAAAAGCGACTCGAGTGCGACGGAGTGGCTCCTCGCTTCCTTGTATTCTTACTTATGGAAGAATAGTCCTGGGCAACTTCTAAACAAAAAGCCTGTCAGAAATGTTTAATGTGAGGAAAGGATTCGGGCTTCCTGACGAAAGAATTCGGACCGCGTTTCTATAAATCTACTACAAATGTTGCGTCAGACAGGAAAGCCAAATAAATTCATGATAAGTCACATTAAGAATGTTCAATCACGATTTATGGAAGGAAGCTGCGCATCCATAAGGAGCGATCCTTATCCCTGGACTGTGCTCAGCTGACCGCCGTTATGTGTTCCTATGGTTGGGGTTTTTTTTTTTTTTCTTTCTTTTTTTTTTGTCTGCTCATCCAATAATACCCGCTCGCTTCTTTCTTCATCAGATGGGCTGGCGGCATTCCGGGCGTTCCTGCGCACCGAGTTCAGCGAGGAGAATCTGGAATTCTGGCTGGCGTGTGAGGATTACAAAAAGATCAAGTCGCAGTCTAAGATGGCCTCCAAGGCTAAGAAGATCTTCGCCGAGTACATCGCCATCCAGTCGTGCAAAGAGGTGAGGCAGAGTTCTTGAACACTCACACGCGCAGTGTACATGACACTATGCTGAGGATAAACAGAGGCCATGTCCAGACAAAACATTTCAAGATCATTTTGACTGAGTTTGAAAGCTTTAAAAGTAAACACACACACACACAGGCAAAGTGTAAATCCTGCATGTCCCCTCCCCCATTCCTCTCCTGAAGGGGCAGGAAGCATGCAATGAATGAGGCAGTCTTTGTGGATGGTTCCCACATGGAGGCCTGAGAGGCATAAAGGATGTGAGGTCATCCTCTGACTAACACATTCACATGTGCGAACGCTCCCAGTTTAGGTGCATGTTGTCACTTTTTGACTTCATCACAAGTCAAGAGTTTTCAACTTGATCAACTGGAGTGAGTGAGTGAGAAAAAAAAAGAGAGAGAGAGAGAGAATGTGTACCTTGACCTGATGTGGATCTGCCAATGTTTTAACTCATCTTTATCCCTCTACTTTTACCCTGCAGGTGAACCTCGACTCCTACACGCGAGAGCACACCAAGGAGAACCTTCAGAACGTCACACGTTCCTGCTTCGATCTGGCCCAGCGGCGGATATATGGCTTGATGGAGAAGGACTCGTATCCGCGGTTCCTGCGCTCGGAACTCTACCTGGACTTAGTCAACCAAAAGAAAGCAAGTGCAACGTCCACAGCATCCTCGTCGTAAAAAGAATCCACCGCGCAGAGACGCTTGAAATCAAAACCCTAGCTCACATTGTGGACGCTTTTGTTCTCATCCGCCATCCTGTCCGACAATGAGGGAAGAAAAACAATGAGGGGCGACGATCATAATGAGAGATGCCAGGAAGAGAGAGTGGAGACAGGCGCTTGATCCGGAGGCTGAACGAAGAGACATGTGGAGTGTCTGTACAACAAGCTACATCAACGTTACTTCTTTTCCGTCTTTTAATTTATGGTTTCAGAAAGAAGTCTGGGCGGGAGACAGGGATTGACTCTTCAACGGAAAGACAGTCGTGTACTGTTTGGTCGTTCTACTTATTGTTGCTGTGCTTTTGGTATGATGCAGACTCCACGCCACTTTTTTTTTTTTTTTTCTCTTCATGCCGTCATGGCAGGATGGATACGAAGTGCCCGCGCATTCCTTTACTGTCCTTCGCTTGGCGATCACGCACTTCTGTATCCAGGCATCTCCTTCCTTGTCCCCCTCATCACGAAAGACGTTTTTAAGGAATGGACCAAATACATAGACTCTCATACTTCTGCACATCCGTCCGGAGGTCTGCCAAAGGTCAAAAGCGTGACGGTTTCTGTATAGCAATTCATTGTAGCTCCATGTGAGGACTTGGACGAGAGGAATCTCAGGACTGTACGGCACTCGACAATGAAGCGTTCAGGCTTGTTTGACCTTTATTTCAAATTTTGATCTTTATTTTTGTGTAAATATATACATAATTTTTTTTATTAGGTTTAAACCTGCACTCCATAGATTTTTTCCTTTGTTAATAAGAATGGTAATGCTTTACCTGTACAGAACGTTTGTGTATTTATTTAGATCCTCGCTGGATGTCGTGTTCAGATCATTGCACTCAGCTAAAAAAAAAAAAAAAAAGTCCCCTACCCATGATCCCCAACTCTCCTTATATAAGTGCAATATGTTTCCAGTGTTATTATGAATTATTATGAATTATTATTATGTTTTGTTAGTCTGCTTATCTTTACGATAAGTTTCACTTGTTGACGACGGATTTTTATTTGTCGGAAAGATTTCGACCTGCTCGAGGACTGAGTTGCAGTTTTTAAGAAGAATTTAGTTCACATTAATGAGTTATTAGTTCTAACTGTGTTCTCCCTGGCAGCAGGCAGCCGGGGCTTCATGGATGTAAATATAATTCTTAAGAAAAAGAATAAAATAATGTAAAAAGATGATGGGGGGGGGGGGGTGTAAAACGAAAACTGCAAGGTCTCATGGGAAATCCTACACAACACAGCTGTATGTATGTAAATACTCAGAGCCTCAAAGCTATAAAAATGTAACGTAATCAGAAAAGAGGAAAGCTGTTGGGTGAAATCCACCTTTTCCTCGGTCATACACTGCTTGTAAGGGGTTTACGAAATGTATTTTATCATTTTCACTGTTTACAATTCAAACACATCTCTGAAAAATAGCAAGCGAAAAATGAAAATAGACAGAATACATTTGGTGTTGTAAAAAATGAGAGGGAGAGAGAAAAGATATAATAAATGAGTTGAATGATAAACCTGATACCTAGTCTTGTGTTGGTCTTTAATTTTTGTGTGTGTGTGTGTGTGTGTGTGTGTGTGTGTGTGTGTGTGTGTGTGTGCACATTCACTCATCCATTCATCCCAATTAGAGTTGCAGGGAGCCTGGTGCCCATCCTAGCCAACTCTGGGCCAGAGTGGGGTACATTCAGAACAGCTCACCAGACCATTGCGGAGCTGACACACACACAACCGTTCACACTCGCATCGAGGAATAATTTGGAATCGCTAATTACTTTACTGACCTTATTTTTGGACTGTGGGAGGAAACCGGAGTACCAGGAGGAACACGTGCAAGCACAGGAAGTACATACAAACTTCACACAGAAACGGCCCCGACCCTGGTACTGCACATCCATGCCGCGTGTGTGTGTGCGTGTGTGTGTGTGTGTGTGTGTGTGTGAATACATTCATCACCTTCACCTCTTTCTTTCACAGTTTGGGTAAACAGGCACAGCACAACTTGCTTTAAATAGGTGACCTGAAACAGAGAGAGAGAGAGAGAGAGAGAGAGAGATGGATGGATGAGTCATAAGAGGAAAACAAAGCAATGAAAAAAAGATCATTCACTTCATTCATTTTCTGAACCGCTTAATCTTAATCAGCGCCAAACCGAAGCTGCACACGCTGATGGCTATGCAGCCTACAGTGGGGCTCGAACCCCCAACCTTAGGATCTGTTACCACCGGGCCACCACTGCCTGAAAGGAGAACAAACTTAGACAAATAATTAAAAACAAGAGCTACTTACAGATACACAAGAGAAAAAAAAAAAAAAACAGGGGAGAAAAGAAGAGAAAATAAACAGAGAGAAGAGATTTTGGTGGTTAAATGAGACCCGTATGAGATTGTCCAGAATTTCCATCCCAAAGGCGCACATGTGTACACCGGCCCTGAATAGGCTCCACGGACACCAAGTGTGCCTGGGCCGAAAATATGCATCTTAACCGAGGCCCACTCGGGTCAGTTATGTGTGTTCCACTTTGGCAAGCCTTATGTGGCTCCTAGATGGGCTCCTAATGTGAAGTGAGTTCACATGGGGAGCCGACAAAGGGCCACACCTCACAAGTACTGTCTGGGAACGTAAAGGGAACGCGAGTGTTTACATGAGGGAGGTACGAGATTAAAAGAGAGAACAACAAGTTAATACAAAAGAAGTGAGAGTAAAAAGTAGAGAAATTAAAGAAGAACAAGAAAGAATGACCAAAGACGGTGACTTAAGAAGGGAGAAAAGGATGAGGAGAAGAAAATAAATAATCCGATGAATAATAGATAATAAACTGAAGGAAAGAGGAGAGAAAATTAATGTACGGAAGAAAAGAAAAACAAGAAACATAGAAGTAACAACAAGGATTACAGGTGAAGGAGTGGAGGACAGGAAAAAAAAGAAGGATGGAAAAAGAAGGGATTCGTGGAGAAAGAAAAGAACATAAAGAAGTGTATGGAAAAGAAAGAGTGAGAAATAAGGAACAAACGCAGAGAGAGTGAGGAGTGCAGAGCAGACAGAAGGAAAGAAGACGATGGTGGAGGGGAGGAGGGAGGAAAGCGGGAGGAAAGAGGAGAGAAACAATGTGCTCAGAAAGAGGTGAGTATCGAGAGAATGCAGAGATGAAAGAACGGAGCGATTAGAAATCAGATGTTTATGTTTATTTCCTGTGAGGAGACTGGAGGCGTTTCCCCGCAACTACAGGACTGAATCGAGAATTCTAAATAAATCAATACTGAAATAATACCAATTTAATATTTCATCCTCATCAGGGTCACGGGGAGGCTGGCGCTCATCTCAGCTGATTCTGGGCGAGGGCACAGTACACCCTGGACGGCTCACCAGGCCATCACAGGGCGGAAACACGCTGACGGCTATGCAGCTCCTCTTGACGAAAGTCAGCAATGCTTCTTTCACATGAGCCTCGCACCAGGGACAGTGAGAGACACGGCCGGCGTTTGAAAACCCAGTTCGTGCACTGGGGGGGGGACAGGTGTGACAATGTGGTGACAGTAGGGCTTGAACCGTGGGATGATTAATCCAGCACCCGATCACTGCCCCTGAATCTACACGAATACGGAATTCACACCGAATTATTACGGAATTATTAGCGGAGAATTTTTGGAAACGTGTGTTCAGGAAGTCTTGACAGGATTGAACTACCGTCCACAAATAGCATCAATCCTGTAAACCTTTTAGAGATACAGTGATACCTCTGCTCACGAACATAATTGGTTCCCAGAAAGTGTGTGTGAGGCGAAAAGTTCGTCTTCCGAACATTTATTTCCCATAAGAAACCATTAAAATGAGAATAATCCGTTCCCAGGTCCCCATAAAACATAATTTTCTACTAAATAAGCCTTAAATCTACACAAAAATATACCTTATTTTATGTATAATAAATGTGCTATTGTATTGTAATTAAAGAAATAAACTGTACTGTATAATAAAGTGGTTTTATTTACCTTTGTGATGGTAGTTGATGGCTTGATGGAATGGAGTGGGAGGAGGAGGGAGGGAGGGACTTACTGTTTGGAAGGAGTGTTTGGAAACGCCTACTGTTTGGAAACGCCCTTAGCCACACACGCACCCTTAATAGCTTCCTTGTTCTTAAGGATGGGAGCAATGGTAGACTTAGCGTACTGGTACTGGGACGCTGAGTCACACAAACGCACACCTCGTTCGTGTTTTTCAATGATCTCCGCCTGTGGTGGGGTCTTTTTCGGTCCCATAATAGCAAAAGTACACTCAATATGGTCCAAAATGTCTATCAAACACAAACCATTTCCGCACTCAAAGAAAGGGGGTGACGAACTGGGACGCCGTGAGCGTGCGTCAGCTTCTCGTGGCCGCCACCGTGGCGCTGTTCGACCGCGCGGTTTGATTCGTCCGCCGAAAACTAGTTCGTCAGCAGAGACTATATGCTCGCAAATTTAATGTTCTTGAGGCGAAAAGTTCGTGAGCTTAAGCGTTCGTCAGCGGAGGTTTTACTGTACTAAGGAACCATACCTGCTTCTGTGTGTGTGTGTGTGTGTGTGTGTGTGTGTGTGTGAGGTTATGGCCAATGAGTGTTTAATGAGCGAGTGCTTTTTTTCCTTTCTGCATAACGACTACACAATTTCATTTGAAGATGGTTCAAGTCCGTGCACTCATACACACACACACCCACACACACACACACACACACACACCCACACACACACACACACACACACACACACACACACACACACACTGGTGGGAAGCACTGAGCGCCAGGTGGTTCTGCCCAGCTTGCTGAAGTGAGCTCTGTTTGAACTTGGCTCACGTTAAGACTCCTTGGAGGATCTGACAAGATTCAGCATGACTGAAACACAAGTGCACACACACACACACACACACACACACACACACACACGTGTGCAGATTGGATTACAGTTTAACACTTTGCATCGTTTGTGTGTGTATTGCTGCGTGTTTAGGTTCAAACCAGTTCTGGCAACAGCGAATGCATTTTATTTTTCATGCACTTTATGGTGTCACGCCTCATTTGCAAAAATTAAAATCAGAAATAGCACACTTCTTAACAAACTGCAAAGTCTTTGGCACTTCCTGCTGTATGCAACATTTAAGTACATATCATAACCAGTACAGTACTGTACTACTGGTTGACAAGATGCTGTTTACGCCACTTGTGTGCTTTTAAAAGTTCCGTTTGTTCCTTCCCATAACAAAAAAAAAAAAAAAAAAAGAAAAAAAAAAAAAAAAGTACTTTTGCAATATTGTGTTGATTTCAATAGATTTAGTGTAAGACTCTTTCGAGGCCGTAGTTCAGTATAGTGGTCAGTTTAACCTTTCATTTCTTTTCCTTCCTCTCTTTTGCCATCAGTAACCTCATCTGACCAATCAGAGTGCAGAATCCAGCAGCACCGTCCTCTCAGTGCTAATGACACAAAACAGACAAATCACTCCGCGACGGAATCTGTGTTCAGTTACAGTAAGTGTTGTGTTAATTAATCCAATTCGATGTTCTTATAATTTAGTTTGAGCAAACGGGATCCACGTGTGGCTGGTTGCTTCTGTATTGCGGCTACATTACCCAGCGTGCTTGGCAAGATTCGCAAAAACAAGTCTTACTCTGTGTGTCTGATGCCACATGGACACTGTTTGTTGTGAATGTTTCAGCTGGATGTCTTCAAACGCTGCAAAAGGTTGATCTGTGAAAGCCTGTCCAAATAAAGCAGCCTTTTAAACCCACAGCTTGGAGGGATAATTCATATTGCGGCGGCAAAGTGTTCGACATTTGGCAACAGCAGGCACAATCAAGCAGCTATTTCGGGAGACTAAGTGCACGTGGAAGGACGGGGACAGAAGTGGTGTGAACGCTGGTAATCCGTGATTGCAGCAGAGAAGCACCGCTTGAGTTCTCTAAGGTGACTTTGACATTAAACGTCACCTGGAAACCGTTTTACTCCGTGTACCAACAGCACTGATGGGTTCGTGTTAACATTAATCAGCTCTAATTGGACCGCTACAGTTCCGAGATAAACCGAATGAGACTTCTTGGAGCTCTGGGTTTCAGAACGAGAACAATAGAATTTATTTTGTTTAAAACCCATTGCACTTTACATTATTCATTTTATTTCTACTAAATTTATTTATAGATTTATTTCAGCTCATTTCCTCGCTAGGAAATGAATATCTATTAAATCTCAGTTTCCCGCGACTTGCTGAGGAAAATTTTATCATCATCATCATCATCATCATCTACTTCTTCTTGTTCTTCTGCTTTGGGCAGTCGCCTAAAAAACATTGAGATCCAGACATCCATTTCCACAACCACTTCTTCCAGCTCTTCCGTGGGAGACACCGGAGTATTCCCAGACCAGCCAAAAGACATAATCATTCACTCCAGCATGTTCTGGGATGATCCCGGGTTGGACATGCCCTGAACACCACACTAGGGAAGTTCAGATGGCATTCATTCATTTATACATTTGTTTACTGAGCTGCTTAAATCCTACGATGGTGGGAAGGAGTCCGGAGTCTCAAACCGAGTCTGAGTGAAGGCACAGTACACTCTGAACAACTCATTAGACCATCACAGGGCAACACACACACACACACACACACACACACACACGCGCACACACACACACACACACACACACACACACCAGTTAATATTCAAACTCACACCTGGGGCAATTTTGAATAAAAAAAAAAAAAAAGCCTAATGTGTGTGTCTTTGGTTTCAAAGAGGAAACCGGAATGCCCAGAGGAAACCAGGGAGAACATGTATACTCCAGATAGAAACACTTCCCACTGAGTGCAGGACTCAAAACTGGACCCTTCTTGCTGGGAGTCAGACTTGCTCATCACTATGCCGCTCTTGCACCAATCAGAATTGAGAAGTCAACAGGTCATAACTCTTTGTTGTTTTTTTTTTCTTTTTTGTTGCTGCATACTTTCTTACTGACTTGAATTTCCTTGTCATTCCATTGCCACACAATGAAGACAGACTGACGCAATAAGCCGTTGCTACTCAAGAATATTCAGATAGTTTTGCAAAAGCAGTGCTGACTACCACACATCAGCTCATCCCATTCCCACAATTAGGCCGATGTGCAACTTTACCCTTTTGTGAAATCTCAATCTTTTAATGTGGCCTAAAAAAGGGGAAAAAAAAATAATCTAGTGCTTGTCCAGAATGCTAATCCTTATTTAGCAAAGCATAATGCGTTGATGCTTGGTGGAAAAACAAGCTCCATTTCCGTAGACAGCACAAAGAGAAAATCGCTTTCTGATAATCCTACTAAATCCAAAGCCAAACCCAACTATCCATTTTGAGCAATAAATACTGAAGCGGCAGATGTTTTTGCGAAATGTTAAGTTTTTAGCCAAAGAGGAAACACGTGAGAATGGTGGTCGATGATGTTGCTTGCGTAAAATTAGATCACAACCAACATAAACAAGCGGTAAATCCCTCGGTGGCAGACACGCTTACGAGCCTTTTTAAACAACCGCTCTGGAGAAGCAGGATAATACGAGACGCTGAATGACAGCTGATGCCATGAAAAAGTAGTACAGTACTTAAAACTCGGAGATTTACAATATATCCTGAAGTCACATGAGCTGTACAAATATGGACGTAGAGTAAACAGAGAATACATTTTAAATACAGTAAAGTGTCCATTAGCATGATATGTATTATATATTTCTGATAAATGATAAAGGATGTCAACGCAGTGCTAGTCCGGTGGTGCACTCAATAACCTGATACCATGTGATGCTGTCAGAAATTAGCCTACTGTACATAGTCAACATGACTCTGACTTCCTGTGGACTCTTAGGTGGCGTATAGGCCTGCAACCAAATGATGTCATCGGACACATTTCTAGGCAGCTTTTACCTTCAGCTGTAGCAATTATCTTTGTCTTACTCATGAATTATCTTCTGGTCTGCTTTGGTCTCCCAATTTTTCTTCCCCTGGGATTCCAGTCCAGTGTTTGTCTTGAGACATTGTCAACTCCTTTACAATGAATGTATCCCATCCACACCCATTCGTATTTCTTCTCTTCTTGGATTATGGGGTTCTGGTAAGTTCTGTCTCACAGGTTGACACTGGAGATCTTGAAAGGCCATGTGATGTTCAGGATGTGTTGTGGGAATGTGTTGATGAAAGTCTGGAGCTTGTTGCTGAAGGTGCTGGTCATGCTCCATGTTCCAGGTATGTACAGAAGGACTGGCTTCATGCTTGTTTTGAAGGTGCTAAATGATTCATCTGGAGAATGAAATTTGATGCACTGCATTAGGAGAATCTCAGGATTCTTTTCATAATGTTTCGGGTTTGGATCTTGAGTGTTTTGGTGTCACTGATAGGTCAAGCCGAGTTCCATGCCCTCAATTATCTCATTATACACCCTATTGAATTTTCTGCAAAAAGTAGAAAAAAATGTAGCACAAGCCATGGATATATGAAATGAGTATGACCTCGGGCTGCAGGGAGGGTGGAGCCCATCTCAGCTGACTCTGGGCAAATAATAGTATAGCCTGAGCAGCTCGCAAGTCCATCGCAGGGCAGCACACACAAACAAGCATTACCACACATACTCATATCTAGGGAGAATTCAAATAGCCAAATGTACAATGGACTGTAGGAGGAAACCAGAGGAAACCCTTACAAGTACGGGAAGACCATATAAAGTTCACTCTCCGAGCCTGGACTCGATCCCAAGACCTTTTTGCTGTGAGGTGGCGGTGCTCACCACAACACCGCCATTCTGTCTCCGCACAGGTTCTGTTATAGTGGTTTTTTAAAGAGACAGAAAAGATCATGTAATCTGATCTGAAAGAGTCAGAACTTCCATCGTTATGAATCATCTGGCCATGTTGCGTCACGAAACATGACACGATGACCCGTGGTGTGGGTAGCACACACCTCTGAAGCGTGAACGTGTAAGCGGTTGTGTGATAGTGATCTCGAACAGGAGATCTCCTTTGCCTAATAAAGAGAAAGAACACATGTCACTTTTACTGCATCCGCAAATGCTAATGGTGACACACTAGGAACATTCCAGCCAACACCGAAAGCCATGAGTAAGACCACTGGGCATGTTGTTGAGGGGAACCAGGAACCATGACAACCAACTTCAGAAATAGTTTACAGACTTGTTTTGAGAAGTGCAGCCAGAGACACTGAAGCTGCCAGTGATGGGAGGCCAAAGAGCTTTGACACACAGCAGGCGCTTCTCTGGCTTTTCACTTAACCAATGGGGGGGTGGGGGTGGGGGTGGGCGTGACTGAAGGGACACTAAACCCAAATATATTTTTCCAAGCGCTCTTCAAGATGTTGGCCTTTTTTTAAAGTCAGCACAGCTGAGCCATATCATAATGTAATGGTGCTGGAGTTGAGAATAATGAGCTTTTAGGAACTTTCTCCAAATTGCTTGAGAGACTGAAGAATTATGGGAAAGAGATGTTGGTGTTTATAGCATCCTGACGCTTATGCTTGTTGTGCATAAAGCTCATTTCAGAGTCACCGCCCAGGTTTTGCTAAGGTTCTTATTCCGTCTTTCTTACTGGATGGACATGGAGACAAAATCCACTCTGAGGAAGGTGGCGTAGGGGTTAGCGTGACCTCCTTGCAGCAAAAAGGGCGTGGGTTGGAGTCTGCGGGTGTTTCAGTGTCGAGTTTGTGTGTTTTGTCTTATGTTTGCCTGCGTTTCCTTCAGGTACTCCAGTTTCCTTCTACGGTCCAAAAAGAGACACATTCGGCTAGCTGGATTTTCCAAATTGCCCCGAGGTGTGCGTGTGAGTATGAATGGCTGTATGAATGTTGCTGGCATGCAGTTCAGGGTGAACCCTGCTGAGTGCGATTATAGTGTGATTACATGGAAATTAAATGATTTCCTGTCATGTTTCTTTGATAGATATAAATATACTTTCTTTTTGTTTTGGGTTTTTTTTAATCACATGAACAAAAAGTAATCAATGGAGTAAAGAGCTACTGACTCTTAGCATAATGACACTGAAAGATAATTTACTTTTTCATTCATTTGCTGGACTGGTTAATGCTAATAGGGTCAAGAGGAGACTGTAGCCTATCTCAGCCGACACTGGGTGAAGGCGGGGTACACCCTGGATGGCTTGCTAATCAATTACAGTGGAACTAACATACACTTGGTGGCAGTTTTGAACAGCCAATCAACCTGTGCATGTCTTTGGACTGTGGGAGGAAACCCAAGCACCTGTTGGAACCCTGGGAGAACAAACAAATTACACACAGAAACTCTCTGGACTGGAACTCATGAGCTTCTTGCTGTGAACCAAATGTACTAACTGCTACATCACTGTGCTGCCCAGTATAAAAGCTCAGATCTGAACTCCGATCCAGTGCAAAGTGGCAAAAATCAGAAGTGGTCAGAAAAAGATCACATTGCATTTATGCACACGAAGCATTTCTACTGAAGCCCAGCGAGGCCCATAGAAGAGCAGAACACTGCAGATTTTGACCCCGTGGCACTCCAAAGTGTTTCACCACTCCAAATAATTTACAACATGGACAACTGGGTAACTCGATGCATTCAGGCAAAATACACTGACTCAGCCTGGCAACGTTGGGCTTTTCAACAGGGGCAGGCTCATGTCATGCACAGCTTCAAGTGTAGCGCAACCATCTTCCTTTTACATTCTCTCTCTCTCTCTCTCTCTCTCTCTCTGCCTGCATCACTTACTTACTTACTCTTTGGTGCACACACACACACACACACACACACACACACACACACACACACACACACACACACAGAGTGGGCGTAAACCTGAGCATGCCCCCGTTTCCAAGCGGTGAAGCAAAGCTTTGGAGGCCATCGATCAGTAAACATTTCCAACTGGATTCCATCAAACTGAAACATCTCTTTAAAAAGCTCAGAGTCGCAGAGAGGAATACATGAGACATGAATGCAAATCAGACCAACAGCTCTATATCTACAGCCTTCTTTACAAATAATAATAATAATAAAACTTCAAGACTACTGTAATTTATCTGTAGTGTTACAGACAGTATCTGTGCATTAAGTACAAACAGCTGCAGAACTAAATGTTAAGGAACTGAACTTTATTTAACACCTCTTAACCTTATTGAGCTTGTGAAGGGACTGGAGCCTACCTTAGCCGACACAGGTTACAACCTGAAGTGCTCTCCATACCATGTCAGTGCAACACACACACACACACACACACACACTTAGACTCTCACCTATGGGTAATTTGGAGCAGTGTGCATTTGGACCGGAGGAAACCCATGCAAGCACATGGACAACATGAACTACCAAACAGAACTGCCCTTGCCGATCACAGGATTTGAACCCAGGACCTTCTTGCTGTAGGGTGGATGTGCTAAGTGCACTGCATCATCCCGACCCCCTGAAGTTTTAGTTTTTCTTTCTTTCATTCCCGTTTTGGGCTGTGGTGGTCGTATAGGGCGCTGGATCGCTGATCCAAAGGTTGGGGGTTCGAGTCCCACTCTCCACAAGGTTGTCACTGTCCCCCCCCAGTGCAGCTAACTGGGTTATCAAAGGCCAGCCATGTCTCTCACAGTCTATGGTGTGAGGCATGTAAAAGAACCATTGCTGACTTTCGTAAAGAGTAGCTGCGTAGCCATCAGCGTGTTTCCGCCCTGCGATGGCCTGGCGAGCTGTCCAGGGTGTACTCTGCCCTTGCCCCGAGTTGGCTGGGATGGGCACCAGCCTCCCCGCGACCCTAATTAGGATGAAGCGGTTACAGAAAATGAACTGAACATTCCCTTTTTTATTTCTTTCTGGTCTTTCTTTTCTTTCTTTGATCGATCTTCCTGTGTCTCTTCCTTTCCTCCCTCCCTCTGTTATTTCCTTCCCTCCTTCCTCCTCCCTCCTTGCTATGGGTTCAGTAATAAAACACAATTGCTACGATGCTAAAGATAATTCTGTTACTATCGCAAAAATAATCCTGGAGTCATTTCTTCTTTTTTTTTTTTTTTTAATCACAGCAGCTTAATAAATAAATAAATAAATAAAAAATAAATGTATTTATTTATTTAATAAAAGACGCTGCAGACGCCTTCTATACACAAGAAATGAATCTTGATCATGTTGTAAGTTATATTTTGTGGTTGTTGTGTAAGGCTGTTAGATTTACGAAGTTGATAAAGTTTGTCAGCGTCTGAGAGGTTAGATGTGCCGCGCTAATCAGAAGTGAAGGAATTTCCTCCGTCAGCGGTGGCGGTTGGCTTTGATTGGTTAAGCTCACTGTAGGAATGTAGAACTCATTTCCAAAATACAACTCCGTCACGCTCTGCTTTTAACTCCAGGATAACTGTGTTCTCAAGCTTAAGTTAAACAACAAATAAATGAATAAAACAAAATTTCTATGTGGAGTTTGCATGCCCTCCCAGTGCATGTGTGGGTTTCCTCCTGGTATTCTGGTTTCCTCCTACAGTTCAAAAACCTGCACAGTAAGGGAACTGGCTGTTCCAAATTACGCCTGGGTGTGAGTGTGGGTGAGGGGCCGGTGGCGTAGTGGTTAGGGTGCTGCGCTCATGATCGGGAGGTTGTGAGTTCAAATCCCACCGAGACCCTCACTGTGCTAAGACCCCTTGGCAAGATCTCAACCTCAAGTGTGCCTCTGTTCACCCAGCAGTATAAATGGGTACCAATAAAAATATACTGGGAAGGTAACCTGCGATGGACTCGCGTCCCATCCAGGGGGAGTTGAACTCCTTGTCGCTGGGGATAAGCACCGGCCTGATGAGCCACTTGGCTCGGGTGTAAACACCCAACAGACTTTACCTTTAATGTGGGTGTGAGCGTGCCCCCACCTTTTCCCAGAGTTGGCTGAAATGGGCGTGAAGCTGAATGCGAGAAGATTATTACTTTCTAATCGCTTCCTGAGGTTCATGCACATGATGTAGGGGATAGCAAACAGATAAAGACATTCATTCAGTTTCTCAACTGCTTAATCCTAATTGGAGTTGCGTGGAGGCTGGTGCCCATCTCACCCGGCTCCGGGCGAAGGCAGAGTACACCCTGACAGCTCACCTGACCATCTCAGGGCAGAAACACACTGACGGCTATGCAGCTCCTATTGTCGGCATTCAGCAATGTTTTTTTTTTTTTTTTTTTTTTTTACATGAACCTCTCACCACAGACAGTGACAGACATGGCCGGCCTTTGATAACCCAGTTAGTGCATTGTGGGGACAACAGTGACATCCATTGACAGTGGGGCTTGAACCTCCAACCTTAGGATCGGCAATCGAGCACCTTACCACTGGGCCACCCCGACCCCAATACAAAAATAAACAAATAAATAAATAAAAATAATGGTGTCCTTAAATTGCTTGAAGACCAGAAGGAGACTGGATGGCGTTTGAACCAATCCGGATCAGTCGTCACCCAGTTTTAACCAGATGCTTATCCGAAACGAGAGAGCAGGAGCAGGAAGCTTTTTACGATAATCCTCTTGATAAAGATTGACACAGATTGTTTTGTCATGAGCAAACTCATCGCTCGTCACTGTTTCTGAACACAAAGGAAATGAATCCGAAAGGATGAGGCCAGATAACACAGATAAAATTCCACAATAATGATGATGATGATGATAAAGAGCTATTCATGCATCCATGTGCGGTTCTAAAGATATTTATGGCTGTATGTAAAGCTCTCTAAAAAGGTCTATTATGAGTCTGGGGTCCTTTTAACAAATCAACTTGTGGTTCTAAGGATCTATTTATCGCTCAAAAGGTTTTATGAAATGATCCACAGTGCTATTTTATCTCAGCCCTGTTTTCTAGAAACATCTCCTCCAGCTTTTGTCTCACAAAAGCAGTATGTCTGGATCCACAGATCTATTCCTGGTTCTGTATCGAGATCAAAAGGTTGTATTTATGGTTCTAAAGAGCGTTTAATAGAGATAAGGGTTCCGTTGATTGATGTGAAGAGCTATTTAAAGATCTCACATTCTCTTGATTGATCTGAATGTCATTTCTATTTCTGTTCTTCAAAGCAGTAACATATCGGAGAAGGTAATGAAATTAGTCACAGATTTATTTTTCACGTCATCTCAGAGAATTAAATCACTGGATGGTGAATGGAAATGCAACAGCTCACAACTCAGAACGCTTGTGTTTACCGCTGAAATGGATCTGAAGTCAAACTTCTAGCTTTAAGGACAGAATGAAAGGGTTAATAACCGTCCTGCAATGGAACCTCAGTTATTTTAAAACCAGACTAAACCGGTTCTATATCAGTGTACTATCATGCGATGTGCTGCGTTTCTGATGTGCTAACATGTCCAGTCACAGGAGCATTTTGAGTGGAATGATGCTTTTACTTAAGCTCTCATGCAGTTAACATTCCACGAATGAATGAGGGTGTGGTAAGGAAGGAATTATACAAAAATACTACATGCACTAAAGAATCTGGTGGAATCTTTAGCATAAACCTCATAAAGCAATTATAAAAATAATAATGTTCTCGCATTCAGCGCCCATTTCAGCCGACTCTGGGCAAGGGTACACCATGGGCAGCTCGCTGTACCATTCGCAGCGCCAACACTGGCGCCTAGGTGTAATTTGGAACAGCCAATTCCCTTACCGTGCATGTTTTTTAGACCTCTTCAAATTTGAGTTTTTTCATCAAACATATGCAAACTGATATGTTCCCCATTCTTCAAGGTCTAAATTAAGTAAATACACCAGTTACTTTGGTCTTGGACCTTGGCTATGCCTGCCCCAAGAGTCATGTAGTTTTATCGTTGACGTTTTTCAAAAACGCTGCAAAATTGGGGATATTATTATGTCTTTGTTTTCATTGTAGCCTCCCAGAGGTCGATGCTGTAGCAAAGTAACTGGTATGTTTACTTAATTTAGACCTTGGAGAATGGGAAAAATATCAGTTTGCATATGTTTGATGAAAAAAGGCAAATTTGAAGAGGTTTTTGAACTGTAGGAGGAAACCATAATACCAGGAGGAAACCCACACATGCACGGGGAGGGCATGCAAACTCCACATAGAAATAGTTTATTTATTTGTTTGTTTTATTCGTTTATTTTTTGTTTAACTTAAGCTTGAGAACACAGTTATCCTGGAGTTAAAAGCAGAGCGTGACGGAGTTCTATTTTGGAAATGAGTTCTACATTCCTACAGTGAGCTTAACCAATCAAAGCCAACCGCCACCGCTGACGGAGGAAATTCCTTCACTTCTGATTAGCGCGGCACATCTAACCTCTCAGACGCTGACAAGCTTTATCAACTTCGTAAATCTAACAGCCTTACATCTTTTCTTTTCGGCTTTTTCCCCGTTCGAGAGTCGCCACAGCGAATCATCTGATTGGCACATTTGATTTGGCAGAGGTTTTTACGTCGGATGCCCTTCCTGTCACAACCTTTTTAGCAAGGGACAGAAACACGCTGACGACTTTGCAGCTACTCTTTACGAAAGTCAGCAATGGTTCTTTTACATGCCTCTCACCATAGACAGTGAAGGACATGGCCCGCCTTTGATAACCCAGTTAGCTCCACTGGGGGGACAGTGACGACCTTGTGGGGACTCGAACCCCCAACCTTAGGATCAGTGATCCTGCGTCCTATCCACTAGACCACCACTGCCTTACATAACAACCACAAAATATAACTTACAACATGATCAAGATTCATTTCTTGTGTATAGAAGGCGTCTGCAGCGTCAGCAAAGGTTATTTATTTATTTATTTATTAAGCTGCTGTGATTAAAAAAAAAAAAGAATAAATGACTCCAGGATTATTTTTGCGATAGTAACAGAATAACTTTAGCATCGTAGCAATTGTGTTTTATTACTGAACCCATAGCAAGGAGGGAGGAGGAAGGAGGGAAGGAAATAACAGAGGGAGGGAGGAAAGGAAGAGACACAGGAAGATCGATCAAAGAAAGAAAAGAAAAAGAAAAAAGAACAGAAATAAATAAAAGAGAAGAAAGAAAAGGGTAAAGTGAAAGAAAGAAAGAGAAAGGAAGGGGAAAAGAGACAGATTACTTAATTGATTTATTGATGAATAACTTAATTATTTTTTATGTAGAACCCTAAAGCAAAAGATTTTACCATACGGTTGTAACACTCAGAAGTTCTTTGGTTCAAACAGGAAAATTTCATATGTAGAACCCACTACAGTTGTTTTTTGAAACCATAATTACATGTTTTGTGTAGTTAACCTGAAGCAAAACGTTCTTAACCGTCCTTAAGGAACTCTTATGCAAATAAAATAAAATCTACAGAGTTTCCAGTAATAATCTCAATATATATGTAAAGTAGAAGTAACTCTAGAACCCTAACAAGTTCTCAAAGTTCAGTTCATCAGTTCATTTTCTGTAACTACTTAATCCTAATTATGGTCATGGGGAGGCTGGTACCCATCCCAGCCGACTCCGGGCGAGGACAGAGTACACCCTGGAGAGCTCGCCAGGCCATCGCAGGGCGGAAATACGCTGATGGCTTTGCAGCTGCTCTTGTCGAAAGTCAGCAATGGTTCTTTTACATGAACCTCTCATCATAGACAATGATAGACATTGCCAGCCTTTAATAATCCAGTTAACTGGACGGGGGGGTGGTGGGGGGGGGGTGGGGGGGTGACAACCTTGTGGAGAGTGGGACTCGAACCCCCAACCTTAGGATCGGTGATCCAGCACCTTTACCACCAGGCCACAACTGCTCACAGTTCTTGAAGTTCTTGAAGTTCTCGAAGTTCTTTAAGGTTTTACTTATATCATGGTAGAACCTGTTACTAAGATGTTTACTGGTACAATTCAATGAATCTTAATTATGTGGAGAACTCTTTAGAGCCCGTTGAAGATACCACGTGGAACCATAGAATAGAGAATATACCCTATAGAACCAGACAAGTTAAACTTTATAACTCTAAGTGTGGTGAAATGTTCTGATGGGAGCTTTATGGTTCTGTGACAAATCTAACAACTCTATGTTCCTTAATCACAGACTGGTCTGAGTGGAACCCTGTTTGGATGTTCTTGAGGCTAAACATTTCATGCGGGTTCGAGTAAATGTCAACTGAAGTGCTTCGTCATTTATAAGAACCCCGTGGAACCCCTTTTCTCGGAGCATGCAGATATTTACCGAGCACACTCCTAGACCCAAATATTCCATGAGTACCTTATTCTATGTGGGCCAGATTAGAAAGAAAAATCCCGTTCATTTTAACTTTCAGAGAACCCGTTCTGTATAAAGTGGAGTAAACCATTTAAGGTTCTAGAGCCGAACAGGAGAGTACATCCTGAGAGATGGTGACACTTTAGAAAGAACCCGTCACCGTTCTGATGGAACCCTAAACAGGTTGTATGTGGAATTCTATAAGCAGATTGTTCCTCTACCAAACTGGGTTCTAGAGAGAACCTTTTACACAATGTTCTGCCCTTACACAATTTAGGCCGACAAAGTCACTGCGTGACATGACAATATAAAAATAGAAAGATTACCTGAAACGCTACATTTCTAAAATACATTTGTGAGATAACATTCAAGAACCCATGACGTTCCATGTGCTGCTGGGTCAAACAGAATGTCAGAGTGTGATGTCAGCAGTCATGTGATTTCTGTAGCTTTTTTTTTTTTTGCTATTCATAAAACTGGAATGTTGGAAGTCGGATGTGTGGTTAATTATATCTGTGATGTTCTTAATCTTGTAGATCACAAACACACACACACACACACACACACAACAAACACACAACAAACACACCACTACCTCAGTGGCACTCCCAGTGCTCTTAAGTACAGAAACCCTCCGAATTCTCGTCTTTATTCCAAAATTGCAGACTGATTCCTGTCACATGACACCCAGAAACAATCACATGATTCCTGCCTGATAGTTACATTTGCTTTCCGGACACGTCACACATTGTACATGTGGATAGTCATGTGAAAAAATTATGACACCCCGTTAAATAGTCAACTCTTTATTAAGACGTGTTCACAGAACAATGTCCAATCTTGTTTTTTGTTTTTAAAAGAAAGTCATTTAAGGAGGAAAAAATTATAACTCCCCTCCATATTTTCCAATTTAAAATGGGTAGAATCACACACGGGTGTATCACATCAGGTGGTGATCAGATCACTGTTACCCAGCATTCCGAAGAAGGCTCGCCCTATTTAAACCGCAGACATTTAGTTTAGGGTTCTCCCCTGTCTCTTGAAGTGAAACTGAGCACCATAGTGAGATCCACAGCTGTCTGAGGCCCTCAGAAAAAAGATCGCGGTTACTTATCAGTCTGGTAAGGGATTTAAAAAGATGTCAAATTCTTTTGATATCACATCAGCAAAATTGTCACAAGTAGAAGACCTTCAAAACAACTGCCACTATGCCCAAGTCTGGCCATCCAAGCATGTTCAACCAAGAGCAGATCGCAAGATGCTAAAAGAAGTCTTAAAAAGTCCTAAAATACCATCACGGGAGCTACAGCAGGCTCTCGCTTCTGTGATTGCGAAAGCGCGTGACTCTACTATCACAAGTTTGACCTTCATGGTCAAAAAAAGAACATTAAAGCCAGACTGGTTTGCCAGGGAGAACACAGACAAAGACCAGGTTGTCTGAAATAATGGTCTTTGGACAGATGAGTCTAAAATTGAATTATTTGGACACTAGAACAGAAGACATTTTGAAAGAAATCAATACAGCATTCCAGGGAAAGAAACTCATACCAACCGTGAAGCATTAAGGTGGAAATGTCATGGTTTGCTGCAGCAGGACCAGTTCACCATCACTGAATCCACCATGAATTCTGTGTATCAGAGGGTGCTTGAAGAACATGCAAAACCAGCTGTAAAAAAACAAACAAAAAAAAGAAGCTGAACTGGACATTGCAACAAGACAACGACCCAAAACATACAAACAAATCCACCAAGGCCTGGCTGAAAACTAAGAAGGGAAGAATCCTGGAATGGCCCAGTTAAAGCCCGGATTTTAATCCCATTGATATTCTGTGGGGTGACATGAAACAGGCTGTGCATGCAAGAAATCCCTCAAACGCATTCCGCATTGATTACAAAGGCAAACCTTCCTCAGATCGATGCCAGAGACTGGTAGATGGCTACAAGAATTGTCTCACTGAAGTTATTTCAGCCAATGAGGGTAACACTGGTTATTAGGGGGTGGGGTGTCCAATTTTTTTCCTCCATTGAAATATGCATTGTTGTTCCAAATCTTTTGTTTAATGAATAAAAGTATTTTGATTTTTACTATTAACCCGTCGATCGCAAGTCCGAATCGGGCATAATGCCACAGCCGTCCTTGGCTGGGGGTCTCTGGGAGCTAATTGGTTGAGCTTCCACATGATTGGCATCTGTGAGCTCATTTATACAAGGGGGTGGATAGCACTTTCCCTCTGTGTGTGTGTGAGCCCGCCCCCATATATACATGGTGCCACAGTTAGAAAAGAGGTGGGTGAGTAGCATTGCATGTCACGGAGAGGGCGTGTGCATTCTTTCACCCCTCCCTGATCGGTTGTGGTCATGTGATAGGGAAGGCAATACAGTACTTGAATTGGATACAACTAAATTAGGGGAAAAAATGGGGGGAAATAAAATAATGTAAATTTATGTTCTCGGAGGTGGCGTGCTCCGAGAATACGGCGTTCCGGATCCGTTGCTACGAGCTATTCGGTCGCTGTATCACCGGAGCCAGAGTTTGGTCCGTATTGGTAACAGCAGGTCGGATTCGTTTCCAGTGGGAGTTGGAGTCCGCCAAGGCTGTCCTTTGTCACCAATTCTGTTCATAATTTTTATGGACAGAATTTCTAGGCGCAGTCGAGGCGATGAGGGGTTCTGGTTTGGTGGCTATCGGATATCGTCTCTGCTTTTTGCGGATGATGTTGTCCTTTTGGCTTCATCAAGTCGGGCCCTCCAGCTCTCATTGGAGCGATTCGCGGCTGAGTGCGAAGCAGCCGGGATGAAGATCAGTACCTCCAAGTCCGAGGCCATGGTTCTCAGTCGGACAATGGTGGAATGCACCCTCCGGGTCGGGAATGAGGTCCTGCCCCAAGTGGAGGAGTTTAAGTATCTTGGGGTCTTGTTTACGAGTGAGGGAAGGATGGAGCGAGAGATCCACAGACGGATCGCTGCAGCCTCCGCTGTTAAGCGGTGCCTGTACCGGTCCGTTGTGGTGAAAAAGGAGCTGAGCCGCAAGGCGAAGCTCTCAATTTACCAGTCGATCTACGTTTCAACCCTCACCTATGGTCACGAGCTTTGGGTAGTGACCGAAAGAACAAGATCACGGATACAAGCGGCTGAAATGAGCTTCCTTCGCCGGGTGGCGGGGTTCTCCCTTAGAGATAGGGTGAGAAGCTCCGCCATCCGGGGAGAGCTCGGAGTAGATCCGCTGCTCCTCCGCATTGAGAGGGGCCAGTTGAGGTGGCTCGGGCATCTGGTCAGAATGCCCCCCGGACGCCTCCCTGGTGTGGTGTTTCGGGCATGTCCAACCGGGAAGAGACCCCGGGGTCGACCTAGAACACGCTGGAGGGACTATGTCTCTCGGCTTGTCTGGGACCGCCTCGGTGTCCCCCCGGGAGAGTTGGAGGAAGTAGCTCGGGAGAGGGATGTCTGGACCTCTTTGCTAAGGTTGCTGCCCCCGCGACCCGACCCTGGACTAAGCGGAAGAAGATGATGATGATGATAAATTTATGTTTACTTACAATTAAATCACTTTGTTTACCATAAACAAATAAAAACAAGGTTGGACTTGTTTTGTGAACGTTTCTTAATAAAGAGTTGGCTATTTAATCAGATGTCCTAATTTTTCACATGACTGTAGGTCAGTGCTTCTCAATTTTTTTTCTGTCGCGCCCCCCCCCAGGAAGAGGAAAACATTTCACGCCCCCCCCAATATAAATAGTGTTATTTGTCTAAAAATTGTTATAAGTAATCCTCTGCATAACACTGTGTCCTTATTAACATTATGAATACAAAAAAAGAGAAGAACTATAGATAGACTTCCAACAATGAATAACTTTATTAACACTTTTTTAGTCTTTTTGTTTAAAAAGCACAGTTTTTTGATGCAGGGTGCATCAATTTGCCTGAAATAAAAAAGTATCCTTAAAAATAAAATAAAATAAAATAAATAAATAACAATAATAAATTCAAACTGTTCAGTAATATTAACTCAAGAGCACAATATATACAACACTTTAACCTACAAAACAAAAATTAATAAAACAATTTGTATTATTATTATTATTATTTTTTTTTTGTCAAAATGATTAAGTCCACATTAATGGCTATAATGAGAACGTTTTGCAGTGCGCAGCTTTTCGAAGCCGATTTAAAAGCACAATATTGGACTCTCAGCTCCTGCTCAATGCTGAACTGGGATCTGGACTTATTTTCACAGCAGTGACGTCATCCAGCATGACAGAGACCGTGTGTGCTGCAGGTAGGATCAGGTCCTCTGCTGTGGGGTTTTCTGCACTGAGCAGTTTGGTACTCCACCTTATCTGATGCTAACAGAGCTCGCTGGTTTGCTGGAGTAGCATCACAAAGCGGGATGGTTGTTGGCGATACTCTGCACGTTTTCGCTGAAAAAACTCAAGCGATTCATCACGTGATCGTTTCTCATCCGCAGCACAGTGAAGTCGAGTGCTACGTTCGCTTCATCATACCTCCTCGACGTAGCTTTCGGGAGACTTTCGTTTCTCTCACTGTCTCCGCCTCTCTTTCCATCCCTGTTAAAAAAATTCCATGGTGGGTTTATTAACTACACTTCTTATTTTACCTCTGGGCACACTCTAACAGTGAGGAAGCCACTGCCACCTGCTGTAGCGGATATAGAATTACACTTTATCCTAATACGGCAAAAAAAAAAAAAAAAGCATGTTTCCAGGGGTCACACGCCCCGTTTGATTGGTCAGTCTCTGGACAGAGCACACAGATTCACCAATCAACTGCCTGAAGACTCTTATCAGTTGTTTGAATGAGCCAAGTCAGGTGTGCTGCTGCTTGGTTGAAACAAAAACCTGCAGCCACATGGCCCTTTGTGTCACGAGTTTGACACCCCTGCCATAGACAGTGAGAGACATGGCCTGCCTTTGATAACCCAGTTAGCTGCACTGGGGGGGACAGTGGCAACCCTGTGGGGACTCGAACCCCCAACCTTAGGCTATCCACTAGACCACCACTGCCCCAAGCATTTTACTCTAAACTGTCTGAAGTAATTCCAAAGTGTTTAAGGACTCTGATTGTTTTAATCACTGAAAGTAGCATCTAGTTTCATATTTCATGAGAAATCCACAAAAAAGGTTCTTTTGGATGAGTTTTTGAATCTTAAACGAACCATCTTTGGAATTTACTCTGAACTATCTAAATTGCTTTCAAAGTATTTTTGGGACTCAATTATTTAAAAGAAAGTATAGCTACAAAAAATTAGCTTCCACTTTTAGAAAGATTTTGTAAGAAATCTTTTGCTTCTTGAGCTGCTCCTGCTTTCAAATGTGCTTTAAATTGTCTAAAGTCTCTCGAGAGTATTTTAAGACTCTGACACACACACACACACACAAAATCTTTTTAAATAAAAGTAGTAATTAAATGTGTGAGATCTAACATGCATTCGAGAGGTCTCCTAACTCACTCAGATCATCTCACAAACGATTACAATTTTGGAAACATTAAATGCCATCCAAAACATTGTCTCACAGCGCAGTCACCAGGGAATCCTGATTGTTGTGGAGATTGTGAAGGGTGGAATGACATCTCCAACCAACCGAAACAAGCCAATCAGTGCCGAATTCAGTGTTTGGCAAAACTGTGTTACACAGCAACAGGAAAAACACAATTTGGAAATGCCGACAACTTTGGGATCTCTCACCAATCTGTAAAGAAAACAGAGTTTGAAACTTGTGGAAGTGTAGGGCATATTCTCCACCTATACGTGAGTGGACTTCCTCAGGGTACTCCAGTTTCCTTCCACAGTCCAAAGAGATGCACATTCAGCAAACTGGAATCTCTAAGTTGTCCCAGATGTGGTGAATGTGATTGTGAACGGTTGGTAGTGTCTGTGGTAGTCTTACAATACATTAACATGAATGACCTGTCCAGGGTGTAACCCTGATTCTCGCCCCAGCCGGGATCTCACTCAGCTGGGATAGGCTCCAGCTTCTCCCACCACCCTGATGAATAAGCAGTATGGTTAATGGAGGGAGGGATGGATGGAATATTTTAATTGCCCATGATTCATTAATTCCCACAGCCTTATGAATAATCATGATTTTTAATCTGTAAATTCTTTTGCTCATAAAATGAAATTTACATATGATTCATTTAATTATAAATGCAGGTTTTTTTTACACATGACTCAGATGTTATTTATTCACTGTGTAAATTTGATGGGGCGGTACAGTGATTAGTGACTCTGCCTCACAACAAGAAGGCCTGAGTGCGATTCCTAGCTCGGGTGTTTCTGTGTGGTGTGGAGTTTGCATATTCTTTCTGTGCTTGTGTGGGTTTCCTCCGAATACGTACTTCGGTTTCCTCCTACAGTCAAAAAACATGCACAGTAAGCTAACTGGTTGTCAAAACGTCGAGCCTAATTGTGAGTGTAAATGGTTGTTTGAGTGTTGGCCCTGCAATGGCCTGAAGGGCAGTCCAAGGTGTACCCTGCTCTTGCCCAGAGTTGGCTGAAATGGGCACCGGCCTCCTCACAACCCTAATTAGGACAAAGCAGCCTATAAAACGTGTGAATGAATGAATGACTTCAACATGATTCATTTTTCTTGAAGTGAACTTGATACATGATTTATTTATCCTAAAATGTGACTCTTTGTGCACAATTAATTTATTTCCAAAGCCGACTTTTTTTCAGGAGCCATTTATTTTCACAAATGATTCTTTAAACATAATTAATTTAAAGTATTTCCATACAGTACTGTATGTGATTCTTTATATGATTCATTCATTCCCAAGTGATTCTTTGAACAAGAGTCATTTATTCTTATGCAATTCTTTACACATGACTAATTTATTATAACACATGATTCTTTCCACATGAATCATTTATGTCCAAATGTTATTCTTTGCATCATGAAGTTATTCTCAGAAGATTTATATATTTTTAAATTACACTTCTTGAATAGAATTCATTTATTTTCACATGCAATTCTTGACCGTTAACTCATTTCCATTCACGTGACTTCATGAAAGTATTTTCCACACGCTTCATTTGATAGTAAATAAAATTTACACTCCAAGGATTGTACAGCTCACATATCATTTGCATGATATTTTTATGTTTGAATGTGCAATGTCACACCTTTTAGTAATTCCATGTATTTGTCACGTCATCTCAGTGTAAAATGGAGGCATTGTGTTCTTTAAAGTTGGGTTTGACCTTTTCACTTCAAATCAGGTGATCCTTTGCGACTTTGAAAGGGTAAGCAATGTCTAGCTGATTGATTGTTACCGTGCATGACAACCTTGATGAATCCTGAATCTATTTTTGGGTCCGAGGTGTGTACAATACCACAGACTGGATTAGGTATGAGACCCGGATTACATCAGAAATCACTTGTCAGGAAGGTTGCGTAACAACAACAACAACACAACGAGCACAAGAGCACGTCTTTATTCCTCTCTTGTGAGTGTTTTTAGTGTGATGTTCTCCTTTTGATGCTCTGAAAGAAGAACATCTTCACTCGGCCTGTTCCTAAAAGTTACTGTTGCCACTCCGGGTCTATATTTTGAGAAATAAAATTTGAAGAAATGGCACCTCTGAGTCAACCAACAGGTCTTAGGAACAGCAGCATAAACATTAAGCCTGTTTATTATGCCACAGTGATTCAGAGATCCCTCTCGTATCCGAGCCAGGAGCACGCTTACGGCACAAACCTCTTCTCACTTCCTTTCAGTAAAACGTGAATCACGAGCTTCAAGCCAAAATCAGTCCTTTCTCTTTTCCGAGAAGTTTAAATTTGGGGTAAGAGAAAAAGGAAATCTGAAATGCTGGTTAACATGTCCGTCTCACAGAAAGAAGGTCCTGAGTTTCAGTCCCGGGCTGTTTAGAGTTTGCCTGTTCTCCTTGTACTGGCATAGGTTATATCTGGGAACTCTGGTTTCCTCGCACAGACTAATAATTAGGCTAACGCTTGCACTTGAATGGTTTTCTGTGTGGGTGTTGGCCCTACGATGCACAGGCGAGCTGTTCAGGACGTACCCCACCTTTACCCAGAGATGACTGAGATAGGCTTCATCTAGTATGCGTAAGTAGTTTTAACTCCTGGATGAATGAATAAATTTATGTTTTTAAAAAGAGGGAAAAAAACAACAAAGACACAAATTTTCCAAAGCAACATCATAGGTAAGATGAAATGCTAATGAGTATTAAAACCAGGCCCATGTCCTTAACAGTCGTGTATTATTACAGGTAATTCCTGAATGCACGGAAAGCACATGACAGGATGTTAATTTCCAACACACTGTCACAAGTTCCAGTGAGAACGTTCCGGCAGGTATGGACAAAAAGCAGACCTCCACCACAAAGGCAGTGATTCTCAATTATTTTCTGTGGCGCCCCCCCGCCCCGCAAGCGACTATAAATACGTACTGTATAAAACTCAAACAAAATAAATCCACTTAAGCTTAATTAATCTTAATGTAAATTGGCCTGGTGGTAAGGTGCTGGATCACTGATCCCAAGGTCAGGGGTTCAAGCCCCACGCCCAATGGGTTGTCACTGTCAAGCAGTGCAGCTAACTGGGTTATTAAAGGCCGGTCATGTCTCTCACTGTCTATAGTGTGAAGTTCATGCTAAAGAACCATTGCTGACTTTCGACTAGAGTAGGTGCGAGCCGTCAGCGTGTTCAAGACCTGTGATGGCCTGGCGAGCTGCCCAGGGTGTACTCTGCCCTCGCCCAGAGTCGGCTGAGATGGGTGCCAGCTTCCCCGTGACCCTAATTAGGATTAAGCGGTTCAGAAAATGAATGAATGGTCTTAATGCAAAGGTTAAACCCATCATCAGAAAAGCTTAAAACATGTAATGTATCATATCAGGAATGAAATTACTGATTTATTTATTCTTTCATTTTCTTGAATGATGTAAACTGAGATATAAATCACAACGCAGATGATAATGTCCTGTTATAATATGGAAGTAGTAAAACAAAACATTCGAGCCGTTCCACCCAACAAATTGAAAGAAGTTCCATTTTTCTGTTTAACTTGTATGTTTTATAGCATGGCACGTTTCTGAGAAGCACATGTGGCCCTTCACCCCCATCGAGAGACAAGCCTCCCTGTAGAAAGAGAAATATTTAGCTATGGAGGCTATGGAGGTCCAGCGAGATATAAATCTTCGTTCTGTTGTGTAAAGTTTATGTTGTTGCTCTAAGCATGTGGTAAAGAATGATGATGATTTTGGATGAAAATGTCCATGAACGGTTCCTGAAAAAAAGGCGAATAGAAAGAGAGAGAGAGAGAAAAAAAAAGAGGTTCTATTACATTTTGGCCTGCTGTGATTACTCTGAAGCACAGTTCCTCAGAGAAATCATTCCGCAATAAAATTACAAATACAACATGGCCGAGATGATCACACCGCTGATCCAGCATATCCAGAGGGGAAAAAGGGGCTGCGACCAAAAACCTACAACATGCAATTCTTTAACTAACATTATGAGTACTTTTCTTCTTCTGTATCTTCCAAGACCTTATTACTGATTCTTGTAATGATCACAACTCGCAAAATGGAATGGATGGAAAAAAGTAATGCGTAAAACTCTGGGGGTGGTAGTGCCCCGTTCTATGTCACATGACCTATACACTGTTATTTTACATTTGTGGCATTTGGCAGACACCCTTACTCAGAGTGACTTACATTCATTTTACACAACTGAACAATGGAAGGTCAGAGGCCTCACCCAAGGGCCCGGCAGTGGCACCTTGGTAGTACTTTGGGCTTGAATCACTTAGTCACCACTGCCATCACACAGTGCTATAGTGGCATCCCCCTGTGTGAAACCTTCAGGGGTCAATCATCACAGTGTGTATGTCATGTGACACACTGGAGTGACTTTATGGCAGAAATGAAGAGGGTGTGGGACAGAGAGACACAGACTCCAACCCCCGGTAGAGCATCGCGCATTACACGGGACATCCGACACTAAAATGTAAAATATCTGCTGAATTTGTTGGTGCTTTAAATTTGGATTTTGTCACTATGCTTTTATAAGAATCTAGGTATCTACTACCTCAGTGCTGAAATATGGAGCTCCCGGAGTTGAAGCTGACAGCTTGGAGTTAAAGTGATATGAAAGCAGTTTGTTGAACATGAACCGGGAAAACGAAACGCAAATTAAACACCATTAAGCCCCCTGCCAATTTTTAATTTATTTATTTATTTTTTTTGCTTGAAGGATTGTGACGCTCGTGCTATGCTAATGCTAATGTCCTGATTTCAGCTTTTAAAAAGCCGTCATGTTGTACATTGAGTAAAAATGGCTTGATTTGTGATTCACTGATTGAAATCATCAGCAACAAGGCCTTTACTGAGTTCTGTGGCGTTCTGTAGTGATTATATTTAGCATCCTGCTTTTTTCCTTGTTGGAAACTTGAGGGGAAAATGTGGCCCAAGGATCTCGAGTAAAACACGTGATTGAAATAACATCTATTGTTATTTTTTCATGCTGAGATGGAGTCAGTCATTATTCGATCTGTCATGAGCACCATTTTTGTTGTTGTTGTTGGCAGGAGAAAATCTAAAACGCTCCCCGCAGAGGAAATACTGAGGTGGGGGTGGATGGGGGACGGGGAGCCTGTAGGAGGAAACGTTGCTCAGCATGCAGGACTTGCTTCATGTTTCTGAGTCATGCTGCGTTTCGGGGATCTTCAGTCCAGGATTTCTGAGCCTTCAGAATACTTTTGGTGGTGGCATCACTTGTGGTTTGGGATTTGTTTATTTATTTTAAATAAAGTATGACCAAAACTATACGGGGGCGGCATGGTGCCATAGTGGTTAGCACAGCTGCCTCACAGCAAGAAGGTCCCGGGTTTGATTTCATTGCTTGGTGCGTTTTTGTGTGAAGTTTGCAGGCTCTCCCCATTCTTATGTGGGTTTCCTCCGGGGATTCCTGTTTCCTTCCACAGTTCAAAGACATGGCTAACTGGTGGGTGCAAATTGCCCCTAAATGTGAGAGTGATTGTGAATGGGTGCATGTGTTGTTGGCCCAGCAATGGTCTGGGGAGGCATACAAGCTGTATTCCACCCTCGACCAGAGTTGGCTGAGATGGGCACCAGCCTCCCCACAACCCTAATTAAGATTTAATGGCTTTGAAAATGAATGAATGACAAAACATCTTAGTGCTTATTGATTCCATTACGTTATTCTTTTACATCTTTCGCATCCATGGAAACGTCAAACCACAAAAGCTTTATTAGCTTTTACTACATCCCTGCCACACTGTACAAGTTCTTACTGCGTCCACACAGTTTTTTAAGAACGTCGTGGGAACGTCGCTGTGTGTACCCGAGGTTTTACTAAAAATCTATAAACTCCTGGAGTGTCACTGAAGACTCCCTGAAATCTCGGAAAATTATTTGTTCACTCATTTGATGAGCAATTTAATCGTACTAGGGTCATAGGGATTCTGGAGCCTATCTCAGCTGACTCTGGGTGGAGGAGGGATACACGCTGATCAGATCTATCACAGAGCCAATACATACGCCCACACTCACACCGAGAGGCAATTGGCCACAGCCAGGTGAGGCTGATCTGTATGTCTTTGGACTATTGGTGGAAACCAGAGTGCCACAGATGCAACCCATACAAGCACAGTTGAACATGCAAACTCCAAACGGAAGCCCAGGACTCAAACCCACGACCTTCTTGCTGTGGGGCAGATATAATGCAATACTTTCCAAGGCAGAGATTTAAAATAAGTTATGAGATGGAGTGATTTGTTTATGCATGTTGAATATGTTTAAGTTGCCAGGCAACCTAGTCCTCTCATTTCATTGTAATGCTTTATTGTCATTTCTTTGTTTCTGGCCAGGTTAAACGAACACATCCAAGCAATATGTTATTGGTTTGCTTTTTAAAGGTCAGCGCTGAAACAATTCTCTCATTTTCTATAACTGTAACCAGATTAGAGCTCGTTCGGTTCCACTCAATCCCTCCAAACTGCCACGGAGTCTCTCCATAAGAAACATGTGCATCTCATTGTGCGTAGTTTCCTCCACACACTAAAGCAACCTGCATGATGGAGGCCTGTTCCTGTGAGCACCCTTGTCTTCTCTCTGCCTTGTGTTGTGCTCATATTTTGTAACCATAGAGACTGCAGTTTGCTCGACGGGGATATACAATGTCACATCAGTTTAACGTTCTGCCATGACTCCCTCCTCCTCCACCCTTCATCTCCATCAAACTGGTTTATTATTATTTTTTCTGCAGATGTCAGGGAGAGTATTGAGAAAGAAAAGAAATAAGGGAATTCAAAAAACAGGTATGAACATGTCCTATATTATAGCCAACCTAGTTTCACTAAGGAGGCGTAGAAATATTTGGCAGTGTTGCAAAATACACACACACACACACACACACACACACAGGTTCTAGTCTATGATTTCTGCAAACAAAAACAAACCTGGGAGGTTTTACTAGACTCTTTGTTCATGTTGTTATTTCATCCAAAATGCATGATGACATCACCGACATCTGCAAAAACAACCAACTGACAATACTGCAGACGTTGTTTATGTCTCATTCATTGTTCGGTTTTTATGTTTTTAACATACACTACCGACTGACTGACGCATCATATAAAATAACCAGTTATCGTTTTTCCAAATTACTGTTTACCTTCATTGCAGGACAGTTTGTTAGAATCCAAATAAGATGCTGGAGTTTCAGACTTGTCTATAAAAAGTTTCTCTTTTTCCATGTACAGTACAGAATAGTTTTATTAATATCCGCATTCCGGGGGTCCAACCCTCCTCAACACAATCAGTGAGAACACATTTTATCACGTTAGCATTTTTACATGTGTAAATTCCTTTTCTCCTAAGTGTAAATATGGTCATGTGACTCTAAAGTGTATGAAGAAGATGCTGATGTGTGAAGAAAAAGGCTTAAAACGGGACAATAGGTGATAAACTTTTTAAAGTGCACATCGCTGATCTCAAAGGAAGTGTGGAGTGCTGCGACTTTAGGTATTGGAGCTAATTATGAGAGCGTGAGTGCTGCCATGGCTCAAAGCAGAATGCTGTCATATTGCTCTAATATGGGCAATTTTGATAAAAAAATTACAAAAAAAAAACTGTTTTTGGTCATCCCAAGGCGTGGAATGGGTGCATATTAAGCAGAAACTCATTTAAAAGAAGCACTTTTTCCCCTGAATGCGACATACAAAACATGGCAGCCATAACATCCAAAAGATGGCAGCCATAATAGCTGTTAGGAGTCTCGACAGGTACAAAACCAGCATAAAACTACTGGTGTTGTGTACATAGTTGATTTAAATTCACTCTATCTCTTATTTACTGAACCACTTAATCCTACTATGGTCACAGAGAGGCCGCTGCCTATTTCAGCGAGCCTGGAGGAAGGCGGGGTACACGTTGAACAACTCGCCAGCCCATCACAAGGCAACACACACACACAACCATTCACACTCACATCCACACCTATAGAAAATTTGGAACAGTCAGTTGGCTTAATGGGAATGTTTTTGTACTGTTGGAGGACACCGGAGTACCTGGAGGAAACCCAGACAAGCATTGTGAGAAGACACACACGCCATGCAGAAATGCCCAAGCATGGGAATGAAACCCGGGACCTGCTTGTTGCGAGGCAGACATGCTCACCACATTGTCCCTGTGCTGTGCACATGACGTAAATCACTGTATTTATATTAATAATAACAATGTAGTTACT
The DNA here is from genome assembly GCA_024760905.1 of Plotosus lineatus. NCBI lineage: Eukaryota > Metazoa > Chordata > Actinopteri > Siluriformes > Plotosidae > Plotosus > Plotosus lineatus. The sequence continues at coordinate 22,963,389 of CM045740.1, read as the reverse complement.
GATCATCGACAGCAGCTCCACTTTTCCTACTTTCTTTACAAGAGCGCTCAAAGAGCGAACACCTTTGCCAAGTCCAAAAGTCATGGGTTTAAGTCCTCTCTGCTCTCATCGTGTTTTCATAGGTTTCCTCCGGGTGCTCCATTTTCCTCCTACAGTCCAAAGACATGCACATCCATTAGAATAATTGGCTGTTTTAATTGCCCCTAAGTGTGAGCGAGAATGGTTTTGTGTGTGTGTGTGTGTTGTTTTGTGGTGGTCTGGCAAGCTGTTCAGGGTTTATCCTGCCTTCACCTAGTGTGGGCTTAGATAGACGCCAGCTGACCCTAGTAAGAGTAACCCACACATCCGGTAAACTGCAGGATACCTCACACATTACGTACTTTTTATTTTGTCACAACCAGATGACAGTTTCCTCTTGTGTAAAGTTCAGATGAGTACAAACATGCCCAGAGTCTCAGATTTTACCAGATTAGCCTTACGAACAGGAAGTGTTGGGGTGTTTAGACAAACACTGATTAATTCATACACATAAGAGCCTTGTCTTGGTTTTATCAGATGTGATGATTAAAATAATGATGCTGATACTCTTGATTAATTACTGGTGGGATTTTTTATGCTGCCATGCTGTAATTGTTGTGATGTTTTTAGTTCTTTCATCTGCAGATATGGTGACCTCATGGTCACTGCTAAAACTTCTGCCAAAGGTAACTATATATTCATTCATTCGTTCATTTTATGAACTGCTAAATCCTTATTAGGGTCACAGGGAGGCTGGTGCCCATCTTAGCCAACTCTGGAAGAGGGCAGAGTACACCCTGGACAGCTTTCCATGCCATCGCAGGACCAACACATGTACAAAAAAACAGCATGAACACCTAGGAAAGATTTGGATCAGCCTGCTGGACATGTTTTCAAACCATGAGAGGACACCCATGTAAAAACTGGGAGAACATGCAAACTCCACACAGAAACGTCTGAGCTGGGACTCAAACACAAGCCCTTCTTGGCAACTATATATATGCGTGTGTGTGTGTGTGTGTGTGTGTAGGACGGCTTAACATGCTTGTGTTTGGAACATTGAAGGAAACGGAAAGAACCCAGTTAAACCTATGCAAGCACTGGAAGTACTGTACTCAGGACCTTCTTGTTGTGGTGCACTAATTATTCACCATACATTTCAGCCATGCAATTTGAAATAGAGATTTTATTGAAATGAATGTTTTGGCACCCAGTAACTCAAACCTTTAAGTACAGCTCTGAAGGGTTTGGTGTCCTTGAGCTATGGAATCCTGAGGGACTTGCTTCTGTCTCAGTGCAGCACACTCAGAAATACCTGCCCCACTTTACATACACACTCTCTCTCTCTCTCTCTCTCTCTCTCTCTCTCTCTCTCTCACACACACACACACACCTCATCTATATTTAAACATATAAAAGAAATGACCAACCAAACAAATTCTTTCAAGCGGGAGTGAATGGAAAATTAATTTTTTTCAACAAACTGACAAAAGGGTCTCCAAATCTTCCAAAAATTATTAGAAGATTCCTTTAAAGAAATATAATTTTATTCAATTTAATACAATATATTTAATTCAATGGCTTTGGAAGGTTAGTGTTGGGTATTTACAATTAATCACAATAAACTTATTACCTAAAAGAGTGAGGAATGCTAATTCATCCTTTTCATCAGTAGGAGGCAGAGAGGGAAAACCCCAAACAGGGCAGTAACAACATTTATAAGCAATTCTTTGTCCAAAACCTGTGACGATGTAGCAAACATCTCTGTGCAGTAAGTATATAAAGATATGCAAAGCCAAAACATGACTAAGAGTTGCTGGAAATTGTTGACATCTATCGCAAAGAGGTGAGATACTGTCATAGATTTTTAATAATCGGATCTTTCGAAGATAGATGCAATGTACCCCTTAACCTGTAAAAGGATGTGTTTCGCATAAATAGAGGATTTGTGACCACGCATCCAAATCACAGTCTGAACCGTATCTGAGCGAGAGAGAGATTCCCGACAGTCCCCCCCCCCCCCCCCCCACACCTTTAATGAATGCACAACGGAGTAATTTGGTTCATTGTTCATTTTCTGTAACCGCCTAATCCTAATTACAGTCGTGGAGAGGGTGGTGCCCATCGCAGCTGACTCCGGACAAGGGCAGAATACACCCTGGACAGCTCACCAGGCTATCACTGGGCTGAAACACGCTGATGGCTATGCAGCCTCCTCGTGACCAAAGTCAGCAATGGTTCTTTTACATGAGCCTCTCACCATAGACAGTGTGAGTCATGGCTGGCCTTTGATAACCCAGTTAACTGCACTGAAGAGTAGCAAGAGCTGCAGGAACAGAAAGTGGCAAATTTGAAACACATAAAAGAAGATTGTCTGCATAAAGAGAGACCTTGAACTGATACCATTTATAAGACCTCATGCAATCTCTGAATTAGTACGAAGTTTTATAGCCAAGACTTCAATCGCTAACGCAAATAATAATGGGCTCAAGGGACAGCCCTGTTGAGTAGAACAAGAGAGGCGAAAATAATCAGATTGAACATTGCTATTTCCGATAGAGGCTTGTGGAGGGGAATATAGTAATTTAATCCAAGACAGAATTCTAGTCTTGAAACCAAATTTCGTCTAAAAATTGTGCAAAAAAACTTATTTCCACTCCACACTATCAAAGCCTTTTCTACAGCCAATGAAACCAGAGCCTCATGGGTGTCAGAGGCGGAAACATTATAAATAACAAAATAAATGCAAGCCATTTCTTTGCAATCGTAGGAGTAAAATCCGGGAAAATCGAGATCCTCTTACCTCTTATAAGAAAGAGAAGAAGCTTCACTAGCTCAGCGCAGGATCTGGTTCTGCACCTGAAACAGAGTCATGCAGATAACAAGTGGATGTGGAGGCTCTCCATGCCTGAGTCTGGGATGCAAGATGTGGTGAACGCTGTCCAAGACAGGTCAATCGCTCATCTTGAGCAAATCTTGTACAAGTTGTGATACAAACTCCATAGTGTGAGGGCCCACCAAGTCCTCTGATAGGCCAATGGGGTGGTTCTCTGCCTAGAGTGTCCCTCCAGGTCCTCATACTTTCAAGTTAAAGTATCTACCAAGGCAGTTAGCATGTTAACCTTAGCTAGCAGTTCGGATATCTTATCGTGGTCGTGAGCAGAGTGCTCGAAATCTGCTATCGTATTTCTATGAGAGACAATCCTGTTTTCAACTGGTGCCAAAGGTACAGCAATTTCTCTGTTAACTGCAACTGAAGTTATAGTGTTGAAGTTGATAATTATATGAACTCATTTTGCCCATCATTTGATTCATGCTCAGCAAGAGGGCCTCATTAGCATGTTGCAGTTGCCTTTAGAATTGGGTTCATGACTTCCCATGGCCTACCCTTGAAGAGTTGGATTTACCTCATCCCATCATCAAGTATTTTCATCAGTCACGACCAAATGAAAGAAAAGGATACATAAATAAAAATGCAGGCAAGTCTATACAGCAGGATATACAAAAATAAATAAAAGTCACAATTCCCTCACCACTCAGCAGCACCCCCTCCGGAACAATTTATTTTGATTGGATGATACCCCTAGCCGACAGGGCAGTGGTGGCCTTGTGGTAAAGGATGCTGGATCCTTGATCCTAAGGTTGGGAGTTCGAGTCCCACTCTCCACAAGGTTCTCACTGTCCCACCAGTGCAGCGAACTGGGTTATCAAAGGCCGGCCACGTCTCTCACTGTCTATGGCAGGGGTGTCAAACTCATGCCACAAAGGGCCATGCGGCTGCAGGTTTTTGTTTCAACCACGCAGCAGCACACCTGACTTGGCTCATTTAATTAACTGATTTGAGTCTTCAGGCAGTTGATTGGTCAATCTGTGTGCTCTGTACAGAGGCTGACCAATCAACTGCCTGAAGACTCAAATCACTTGATTACATGAGCCAACTCAGGTGTGCTGCTGCTTAGTTGAAACAAAAACCTGCAGCCACATGGCCCTTTGTGGCATGAGTTTGACACCCCTGGTCTATGGTGAGGGGTTCATGTAAAAGAGCCATTGCTGATTTTCGTAAAAGAGCAGCTGCATAATCGTCAGCGTGTTTCTGTCCCTTGCTAAAGGGTTGTTTCAGGAAGGGCATCCGACATAAAAACCTATGCCGAATCAAACATGCGATTCAAATGATTCGCTGTAGTGACCCCTGAAAAAGGGGAAAAGCCGAAAGGAAAATAATAATAATAATAATAATAATAATAATAATAATAAGATACCGCTAGCCTACCTCTAGGTGTGTGTAGAACATTCCTTGACACCTTTCAGACTAATCGCATGACAGAAATCATACAGAGGCATAAAGTCATTATAGAGTAAACCATATTGTGACCATCCACTGACTCACCCCTGTATACGGTTTTTGACTGCAATTAAGGATGTTAATAATTTTGACAGATTGATTTGTTCCTATTCACCAACATGTGAACTGTGGTTGCCTGGAGTGTGAAAGCTTTGTCATGTTCATCGGTGCTGATTGAACAGGAAATGAGACATCCAGACTAACAACATAAGTCTATACTTCATTTCCTTCTTTTTTATTTATTTATCTGTTTTTTTTGTGACAGCTGCAGCTCTCGTGTCACCACTATGTGCGTTTACTTCTGGAAGACTTTTTTGATCTTAGAAGTTCAAAGCAGTTGGTGAATGACGGCTCTGTTGTGCCGCATTGTGAACACAGTGCAGCTATTAAAGGCAAACAAGCTGGTGATGAAAGGAAGCGATAAAGCACAGAGCAAAGATAGTCGAGGTAGAGTGGCTACTTGAGAGAGAGAGAGAGAGAGAGAGAGAGAGAGAGAGGACACAATATATGTCAGAGACATTTGACTTCCTAATGAATAATCTGACCAGTTGGTTCAGTTAAATACATGGTGCTAATGCGAATATCAGAAAACATCAGCACTAATATTCGGTTAAAGTTAGCATAATGTTAAGCACATTGCCAGCTAAGTGATGTTTTACAGTTTTTAAGTAGTTTGCAAAGTATTTCACATAATAATAATAATAATAATAATAATAATAATAATAATAATAATAGGAAAAAGAAGAAGAAGAACAACAACAATTACATTGTGAACGCTGATTAACAATTGGAGAGTGATTATCGGTTGGCCTCAAAAAGGTTCTGGACCACCTTCCGACGCCTCAGGAGGGGGAAGCAGTTCTCCACGAACACTGTTTACAGTGGAGGTGGGGAACTGCTTACCTTGACTGGGGATGTCGTTGAGAGGTGGGGGGAATACTTTGATGACCTCCTCAATCCCACCAACATGCCCTCCGTGGAGGAGGAAGACCATGGGGGTTTGGGTAGGGGTCTGCCCATCACTGGAGTGGAGGTCGCTGAGTTTATCAAAAAGCTTCTCGGTGGTCAAGCTGCAGGGGTGGATGAGATCCACGCAGAATATCTCAGGGCTCTGGATGCTGTCGGACTGTCTTGGTTGACACGTCTCTGCAACATCGCGTGGTCATCGGGGACTGTACCTCTGGATTGGCGAACCGGGGAGGTGGTCCCGATTTTTAAGAAGGGGGACCGAAGGGTGTGTTTCAATTATCGGGGAATCACACTCCTCAGCCTACCCGGGAAAGTCTATGCAGGGGTACTGGAGAGGAGGATCCGACCAATAGTCGAACCTTGGATTCAGGAGGAACAATGTGGTTTTCGTCCTGGCCGTAGGACTCTTGACCAACTCTATATGTGCCACAGGATCTTGGAAGGGGCATGGGAGTTTGCCCAATCTGTCCACATGTGTTTTGTGGATTTGGAGAAGGCTTTCGACTGTGTCCCTTGACAGTGCCCCTTGTGTCCGTGTACGGCATTCCAGACCCGTTTCTATGGGCCATTTGATTGCTGTATCACCGGAGCCAGCGTTTGGTCCGTATTGGTAACAACAGGTTGGATTTGTTTCCGGTGGGAGTTGGAGTCCACCAAGGCTGTCCATGCGCTATGCCAATCAAGCATTGTGGCTTATAACAGGGAACTGCCGCTTTCTGTGTTGGTTCGATGCTGTGAGGCAAAGCTGGAGTGTGCTCTCCGAGGCACAGGCCAGGACAGGGGGATATGGAGGACCAGGTCTTGCCCAGTTAGCAGAACCCCCCTCTCCACGGCGATAACTGGTGCAAAGGTAAATATGTCTTCAAATAATTAAAAATATTAAACAGTTTTAGTAGATATCTTCCGAGCTAGGTAGTTTAGAGATTCAGAATTAATGTCAAATATTATTGTGCTTTGGGACCAAAATGCTTTTGCCTTTACTTCAAACTCTTTAGCTCGAATTAGCTAACTAACTAAGACAGATTGGACTTTGTGAATTCCTGAATCTAGACCTTTAAAAACTCTTCCCTCAAAAAGTCTTCAGTGAGCTTCTACAGCTAGCTAGCTAAGTGCTAACTAACTAGCGTGCACTAAACACTCAAACTTCCTGCTGAGATAAATTTATCTCCGCTCCTTTCTTCATACACAAGATATATTGAATACATGATCACTTAACTTCAATTGTAAATACAGTACGAGGTGGATCTTAAGGTTTACATGCTTATTTCAAACGATCATTTGATTTTGTCTGATAGCTAACTAGCTAGCACGTGGTGGTAAATCAGAATTTTAGCATTTTACACATTAAACCTCATCCTGAGAGGAATTTTACCTTCTCTAGTTTCTGTTTTTATTATTTATTTATTTTTGTTTGTTTGTTTGTTTAGCTAGGATTAGCTTGCTAACTAGAATAGTTTTGAGACTCTGAACTTCAGTGAAGTCGCAGTTGAGCTCCTACTAGTAACCAGAGCACCTGCCACATGACTGCTAACATGCTGGTAGAGTGCTGCTTCCCACATGGCTCCTTGTTGGACCTTGACTCAGTTCTGCCTTTTTTTCCCCTTCATTCCTCTCATGTTCACATGTTAGCTGTTTCTTAGCAACCGTGTTGAGCTTATCCCTTCTGCCTAGTCAGAGGCATTTTCCCTCTTCGCTGGATTTAAATTAGCCGAGATATTGCCAATCCTAAAGTAGCTATTCATCACCAGAGTTAAAAGCAAGCCGAGAGGGTTATCAGGCCAGAAAGTGGAACGGATGAAAATAAAGACATGAAAGTTTTCCATCCTGCAGTATTTGTGTCTGTGGAGTTTGTAAGAGATTAGGTTATTTTTAAAGCCCCACTATGCACGTCTGACAGTCAGAGCCATGATAACGTTCACATCGTCTTATCTCGTGCACACTGTGTGTTCCTCACACTCACATGGGGTGTTTCAGGATATTGCTTCTGTCACAGGAAGGAATGCAGCTGAATTCCATCCTTTTTTCTTTTATGTTGTGTGCACCGCTTCCAACAATATGTTCATTTTTACTTACACTAAATATAATTGTGGTCATATTTAAAATTTAATTGAGATCACTTTATAAAAAAATAGTCACTTAAGTTATATGAGAAAATTTTTTCTTAATTACTGATAAAATTTTTATTTTTTATTTTTAAGATAATTTTTTCACGTTTTTCTTTTTGCAGTATTTATTTATTTGGTATGCTGCTGATTTAAACGCTTTACTTGATCATTTTTAATTTATGAACTTCATACTACATTTTTCCCTGGGAAACACCTTTCTGATATTGCTCT
>CM045740.1:22798224-22950724 GCA_024760905.1 Plotosus lineatus | reverse complement strand
ATATATATATATATATATATATATATATATATATATATATACATAAATAGCTCTGCTGGAGGTAGCAGAGATGAAAATGTTGAGGTTCTCTTTGGGAGTAACGAGGTTGGATAGGATCAGGAATGAGTTCATCAGAGGGACAGCACATGTCAGACATTTTGGAGGCAAAGTCAGGAAGGATAGATTGAGATGGTTTGGACTTCTACAGAGGAGGGATAGTGAGTATATTGGTAGAAGGATGCTGAGGTTGGAACTAACAGGCAGAAGGCCCAGAGGAAGACCAAAGAGAAGATATATCCATAAACCTAAAGTTGATGCAGAGGATAGAGTGAGATGGAGGCAGAAGATTCGCTGTGGTGACCCCTGAAGGGAACAACCGAAAGGAAAAGAAGAAGAAGAAGATACATGTTGAGGGTCTGGGTGGGGGGGTGGGGGGGTGGGCAATGGTTGCGGAGGGATCTCGGGCCCAATTAACCACAGAAAGTGAGGGATCCCGCGATTTGGACCTGCGATGAGTCTGATGGGCTCTTCAGGATAAGCCCTGCCTTCAACTGGAGCTGGCTAAGACAGGCTGAAGCTTCCCTGCAACCCTAATAAAGGATAAATCAGCTCAGAAAATGAAATCTGATGAAAAATTGTCAAAGGTAATAATAAGATGAAGTATTTTCAAAATGAAAATGTGAGTTGACGTGTAAATCCTTTCAAGTTAATAAATACTGTAGTAGTAATTGCACTGTCATTGCCTGGTGAGCTGTCCAAGGTGTACTCTGCCCTCGCCCAGCGTAAGCTGCGATGGGCACCAAACTCCCTGCGACCCTAATTAGGATTAAGCGGTTCGGAAAATGAATGAAAGAGTAAAATATTTGTAATCATATACAAACAATTCATATCATCGCATATAAAATTGAAAACTAGAGACGCTCGTCGGGGGAATCATAGTTGCCACTACTTAGCCGGTATAAACCATTGGTGGCCATTTTGCTTGAACTTAACCTACAATGACCATTTTATGAATCTATGTTGCTAAGCTAAAAATCTGATGCTGACACGTCAAGCAGTTTTTAAAATTTAGGTGTGTGTGTAAATTCCCTGCGCTTAGATGGCCTGGCGTGTTGTCCAGGGTGTACCCAGACCCCGCCCGCAGTTGGTGAGATGGGCACCAGTCTCCTTGCAATCCTAATTAGGATTAAGTTGTTCAGAAAATGAATAAATGAATAAAACCACAAAAGCACAAACTGACAGAAGTGAAAACAATACCAGGTATGTGCTCATCACTGGTAATAAACACAATTATTTGAGATTTTTATAGCGATCAGGAACAACTTCATGATTTGTGTCTCAGAAGGTTTGAGATCTCACCGGAAACACACAATTGTTCTTCTGGGTCTCGGAAGAGTATAAATTCTATTCTAATTATTGAACTAAACTTTGGGGAAGTTTTTAGTTTCTGCTATACGGCGGCGGCGTGTGGGTGTGATAGAAAAAGCAGAAAAGAGACAAAATCTCATCTCAGAGGACATAATTAGAAGGTGGAAATGATAAATGTGCAGTTTTTACTCCAGTCATTGCATGGCATGTTTAATTTTAACTGTGTGCATTAAATTTAGCTTCCTGACTTCAGAAACCAAAAATATAATTTCTAAACACTGATCTCACCCAGACTGACCTCAGGGAAGTGAGGAATATTTCCCCCAGCCTGGACCGAGCACTCGGGATATCATAGTTTCCAGATGAACAGTGGAACACAAACCTCTGTGATTCTGTAATCCACTGCGATGAAGGTTTCATGTTTATGACTCACAGGAGGAAAGCCACAGAGCACCTCGTGGTGACACTCACGGCTCTTTCCAGGCCACCAGTACTCATTAATCACTTTCTTCTTTTTGATTCATTGCATGTGTTTATGGGTGTGTATGTGAGTGTGTGTGTGTGTGTGTGTGTGGGGGGGGTTGTCATGTCTACTTCAAAAATGTTAATAACTGAGTATTAAGCGTCGAGTGTTTACTGGAATCACGCAGGGAGTGAAAGAGAGCCATGTCATGTTATATGACAAATGAAAAGTGTATTAATGGGTCACTGTGTCTAAGAATGAAAGTAAGAGCTTTTCCTCATTGTCTGTCTGGAAGCGCTTAATTCTATTAGGGCCATGAGGAGGCGGGTGATTATCTCAACCGACTCTGGGTGAGGGCGGGGTACTCCCTTAACTGCTCGCTGGACCATCGCGTGGCCAAAACAAATTATCCCTAGGTGTGAGAGTGTATGGTTGTGTGAATGTTGGCCCTGTAATGGCCTGGAGAGCTGTCCATTTTTCAGAGTCGACCGAGATGGGCGTCAGCCTCGCCATAACTCTAATTAGGATTAAGTGGCTTCAAAAATGAATTTATTTTGGTTGGATTTAAAATTCATTCAGGATACAAGCAACAATACTTGACCACTGGACCCCCCACACACACACACACGCACACACACTCACTCACACACACACACACACACACACACACACACACACACACACACACACACACTTTAAATCTGGACATAAAACCCACCTATTTCAAATTGCTTATTGATTTAAAAACCCAATTGTTTTTTATTTGTTCTTGATCTTATCTATTTTTTGTATATATTTCTGTGCTTTTATTGTTTTTTTTTTCTATACTGTGACCTTGAATGCCATGAAAGACACCTTTGAATGAGATGAGATGAGATTTCCTTCCGGCTTTTTCCCTTTATCAGGGGTTGCCAGAGTGAATGATTCGCACGTTAGATTTGGCATAGGTTTTTACGTCGGATGCCCTTCCTGACACAACCCTTTAGCGAGGGACAGAAAAACACTGACGGCTTTGCAGCTACTCTTTACGAAAGTCAGCAATGGTTCTTTTACATGAACCTCTCAGCATAGGCAGTGAGAGACATGGCCTGCCTTTGATAACCCAGTTAGCTGCACTGGCGGGGGACAGTGACAACCCTGTGGAGAGTGGGACTCGAACCCCAACCTTAGGATCAGCGATCCTGCGCCCTATACCACTAGACCACCACTGCCCCCTGAAAGACACCTTTGAATAAAATGTATGTATGTATGTATGTATGTATTATTATTATTATTATTATTATTATTATTATTATCATTATTATTATTATAATAAATAAAATAAAAAATTTAAGTGCATGCTGTTACTGTCTGGAAAATATGGTTCAGGTTGTAAGGCTGTGGTGGCCTGGTGGATAAAGGTGCTGGATCACTGATCCTATTCTTGGGGGTTCAAGTCCCAACCTCAACAGGTTGTCATTGCCCCCCCAGTGCAGCTAACTGGGTTATCAAAGGCCGGCCATGTCTCTCACTGTCTATGGTGTGAGGTTCATGTAAAAGAACCATTGCTGACTTTTGACAAGAGTAGCTGCATAGCAATTAGCATGTTACCGCCCTGCGATGGCCTGGTGAGCTGTCCAGGGTGTACTCTGCCCTCATCCAGAGTTGACTGGGATGGGCGTCAGCCGCCCCGCGATCCTAATTAGGATTAAGTGGTTACAGAAAATGGATGAATGAATGAATGAATGAATGTGATAGTGGTGGTTCTGGGACTCATTCAAAAGGATTCAGGTGTTTGGCAAAATTTTCACCTTGGATTTTGGCCATTGGTTCTGCTTTCCCACTTTGTGTTTTCAGGCTTAGGGGCAAATTTTGGAATATCAACCACAAACTGTGAACACATATCATACTGAGGTAAGCGGGGATGATTACAGAAGGAAAGTCATCACATAGCATCATGCAGGTCAGGGCCACTCACATTTGTTTATGTTGTTGTTGTTGTTGGTCATGGTGTTGTTTGTGGGTATTTTTGAGATTTCCTTTATTGGCAAGTCAGCAAAGTTAAATATAATACATCACCCAGCAGGTTAATGAGCACCACGGGAGATTTGAAACAGCTGGAATTTGAACCAGCTCTGCAAAAAAAAAAAAAAAAAAAAAAACCCAATAAACAATCTTTATGTGGCGCTCATAAAATGAAGTTTGTTCTCACTGCTTGAGTGGAAACAAAATGGCTGCCATCAATCCTAAGCTTTCCACCCTTCGGGCTTTCATGCTTATGATTTAGGAAAAGTAGGACTTGGGGGAAAAGGAGCAGTATTTAACACTCCGAGAAACTAGAGGCTCTTTTAAAATTACTTAAATGAGCTCCACTTGGAACTCTCTGTGAAAGTAGTTTATAACGGTCAGAAATACAGCTAGAGCCACAAGATTTCCGTCACAGGAAACGGCTTGCGGCTTTGCAGTTACATGACAAGACAGGATGGAGAGAAAGGCTGTTGCGAGAATGAGTGTTTTAAAATGATAGATAATAAACCACTATTTCACAACACTGAAAGTGACTCGAAATGCCATTATAGGAAAGTGGTTGTAACTGTGACCCTACATTCTTACGTGACCCCATTATTCATTACTTTCTGAAAATGGGTTTTATATAGAAAAACCTGACCCATAAAGTGAAGTTCTAATAAGTTCTGCTGCAGTTTCAAAGGAACTAAGACCATTAAACTTGAATGGAATGCTGATGGAAACAATTAAATCGTTTCTGTTGACTTCCTGTTCAAGAGGAAATGATCAGAACTTTAATCGCCGGGCTGTACTGTTTTATGTAGTACAAGAAGGAGTTGACCAACATGATGGTCCTTTCGTGAAGGAGCTAGTTTGTTAAATGGACAACACGTGACTGCATCTGTGGCCCCGTCGCCCAATGTATTGACCAGATACACCGGGTGTATCTTGGGTGTACTGTAAGGTACAAATGCGCAGGCATTCCTACCTTATTGGTCATCTTATACATTTAAAACATAAAATAAATTAATAAACAAATCCCACAGAAAAAAAAAAAAAAAAAAAAAAAAAAAATCCAATTTAGGCCACACCCACTCCCAATACATTTAAAAAAACAACAAGGTCCCACCGAGGTATGAATGGTTGTCTGTGTGTTTCTTTTCGATGGTCTGGCGAGCTGTTCAGGGTGTACCCTGCCTTGTCTCAATGTCAGCTGTGATAGGCTCCAGACCCCCGTGACCCGATTAAGAGGATTAGCTGTCCAGTATCTGGAAACAAGTTTGCTAATGGGGTCTCCCCCCCCCCCCCCCACACTTTTCTCCCTAATTTTAGTTGTATCCAATTCCCACTCATATTGTCTTCACTATCACACAGCCACCACCGACCAGGGATGGGTGAAAGCATGCACATTCCCCCCTCCGTGACACTAGCTTCTGTGACATACTTGCCATTGGCCTCTTTTTGAACTATGGCGCATACACATGTGGGGATAGTCTAACACACACCGAGTTAAAGCAATATCCACATCATTGTACAAATGAGCTCACAGATGCCCATGATTGGCTGGCGATCGGAGTGAGTGACAGGGAATTGAGCATGTGCCACTCCTCCCTCCCATGAGAGCTCGGCCAATTATCTTCCATTTACTAATGGTCAAGGCTGTGGTATATTCCTTTGCAATATCACTGAACCACATGCCACGAGCCCACTTCTTCTTTTCACTCGCACCGGGAATCAGTTTCATCAGGAATCACACGAGCGTGTGTGTGTGTGTGTGTGTGTGTGTGTGTGTGTGTGTGTGTGTGTGTGTGTGTGTGTGCGTGTGTGTTGACTATGTCTTCTTAGCAGAGTTATAATTTTACAAATGTTTATGCAAGATTAAAAGCCTGAGCCAAAAAATAGAGTTGCAATGAGCACACTCAAAAAACTCACGAAACAACAGTAACTGTCCTTTACGTGTGTTAGAACTCTGTGACGAACAATGGGTCGAAGTCACACAAAAAGCATCATGGGTATTATGGAGATGCAGCTCCATAATAGCCAATGGGAGGTAGCTGCGTCATGGGTATTATGGAGATGCAGCTCCCTCCTAGCAAATGGGAGGCCAGCAGGGCGGGATGTTGGGAGAAAGCCAATGGGAGAACAACTCGTGCATTTTTTGAATTCTTGAGATTGCGCGTTTCATAACGTGAATTTTTTTCGTATCCAGAGACGGAAATTTTAGATAAATGCCTTTCGTAACGTGGATTTTTCATTTCTTGGGTCTTTTGTAAGGTGAGATGCCACTGTATTATATTCTCAACTTTATTCTACATTTCTCCGTTTGGGAATATGAGCAGTACAGATCCACATGCAGATTTTGTCATCATGTTATTCTTCTAATACATACAATAACTTTAAGTTCTGTTCATTTTCTGTAAACACTTAATCCTAATTAGGGTCACGGGGAGACTGGCGCCCATCCCAGCCAACTCTGGGCGAGGGCAAAGTACACCCTGGACAGCTCGCCAGGCCATCGCAGGGCGGAAACGTGCTGATGGCTTTGCAGCTACTCTTATCAAAAGTCAGCAATGGTTCTTTTACATGCTTCACACCATAGACAGTGAGAGACATGGCCGGCCTTTGATAACCCAGTTAGCTGCACTGGGGGATCAGTGACAACCTTGTGGCGAGTGAGACTCGAACCCCCCAGCCTTTGGATCAGCAATCCAGCGCCCTGTACCACTAGGTCACCACTGCCCAACCTTTCAGTTGTATTTTTTAAATTTATTTTCTATTATTGACATTCAGGAGTGGCAAGGTGGCACAGTGGTTTGGCTGCCCACCTCTCAGCAAGAAGGTCCCAGGTTCGTTTCCCAGATCTAAGTGTAACTCTATGGAGCTTGAATGTTCTACCCGTGTTTGCTTGGGTTTCCTCTGGGCAGTCTGGTTTCATTCCACATTCCAAAAACATGCACAGGAGGCTGACTGGCCGTTTCTAATTACCCCTAAGAGTGAGTATGAACAGTTGTATGTGTTGACCCTGCGATGGCCAGGCAAGCTGTCTAAGGTGCAACTTTAAAAAAAGAGAGTCCAGATGTATTGCATTAAAACATTTTGCCCTGATCTACCCCCTGCCCTTCCCCCACACACATTTTTACTTTGACTTTTCGAAAGCTAGTGCATTCTCTGTCATTCCCCTGGTTTGCTCCTTTAATCGTGACACCCCCTGGAGAGAACTAGGCCATGCTTAAAAAAAAGGCTGAAATATCCCCCCAGACGGGGCTCGATTTAGGTCAATAGTCAGGGAACATTGAGAGTCTTGTTCTGGTTGCAGCCAACCATGAGATACATGCATATCCATATTATATGAGACACAAAAGCATGATGTACATATGGTTTCATCAACAGTGTTTATTTCAGGATAATAGAGAACAAGCTTGATGTGGGCGTTGTTTAAAGGTCAGTGTGGGTATCAGGTCGGGCTTTTGTTCTTCCATGTGTGATGATGCTGAAGCCACTATTTGTTTCCATTTAAATAGGCCACAAGTGCATGCATGTGGATTTTTTTTTTACATTTTTGTTTCATTGCAACTTCTTTACAGATGAAGTCACTCCTGAAGAAGATGAAACCACGCCTTACACACAAGGGACGTATTCTAAAACTTGTGCTTCTGCTTCCAAGATAAATTCCTCTGGAAGTGAGATTTAATGTGTCAAGACAAAGAGAAGAGATTTTTGTATCAATTCATGAGAAAACATGCACTTATAATTTGTCTGGTCTGAGTAGTATCCTGTGATATAGTTTTGATTCTGGTTCTGGTCTGAAAATAGGAAGAGTCTTTCCTATAAAGGTAATTTTGGTACAAATGATTAAATACATGAACAGAGCATCTTGTATCACCCTGTTCGGTCATTACGTTTCTCTAGAGCACATCTTCAGATGTAAGACGACTACGAATATGAATACAAACTTGACTTGTAAACACATCTGGGGGGAAGATTGAGTGTCACATACCTGTCTCTTGTCCCTGACATATCACCCCCAACATAGTACATGTTTGACTCAAGCATATCTCCTGATGTATACCTCCATTCATTTCCTGAATCTCTTAATCCGAATAGACTAAATTCGCATCGCGGCTTACGCACGGCATCATGGGATCGCGACTACCATACAAGCTACCAATATGGTGGAAATAAACCTTGATGTGGATGAGAACTGCACTATCGATACTCTCAATTTATGGAAAGTTCCCGACCTTCGAGCGTATTGTATACGTAGGGGTCTTCCCGGTTGTTCCCGCAAGCGTAAAGATGAACTTGTTGCGCTTGCATTTGCGGCGACGTTACAAAAGGAATCTAAACAAATCCAACGTGACTATGCCAGCTTGTTGACATTTGAAGTGGATGAGGAAAGCATGAAAATTCCCGACCCCTTTGTACTTGAAGACGGCTGGGAGACAGAAAATGACGCCCTATCGAAGTGGACCCCGTGTATGTACACTGACATAGCGGATTTTTTGCTAATGAAGGACCAGGCACCCCTACTAGCGCGACTTCGTAATGACAACAAAGAAGGTAAATACAAGTTTGACAGCTGCACCGAGTGATCTGACAGCTCTTGTTTGTCTATTTTACAAATTAACATAACAGTAATTTTCAAGATCAAGTCTATGATGTTTAATGATTACGGCATCGCCAATTTTTATAGTAAATTAACAGGTAAATAAAAGGTAATATAGTCTATAGGGTCTATGAATTCGAATAAACAAAACTTTAATTATAAACTTACTGCTTTAATCCTACGTTTGCGTCCCTCCAAATCCTTCAGCTTGGTAGGGAAGGTAAATAATGTGAATGGCGGCGGACATGTACACGCTTAGTCCCAAATTTGCAAGCATGTATACTGCAAATTTCCTTTTTCCAACGCTCGAGATGATAAATGCCATTCCCACAGTTCACTACGGCACAATGCGCACCTGGCGTATCGATACATGTGATTTAAGGCTCAAGGCAGGCTTTAAGCGGCAGTTGTCACGATGTGTTTACATACAAAAGCAAGTGGCTACAAGAAAGTTTGGTAGCATTGACTCTTGGACCACGTTCCCTTAATGCGAATTTAGTCTATTAGGGTTGCGGGAAGGCTGGCGCCCATTTCAGCCAATTCCGGGTGAGGGCGGGGTATGATGTATACAAGTTTCAAGTTTATTTGCATTTGGGGCCTCGTGACCCATATTGCTAATACACAAAATACATACAGTGCACTTTTAATACAAGTTTTCATATCATATTGGCAGATTTCTATATGATGTATACATACTCCTATGAATACCAAACATCATTCGTTCATTCATTCATTTATTGATTCATTCATTCATTTATTTTCTAAGCCAATTAATGCTAATTAGGGTTTCCGGAAGGCTGGCGCCTATCTCAACTGAATCTGGGCTAAAGCAGGGTACATCCTGAACAGCTCGCCAGGCCACTGCAGGACCACCACACATATACCCATTCACACTCATACTCACATGGGGGTGATTTGGAACAGCTGATCAGGTTACTGTGCATGTTTTTGGACTGTGGGAGGAAACTGGAACACCCTGAGGAAACACGGAGACACGCTGACCGTGAGCGTCGAACCCAGGACCTTTGTGCTGTGAAGTTAACTACTGTGCCACTTGAAAACCAAACTTGGTTTGTAAATACGTTTGGGAATGAAGCAGTGTCGCATCCCCGTCTCTTGTCCCTGTCACCTTAACCATGACCTTTGACCTCCAACATAGCAATTTTTTTTCTTGAGCATATCTCTTGAAGTACAACACTTGTGAATACCAAACTTGGTGTGTCAAATACATGTTTAATGGTTTTCTTACCATGACCTTGATTTTTGGACCTCCAATATATATAAAAAAGTTTGTACAGAGCATATCAGTTTATTTTGTTAATGAATGATCATGGCTCTTCTCTTTCAGCTGGTAATTCTGTTACAGAGGTTTAATAAATACAGCAGAATTACCCATCTCCAGCACTTTATCTACCAATTGCAGATCAGTGCAGCTCAATCTCATGCCCAATCCCCTTGTTTAGGTTATATCACATAAACTCAGGGAGAAATAATGTTCAAGATGTAAGAACAAAGTCATGGGGAGTCCATCTCAGCCAATTTTGAAGGCAGAGTAAACCCTGAACAGTTTGCCAGGCAATCACAGCAGGTGTGCACTACAAATCTGTAAATTTAGTGATTAACTTAGATTAGAGTAGTATATCCCACACAGAAATGGCACATTCTGATTGATCCCTGTAGTGCGATTCAAACCCCACAAAGATAACTCCATCCATATGGGTAGTGTACAACCTGAGTCATATATTCTCGAGCTTTCTCAAAATAATTGCATTGTTTACATTCTATGAATTTCATAATTCGATTTATTACAGTTTATTATCAGTACAACAAACAATGTGTTGACTAACAGCTCTAGATAACCAGAAGAAAAGAAATTGAGAGATTTGAGGCTGAAATCTGTTATTTATAGTCAGAAAGCCTTTCATCTGTTATGTATGCGCTAACATGTTTGAACCAGATGTTAGTCCGGATGTGAATCGAAACCTCAAAACAGTGAAACTGTGTATTGTGTAACATCATTCCAATCTGGAACAGACAAAAAAAGAACAAGAACATCTGATGCCCAGTTCGTGTCCAATCTTCAAGCAGATGCTTTAAAAAAACATTTCAGTTTCTTTCTTTGTCACCTTCATTGTTCCTTTTGTGTCTGTTTTTATTATTATTATTGGCTCAATTTATATTCACAATCAATTTTAGTTACAATTTTAGACAGAGTCATTTGTCATCTCCTAAAAATGTCCACTTATTAAAACACAAACCATTTGGAGCACAATATTTTGTGACATCATCACACCCCCCACCAGGATATGGCATACATTTATATGGGCTTCTGAAGCATTGCTGAAAAAGTTAATGCTGGATAAAGTATCACAAATAAAACCTATAAAACATAAAAAATACAGTTGAGAAGATATAATACTACTGCTTTAAGCACAAATTTATATTTATCTCCACCACAAAGCTGAATTTTGGCAAAAGTATTGTAATCACCAGCGTTTGTTTGTCTGTATGTTGACAAAATCCTGAGCACACTCATGCACGGATTTTTAGCAAACTTGGTGGGGACATCACCCTACCTGAGTCCAAGAGATGATTTGAATTTGAAATATAAAGGTCAAAGGGTATGGTCAAAACAAGGTGAAAGTTTTGGAGCAAGACAACGGTGCTAGTATTGAAATTGCTTATATCTGAGAAATAAAGTTTAATTGACCCATACACGCAAAAAAGGGACTGATAGGAAACCGTGCCAATGCTTTCAAGCACTATAATCCTCTTTTGCTTTGGGTAACTCTGAAAGGTAAATGAAAGGTCACAGGATTTTGAGCTAGAACTCTGAAACCAGTCCTGATAGAAAAATATATATGGACTTTGAAATTACTTAAGATCTTGAGTGACTTTGAAGGGGTAACAAAGCTTAGATCCTTCAAATAAGATATCACCCCCCCCCCTAAAAAATATAAAACATGTTTCAGTGTTTAGAATTTTGTGATATAGTTTCAACCCCATGGGGTCAACCCAGAACACGCTG
This sequence comes from Plotosus lineatus, assembly GCA_024760905.1. NCBI lineage: Eukaryota > Metazoa > Chordata > Actinopteri > Siluriformes > Plotosidae > Plotosus > Plotosus lineatus. The sequence goes on along the minus strand of CM045740.1, from coordinate 22,939,273 downwards.
GAAGGACGTTGTCTTGGCTGGTCTGCAAATGCCTCAATGTCCCGCTGGAAAAGCTGGAGGAAGTGGCTGGGCGGAGGGATGTCTGGAGAGCCACTGCTTAGGCTTCTGCTCCAGCGACCCGACCCCAGATCAAGTGGAAGATGATGATGATGAGATGAAATGATTATAGTATTGCTTTATTGGACTCGCGTCAAATTTCGGTTGGGTATTTGTTATGCTGGTTATAACAATATCCATATTGTCCAAAGTTACTCTGATATATCATCTGGGAACAGAACAATTGGCTTTTTCATGCACCTTTCAGATATCTACAATGAGTCTTTGGTACAGCGCCATCAACTGGCATCAGAATAAGTGTATTTTTATCCTTTTAAGCTAAACCTAAACCAGCAATTTCCCCAAATGTTGTTGCTTCGTGCAATATTTGTATTTATATTCACTGCAATGACTGACTTGTATGATTCTGTCTGGTTTCGTGCATTCCAAGACAAAATAAGATGCAGCTGCAAGAATGAGACATAATATTGTTGATAGCGAAGGTAATGGTCAAATAAATATATTTATTATTTATCAGTACTGCTGCAACATTCTAGATAAGTTGTTCTTTTAAAATAACACAACAGTATGAAGATTAGATAATCTATAAGACAAACATACATTTTTAACTAGTCTCGGCCAGATTGGATGGGCACAAACCAGACCAAATTTTTCAACAGTGTTAATGTTAATGAAGACCGTTTACAAACTTTCTTGCACATTCTCTTTAATACAGTGCAGTCGTGGAATGATTCCCTCAAAGCATTAATCACTGAGATTGTGGAGGGAACTTTCCCTGAAGCTGTTACTTCTTCAAACCAAGCCTTATAGAACAGCAGCTTTTGTTGCACGAAAGAAATAAAAAATAAAAAAAAATAAAGAAATACTTGATGTATTTGTGCTACTTCCTACACGAACACAAGTCTCCACAAGTAATTATTTGACTCCATGTGAGATTGCTACATAGGTAATTTTCATGTGTGTTTCATGTATTCATCATGTTTTCATGTGGCGTAGTGCTTCACACATTTGCACAACAAGAATGTCCTTGGATTGAGTCCCAGGCTTGGTGAGGGCATTTCTATGGAGAATTTGCATGTTCTCCTTGTGCTTGGGTTGGTTTCATCTGTACTACGGTTTCCTCCCACATGTGCATTAGGCTAGTTGCTGTTCTAGACTGCGTCTAGGTGTGAGTGTGATTGTGAATGGTTCTATGTGTTAGCCCTGCTAAAGTTGGTGGTCTAGTAATAAATTCAGGGTGTGCCCCGCCTTTGCCAAGTGTTGGCTTAGGTTGGGTTCAACCTCCCTATGGCCCTTGTAGGATTAAATGGTTTGGCAAAAGAGAGAGGTACCTAGATCTTCTTCTTCTTTTCCTTTCGGCTGTTCCCTTTCAGGGTTCACCACAGCAAATCATCTGCCTCCATCTTCATGGAAGTCATGTCAATGATTCACATATTCGATTTGGCAGGTTGTTTTTTTTATGTCGGATGCCCCTCCTGACACAACGCATTAGCACGGGGCAGAAACCCGCTGACGGCTGTGCAGCTACTCTTGACGAAAGTCAGCAATGGTTCTTTTACATGCCTCTCACCATAGACAGTGAGCGACATGGCCGGCCTTTGGTAACCCAGATAACTGCACTGGGGGGATAGTGACAACCTTGTAGACAGTGGGACTCGAACCCCCAATCCTATGATCAGCAATCCAGCACCTTTACTACGAGGCCACCACCGCCCCACAATACAGTATTACATACTATATGAAGATAATAATAACAAGAATGAATGAATGAATGACTGAATGATGAATGAATGAATGAATACTACCATGGACAACACTATATCAAGAAATACAGAAGCTCCCCCACTTACAAACATTCGTTTTACTAACATCCGGAGAAACAAACAACCGGTCTGAGGTCGAGAATGAAAGTGAAAGTAAAATGAAATTGAAGAACAAGTAGAAATAGAAATGGAATAAAATCTATAGAAAGATGTATCATGTATGAAATATGATTAAACATTATCCTGAGGTACACTTAATACTAGGCTCCAGCAGAGGGGTGTGGCTTACGTGCTTAGCAGAACCGAAACATTTCTGAACTCCTGCCAAAAGTTTCAAAGAAGAAACAAATTGACTCCAGTATTATAATGAACTGGATAAAAGTTAAACTCTCTGTAAATCTGATCAGATCCGCTGTGCTGTGCTTGAGAGGAACCAGGAGGTTAAACACGGGACATAATGATATTGATAATGTGATGATTATGGAGAGAGAGAGAGAGAGAGAGCTAGAGAGAGAGAGCGAGAGAGAGAGAGAGAGAGAGAGAGAGAGAGAGGTGTTAAAAGTTTTCTAAATGTTTAATTTCATGTCCCCCACTAGTATGAACTTTCCACCTGTGAGCCAGTAATGTGCGCACGCTGCTCTCAGAAGTCAGCACGTCTTGCACCATTCCAGCAACGTGCGGCTGCCCCGCACCTCAAGATCCTACACAGATAACTTCATTATCTGGGACTGCGGATGAGACCGGTGGGTTAAATGGTGTGCCTTGGCAATGCTGAGTGGTTTTGATGTGCAGGATGATGTTTACTGTGGTGTCACGGGAGGAATTAACAATGATTTGTGATAGTCATGATTTAACACCATAAAGACTTTAAAGCTTCAGGTGCGCGGACAGCAGGTTGAGTCGAGTCGGATCACCGTGAGGCTGAGTGAGACACAAACCATGAATCATATTGGGAAATGATTCACAAATAATCCACCAATCAAACAGAATTATCTAGGAAGCATTACACACACTAAATAAATAAATCAGATTATCTTCATGTCGAAGTTCGATAGTTCTCTGATGCTCCTTCCAAGGGCAACCGGAAGCTGATCAGTTCAATTGTCCAGCTGTAGTGTCGCCTGTGTGTGTGTGTGTGTGTGTGTGTGTGTGTGTGTGTGTGTGTGTGTGTGTGTGTGTGTGTGTGTGTGTGTGAGAGAGAGAGAGAGACAAGGTTTAGACATACTTTCTGCTCTAAAGAATGCCCTGTAACAACTTACAAACAAATTCATCTAACAAACAGCCATCTGGAACCTAACTTGTTCGTAAGCTGGGGAGCGTCTGTAAATGCATATATTGCGAATGTGTCAGAAAGGGCATCTGACGTAAAAACCTATGCCAAATCAAACATGCGAATCATTCGCTGTGGCGACCCCTGAAAAAGGGAAAAGCCGAAAAGAAATCTCACATGTTAGCCATTTTGGCCTCATTCGCATTAATTGCAATAACAATCATCACGAAATCTTACGTTCCTACTTTAGTGTTGTTATACCGAATGCAGAGAGATCTGCTGAACATTGAACACAACTACGTACAACAAATCCCTAATGCTTTATGTCCTCATTATCTCCTGTCAGAAATATGACAAGATCGATTTACAAACAAAAGCATCTACTGGAGGAAAGACAGCCACAATTATCCTGATCTTTAAAACTCATAGTGGCATGATTACTTTTGCTTCCTCCATATGTGGAGAAAAAAGAACATGCGAGTCTGAAATGTGAGTCTGAATTGTGAGTACAGATAGTCATTGCATGAGTGTAAAAATAGTGCAGGTCTGATTGAACAGATGTTTTTGTTCAGTACACAAGGACACCCAAAGGATTCTCTTCAGCACCCAGAGGGGGTTTTGTTGCTCGCTGTCCTCTTCTGCATTACAATGAAGACTACAGTGTGTTTGAATTAATGCCTGATCACGTCCCAGTGCTCTTCATTCACTTGAGTTAATCAATCTAAATGCACACTTCACTCACTGCCGAATGGGAAACCTATTCCTGTTTCATATTCACTCTCTTTGAAAAGCAAGGCAACGAGAGCTCTCAGAGAGCGCAAACCTTCATCAAGCTCATTATGAATCAAAATAAAATTTTCCATCTCACAATGTTTAAAGATTCATTTGAAACATTCCAGAATCCTGAAATTGATCTGGCTCATCTATAAATCGACAGAAGTCTCCCTTGCCCGAAGCTCTGCGCCTGTTAGAAAATTCATGAATATCTGTGCATAACTTTTTTGTGTAATCCTGCTAACAACAAACACAAACCAAGGGTGAAAAATGACCTACATGATGAAGGTTATCATGTGGATGATTGTACCTTTTGTTATGTATGCTATAATTTTATTAGCTTTATGATACTGACAACACAATTTTTTCATAGTGGTGATGGTGGTGAGGGGGCTGGGGTGTTCACCATTGGATATATTGGTGATGTCATACACTGTCATACTGATTATTGTTTCACATTAAAGTAGACAGTGACGGCTCACAGTTTTTCAAAGACATATATTTGTCTAACTTAGCCTAGTAGCATAAAATACAGTGTTTAATTTTTTTTATCTCGCTCGTAGCCCCTCCCCCTCGCTCACCAGCAGCAACACACAGAATCACAACACACACTCTTGTAATTGAGCTGCTGTGATCAATTACTGTAATTGATTTGAATATACTGATTAAAAATGCCAAAGTTAATTTTCATTCATCTGGCTTAATGAGAAATATTTTAAAAATGTACTACAGCCATCTTTCCCACCCCAAAATTGGCATTTTTATATATGCTCTACTAGTAATATTCAATCAAAACCTGTGCAATGCAACCAAGAGCAATTTCAAGAAGTCCACCTCATGATTGTTCCAACAGCTCATCCTTGGGATAAAAAAATAAAATAAAATAAAACACTGAGATGAATTTGAAATCGAGATCAGCAAGCAGCTAACTGGCTAATAGGCTAGCAATTACACTTTTTCTGTTATTTTGTAGAACATGTGGCTCCCTAGAAATGGATTCCATCTGGGCCGGTTACACAAACGTTTACAATCCACAACATAACCATATTTATCATCTCGAAGTGTTCGTATTGTCTTTACACTGCTTTCAGGGTAATTCATCTTTGTAAAGAACTCAGTGTGTGTGAATGATTTAGCAGATTATAAAGCAAGCGGTCATAAGGGATTCAACCAATTAGCTGATTTCCAGGTTATTTCCAAACTAATTATATTATTTACTGTGCAAGTGGGATGTTCTAGAAGTGGAGTCCCAGCGCTCCTCCGGGTCTGCAGAACACATGACTAAATTAAGGGTCATTTGGATGTCACTTTTGCATAAGAAGTAAACGTTTTGCATAATCAGTAAGTAGGTTAGCCATAAAAACCCCTGGAGACAAACTTTCATTAACAAGAAGAGAAAGAGAGAGCGAGAGCGAGAGAGAGAGAGAGAGAGAGAGAGAGAGAAGGAAGTGGTGGGATATTGAGATATTATTATGCAGTGGTTGTTGGGATTCAGTCCATCCTTCTGTCTCTGGAGTTTTTTGTTATTATTATTATTTTTGTTTGTTTGCTTTAGAGATGGAATATATTTGTTTCAACCAAAAAAATAATTTATACATAACACTTTTACTTTGTAAAACCTTTCTCTTTACTTTAAAAAAATGCATGTATTTAGCAACTTAATCAGCGGTATGCTATATTTTCAAAAAATATGCGAATATGCAATTTTTAGGAATAAATATTAAAAAAAATTAGGTTCTGGGTTTGAGTCCCAGGCTCATCGTTGGTGTTTCCATATGGAGTTTGCGTGTTCTCCCCATGCATGTGTGGGTTTTCTCCAGGTACTCCACTTTCCTTTAACAGTCTAAAGACGTGCACATTGGACTAGCTGTCCCAAATAAGCTCTAGGTATGAGTGTGAATGGTTGTATGTATGTTGGTCCTGCAATGGTCTGATGATCTGTTCAGGATGTACCCTGTCTTCCCATCTTCACCCATTTCAACCAAGGTAGGCATCATCATCATTATCATTACCATCACCATCATCACGAGCATCATCATAATTGTGCCCCCTCCTTCTCCTTCTCATCATCATCACCATCATCAAGATCATCTTCTTCATTATGCTTCTCATCATCACCACCATCATCATCTTCATCATCATCATCCTCCTACTCATCATGTTAATCCTCCTTCTTCTCATCATCATCATCATCATCACCACCATCACCATCCTCCTCCTCTTTCTCCTCCTTATCATCATCATAATTATCCCCCTTCTCCCCTTCCTTCTCTTCATCATTATCACGAACATCATCATTATCCTCCTTCTCCTCCTCCTTCTCATTATCATCATCATCATCATCATCATCATCATCATCATCACCACCATCATCACTAACAACATTATGCTCCCCTCATCCTTTTATCATCACGATCATCATCACAAACATTCTCCTTCTCCTGCTCCTCATCATCACCATCATCCCCATTTTAATCCGCCATCTTCTCATCATCATCATCATCATCATCATCATCATCATCATCATCATCACCATCAATCATCATCGTCATCAATCATCATCATTCTTCTCCGCATATTCATCACCTTCATAATCCTCCTTGGCTTTGCTATCAATATCATCATCATCAACATCTTCATCATCACAATTATCAAAGGCATCATCATCATCATCATCATCATCATCATCATTATAATCATCAACATCATTCTCATCCTTATTATGACCATAATCATAATCATCATCTTTTGCGATAATGTATCCAGAATAATTGCTGAAGTGAATGAACATTAGTGAAAATAAATGTTCTGTATAATTTTAGAGATAAATGAGGAATACCAGAGATTTTTCCAGATATTTTGCCAAATCGGTGACAGTGATGAAGTCGATACACTTGCTCACAGACACACGTAATACAGGGAATAAAGTAGATCACATAAAATATAACATCAGGGAATGGAAACATCTTAAAAGAAATAAATGTCTGGAATGAGTTTGAAATACTGTACATTTCTGGGAAGTTAAATATATCTCCATTACTCTCCTGAGACGGTTCCTGATTACGAACACTGAGAACTCCATCAGGTCCTGAAAAGATAACACTTCTTTCTTCTGCAGAACTCTGAATCATCTCTCTTCACCGCCTGACCCGATGACTCGCTTTCTTTTCCCACCTCATCCATGACATCAGCCTTAAAAACTTCACCACTCGCTGTGACCTCCTCATCTCCTGATGGCATTATTAGCTCCATCTCAGGTTGCTCAATGGGAGGCAAGGTCATCATGAGCACAAGCCATCGAAAACATCATGCCTAAAATTAGCCCTCCATTGTGATGTGAACTCTCAGTAGCCTCACCACAAACTCAGTGGAATCAATGTTTTGGCAAATTAGTGAACGTATAGATGAAAGTTTCTCAATGTTTAGGTAATATATTTTTATTTATACACACAATTGATTTTTTAATTGGTTACTTTAATACTTATTTCTATTTTTATTCTTTTTCCATATAAGAAAAATTTTCAGTTCTGTACCCTCATCTCACAACAACATTCCTCATTTTGAAGACATGAAAGTTTACTTGAACTCAGAAACATGACATTTTGGTAAGGAGTAAATCACGCTGGAGTTGCAATAGGAAGGCGGCTGATGCAAATAGATTTTTTTTCTCCTCAAAACCATTCTCTTTTTATTGATTATAAGAGCAAATAAATTATGAAAAAATATAAATACAGGGATTCCACACTTTCCGTGGTTAATTGGGACCGAGATCCATCCATGACCACTGAATTCCGCGAAGTAGGATCAACCCCCCAACACCCCTCCCCCGACTGACGTATACGTACATGTATATGTGTATATAATATCAATAATTACATATTCAATGCTATAAATGCTTATAATAACAATGAAACATTCAAAAATAATGCATAAGATGTTAATAAAATATAAATACACACACATACACGTACATTTTTATGTGAGGTGCGCATCTGAGTGTGTGCACACCCATCTGTATGTACGCGAGCACGCACTCAGATGTGCACCTCACATAATGTAAGTAGTTTTGATTTGAGGTTTTGGGTTGTTTTTTGTTTTTGTTTTGTTTGTTGTGGTTTAAAAAAATAACAAAACCACAATGCACTGAAGCCGCATGAATTGAAGCACAAAGTAGCGAGGAATCCTTGTCTTCTTCTTTTCCTTTCGGCTGCTCCCTTCAGGGGTCGCCACAGCAAATCATCCGCCTCCATCTCACCTTGTCCTCTAGATCTTCTTTTTTGACTCCAACGACCTTCATGTCTTCCTTCACCACATCCATAAATCTCTTCTTTGGTCTTCCTCGAGGCCTTCTGCCTGGTAGTTCTAACCTCAGCATCCTACCGCCAATATACTCACTATCCCTCCTCTGTACATGTCCAAACCATCTCAATCTAGCCTCTCTGACTTTGTCTCCAAAACATCTTACATGTGCTGTCCCTCTGATATACTCATTTCTGATCCTATCCATCCTCGTTACTCCCAGAGAGAACCTCAACATTTTCATCTCCACTACCTCCAGCTCTGCCTCCTGCCTTTTCCTCAGCACCACTGTTTCTAAACCATACAACACACTGGCCTCACCACCGTCTTGTACACTTTTCCTTTCAATCTTGCTGACACTCTCCTCTTCGCACATCACACCGGACACTTTTCTCCAACCATTCCAGCCTGCCTGCACACGCTTCTTCACCTCTTTTCCACACTCTCCATTGCTCTGGATTGTTGAGCCTAAGTACTTAAAATCCTCCACCTTCGTTATCTCTGCTCCCTGTAACATCACCGTTCCTCCTGGGTCCTTCTCATTCACACACATGTATTCTGATTTTCTGAGGCTAACCTTCATTCCTCTCCTTTCCATACCTCCACCTCTCTAGATTTTCCTGCACTTGTTCTATGCTCTCACTACAGATCACAATGTCATCTGCAAACATCATAGTCCATGGAGATTCTTGTCTCACCTCGTCTGTCAGCCTGTCCATCACATACCTGTCAAGTTGTACGGTTTTGGCGTAATTTGTACAAGTGAGCACTGATTTTTAAATGTGTACGCCGTACGTCCGAAATCTGTACGTTTTTCGATCATTTCGTCTTTTTTTTTTAACTCCGTTTTTTGTGTCACCGTTTTTAGTGATACGCCGAATTGGTCTGTAGCCGTTTTCTCGCGAGAATCGCTGGCGTTCGTTATCGTCTGCTATCGTCTGCTCTTTCCGACCACGTGACCGCACTTTCACTTCCGCCATCATTCAAGTCAAACTTAATTGCGAGCTCAAGTGCCATGAAGTGAAGCCATCAAAAGAAATGATTGAAAGTGCCAAAAGTGCTACATATAGTTATAATAAAGATCACTGTTAAATTTTCTTAATCATGCAGCTGAAGATATTACTCTTTTATTTGATTGCACCAGGTTATATGTTACAACATTACCAATAAATTCATATTATATTAAAAATAGAGTTTAATTTTTGTTTCATATTGCACGCGATAATAAGATGCGTAAGATTAGTTGCTATTTTGTAAGGGCATAAGTAGCCATTTGTAAGATCGCCAACGGCCTAGGGTTGACAGGTATGCCATCACCATAGCAAACAAGAAGGGGCTCAGAGCTGACCCTTGATGCAGTCCCACCTCCACCTTGAATTCGTCGAGGCACGACAGCACACCTCACCACTGTCTTACATCTCTCATACATGTCCTGCACCACTCTAACATACTTCTCTGCCACTCCAGACTTCCTCATGCAATACCACAGTTCTTCTCTTGGAACCCTGTCATGTGCTTTTTCCAGATCCACAAAGGCACAATGCAGTTCCCGCTGACCTCATCAACTTTATCCCTCTGTAGTAATAACAAAATATACAAAATATTGCGGAGACACCAAAGAGACGATTCATGGATGTGGTAAAGGAGGACATGAAGGTCGTTGGTGTAAGAGAAGAAGATGCAAAGGATAGGGTGAGATGGAGGCAGATGATTCGCTGTGGCGACCCCTGAAGGGAAAAGCCGAAAGGAAAAGAAGAAGAAGACAAAATATTGCGGAGGCTAAGAAGTCTCAAAATTTCCGTGTGGAAGTTTCCAACTTGTTGCTTTTAATAACAAATAATGAATTAATAACAAATAGTTTGTGAATAAAATGACAACTTTGCAGCTTTCTTGCAACCAGCGCAGACTATTTGAGAAGAGTTTGAGCCTTCTCTGTGTCGCGTCATATTGTGACATTCACAAAAACATGTTTGAAATTTTTTGCGAAGACTTCACGAACCGGGTGACCAAAATGCAATGCCATGAATGCCGCGAGACAAATTTAAGGATGAAAAGCAACAGCCACCGATTGCCATTCACGTCAGCCACTTTTCTACTGTACCGCTAGTGTTCAGAGAGGTTCATTTAATTTAGCTTGATTGGTTGTTCCAAATGTCTAATGTCTCGAAGTGTGAGCGTAAATGATTGTGTGTGTGTGTGTGTGTGTGTGTGTGTGTGTGTGTGTGTGTGTGTGTGTGTGTGTGTGTGTGTGTGTGTGTGAATTTCCCTGATATGTGAAGGGGTACCCTGTCTTTGTCCAATGCCTTTTGAGAGAGGGACCAACCTGTCCATGACCCTAATATAATTTGGCGGTGAGCAAGTGTGTTTTCTACAAAGATGAGTCATATTTCATCAGGATCTACAAAATTTAATCAATTCTTCTCCTATTGCACCAGATAAAAAGATTACCTCGAAACTTTAGGGAATGAACTCCTGTACATCAGGTAGAAGCCTGAAGCCTAAAACAACATGTATTTTTATAACTCAGCTCAAAAGGTGCATGAGGGCAAACATCTAAATTTAAAGCCCAACTTACAAAGCCGTCAGAATCCCGTGCTAATAAAGATCAGAGGACGTGCATATTTTTATCTGATGTGGAGGTCACTTAGTCATTTCTCTTATTTAGCACCTCATGTATGAGTCGGTGTTGGTTTATTTCTTTTTTTATCTCACTCCCTCACAGTGCTGATTTTCCTCTCTGATTGTGGTCAAAATGTCTGCTGTTTTCAACTTCACTAGTGCATGAATAAACCTTGAGCAACATCCTCTGAGAAAGAAAATATGTTGGAATAATTAAATGTTTTTTAGAAACTTACATGTTGGCGCCATTGTGGGATTTTGTTTACAATGAACTCTAAAATGGACCAACAGTGTATCATGTATATCTTGAATTTCCAAAGAAGTATCTTCATCCAAAACAGCCTTTATTAAATTCTGAATTAACACGTTGCACATAGATTCTCCACTATAAAATTAAAATGGAAATTATATCTAAATAACTAGCTTATGATAGTAACATCATTACTATAACTTTTAACTGGCAATCTTACAGTGAATCATTGCTTTGATGATGATGATGATGATGATGATGATGATGATGTCTACGTGGCTAGATCCCAATAAAATAATTTTTACAATATCTGTAAAACCAGCTAACATGAGCAAAATTCACTGTTTGGTCATTTAACCATCTAGTTTTTAGTTTATATCATTATTACAATGTCTAGGTAGCTTACAGATAAAAGTAATAGCTGCAACATCTATAAAACTAGCTTACAATTGAAAGTTATTGCTTTAAGATCTGAACCACGAGCTTAACGTTAAAAGTTATTATTATAACATCCAACCAACTACCATGTATACAGTAAAAAGTTTCATCTCATCTCATCTTCTTCTGCTTATTCCGTGGTCGGGTTTCGGGGTCAGCAGCCTAAGCAATGAGGTTCAGACATCCCTCACTCCAACCACTTCCTGCAGCTCTTACGGGACGGGACGGGACGGGACGGGATGGGGGGGGGTGACACCAAGACATTCCCAGACAAGCGACGAGACATAGTCACTCCAGCATTTTCTAGTTCGACCCCGGGGTCACTTCTCAGTTGGACATGCCCGAAACACCACACCAGGGAGGCATTCAGGAGACATCCTGACCAGATTCCCGAGCCACCTGAACTGGTCCCTCTCAATGCGGCTCTACTCCGAGTTCTACGTCAGTAAAAAGTCATTATTATAAAACTTGACCAGCTATGCTATGCTAAATAGTAATTGCAGTAACATTCTAATAACTATATTGTGGTAAAAGCCACTATTATAATGTCTAGCTAACTAACAGTAAATAGTCACTGCTAGAATGTCTACAAAGTTAACATATAAGGGAAAGTTATTTCTACGAGTTCTAACTAGTTATTATAAGAGTCAACGTCATTGTCATAGCGACCAAGTCATACTGTCTATATAGCTTTGTTTGATTATTGTTTATTGCTATAACATTTAAGCAGATAGCTTATGATAATGTGTCATTGCTATATGTAAAATTTATGAGCTTATGGTAAAAAGTCTCTGTTTTTGAGATTTTTATAAAGTATTTTATGAGCTATAAAATAACTTAAGGTTACAGCTTTTAACTATCTATCTTATGTTAAAACTGTCACAATATATCTTTAAATAGTTAACTTATGGTAAAATATCACCGCTTTAATGTATATAAAATTAGCCTACAATAAAAAGATAGCTATATTTACATTGATATAACTTCTAACTTGCTGGCTCACAATAAAAAGTCATTCTATAACATTCAATGAACTAAATTAGGATAAAAAAATCATTGCTGTAACGTATATCAAACAATTTTATCGTACAAAGTCACTACGATGTTTACTTTGATAGTTTACAATAAAGCTGTTGTTATAATGTCTAGCAAGCTCATTTACAATACATTTTTATTAGCATTTAACTAGATAGTTTACAATAAAAAGTGAATTCTATAATATCATAAACAGCTAGCTTATGATTATAAATTCACTGCTGTGATGTTTACAAAACTAGCTTGTAATAAAAAGATATTGTTATAACCTCTAACTTGCTAAATTGTGATTAAAAGTCCAATTTTCCATCTACGCTTGAACACCATGACCATCTCATTCTCAGTTGGCTTCGTCAGCGCCGTCTCAGGCGACTCGGTGGGTGGCGAGGTTTTCATGAGCACATACCACCAGAAAGACCACTGCTAAAATTATCCAGCTTTTTGTCTCCCAACGTTTGTCAGCAGTGTGACGACAGCAGACTGGTCCTGAGGAAGAAACACTCCATTATAGTTCGTGTTGACTCCAGAGTAATCTTTTCATTCATGAAAGTGGCTCTTTATTTTAAAATCCAGAGACAGGAAGGAATCAATGAGCCACTTCCCAGTTACTAGCTAGCTTACCATGTAAAAGTAATTTCTGTAATGTCTTGCTTTTTAACTGTTGGAGGAAACTGGAATAACCAGAGAAAACCCATACAAGAACGGGGAGAACAAGGAAACGTCACACAAACACCTTTACTGAATCTGGGGCTTGAACCCAGGGCCTTCTTGCTTTGAGGCATACATGCTAATCACTACACCATCATGATGCCCTCTGATGTATTCATTTATTCATTCAATTCCTGAACAGCTTAATCCTAATTAGTGTCACAGGGAGGCTCTTCCCCATCTCAGCCGACTCTGGGCAAGGGCAGAGTACACCCTGGACGTTAACATGCTGAAGGCTATGCAGCCTGCTCTTGACAAAAGCCAACAATGGTTTTTTTTACATGCCTCTCACCACAGACAGTGAGACACGTGGCTGGCCTTTGGTAACCCAGTTAAGTGCACTGGGGGGACAGCATTGACAACCGGTGATAGTATGGCTTGAACCCCCACCCACCCACCCCCTACCTTGGGATCAGTAATCCAGTAAATGACCACTGCGCCACCACTGCCCACATATTTGTTATTATTAATTTATATATTAATTTGCCAAGCTGCTTACTACTAAGTCAGCGAGAAGGCTGGAGCCCATCTCAGCTGACTATGAGCGAAGGCAGGGAACACCCCGAACAGTTCTCCAGTCTATTAAAGGGAAAGACACACAACCATTCACTCTCACACTCATACCGAGCGCAATTTGAAACAGACACTTAGCCCAATGTTCATGTCTTTGAACTGTTGGAGGAAGCCAGAGCACCCAGTAAAAACCCACATGAGCAAAGAAAGAACATGCAAACTCCACACAGGAACACCCTCGCTGAGCCTGGGACTGGAATTCAGAACATTCTTGCTTGGAATGGACATCCTAACTCACTACAGATACTGAATTTGGTCGGTACAGAACTGGACGACCAAAGCATGTGCAGGATGAAGCCATGTAGCGAGGTATCTCATCGCACTGGTGGGGTCACATGCAGCTTTAATTAGTTGTCCATATCCGGGGATTATCAATTTTTGTGTGAGCTTGCCGAGTTCACCATGGAAAAAATACGAAGTATGTATGCTTGAAGATCATCATCATCATCATTTTCTGTAACCGCTTAATCCTAATTAGGGTCGCGGGGAGGCTGGCGCCCATCCCAGCCAACTTCGGGCGAGGGCAGAGTACACCCTGGACAGCTCGCCAGGCCATCGCAGGGCGGAAACACGCTGACGGCTTTGCAGCTACTCTTGTCGAAAGTCAGCAATGGTTCTTTTACATGCCTCGCACCATAGACAGTGAGAGACATGGCCGGCCTTTGATAACCCAGTTAGCTGCACTGGGGGGGGACGACGACAGTGACAACCTTGTGCAGAGTGGGACTCGAACCCCCAACCTTTGGATCAGCGATCCAGTGCCCTATACCACTAGACCACCACTGCCCCATGCTTGAAGATAAATAAATAAATAAATAAATAAATAGTAACCATAGGCAGAACATGCTAATTCATTTCCATTGTGCTAATTCACGTTCCCCCTCCCAAATTTTTCTTCACTCTTTTTTTTCCTTTGGATGCCAGGCTGCTGAAGATCACATGACCTTGGTGTTATTATGAGCTCAATAATTTCATTTATTTGGCTTTTATCTGAAGGATATAACAGACTTACCCAGATGAGAGTTAAAATTTATTTTTATGCATGATTCATGCCTGGTGCATGTACAGGAATTAATTTCATTCAGGCATAAAAACCAAAGTCTCGACACCACCATAATGATCGTAATTAATCTTTAAAATGTGTTCATGATCTTTAATACTAACTACGACATGTGATATTGACTCTTTCAACATCATCATTTTCAATTTCTTAACCGCTTCATTCTAATTAGGGTCGCTGCGAGGCTGGCACCCATCCCAGCCGACTCTAGGCGAGGGAAGAGTACACCCTGGACAGCTCGCCAGGCCATCGCAGGGCGGAAACACGCTGACGGCTTTGCAGCTACTCTTTACGAAAGTCAGCAATGTTTCTTTTACATTCCTCACACTATAGACAGTGAGAGGCATGGCCGGCCTTTCATAACCCAGTTAGCTGCACTGGGGGGACAGTGACAACCTTGTGGAGAGTGGAACTCAAAGCCCCAACCTTTGGATCAGCGATCCAGCGCCTTATACCACTCGACCACCACTGCCCTCCGACTCTTTCATGATATTTTAAAATACATAATTTGTTCTGCATATGCTTACACTAGATGTGTATGCTTTTTAATAATTGCTTATTAAACATACACCAGTTAAGTGCTGCGGACATAGAAATACACCTAGATGCAAAAGTTTGTGCCCCCTCGGTGTTTTTTGATATGAAAATAAAGCAGTGTCTGCATTTTGTCTTAAGATCAGAACTTATCTTTATTCTGACTCTTGTTTAAATCAAATACTCATTAGATTTGATTTTGTGCACCCATCATACTTTTCAGATTAAAACAAAGCTGAGTTTGCATGGTGGCATAGAGGTTATTAGAACTTCTGCCCTACAGCAAGAAGGTCCTAGGTTTGAATCCTGGGCCTTTCAGTGTCTGGTTTGCATGTTCTTCTCTGCATGCATTGGGTCCTTCTATGTACTCTGGTTTCCTCCAACAGTCCAAAGACATGCACATTTAGCTAACTGGATGTTCCAAATGTGTTGCCCTGCAGTGGGGTGTACTCGCAATCTCCCAGTGTCAGCTGAGATAGGCTCCAGCCTCCCACTGAGTGAGTGAATTGAAGTGTGACTGACGTTGCCTTCTTTCATTAGTTCAGATGTTGTCCCCGCTTCATTCAGATCCTCACTGATAATAAAATACCCTTTGCTTTTTGGTTTGGTGCTGAAAATATCACATTACAACTACTTGCAAAACTTTGTACCCCTTTTGCAGCAGTCCACCACAGCTGAGTCTGCATTGTTTCTCGTGGTTTAATCCATTCTGGTCTTCATTCAGACCCCAGTTTTAGATCCACTGCACTTTCCCAGCCCATATGTGGATTAGCTGTAACTACGTAAACACATTTTTACAGATTTAGAGGTTTAATCTGCTTATTCCCCACAGACCACTACAGAGATGACCGAAAGGGAAGTATTTTATGTGTAGCCTGGCTTCAACTTTGTAAACCAGACCAAGCCATGCTGTAACCGATCTGCCTTGATGTCAGTACCTCGACAGACACACGCTGACTGACTTAGATTCGAAAATGAACTCCATTTTTCTTTTTCTCCCAGGATTCATAGAGGCGCCCCTGGGCTGTGGTTGATTGATTGCCAGGATCGGCATGCTGCAGCTGGATGAGTCATCCAGACTTCTCTGTATTCCACACAGAGCGAAAGTGAGGGGGAGCGAGAGAGAGAGACAGAGAGAGAGAGAGAGAGAGAGAGAGAGAGAGAGAGAGAGCATGCTGCAGAAATTAGGTACGGAAAAGCTTATACACTGCTAAGAATAGCAGTCCAGGATTGAGAAATGGTTTGACATCCTGTTATAGTTGTATAATGAGGAATAAAAACAGTTTGAGAGAAAGGGGGGAAAATCCTTATTTATAATCTTTCCTGTGAGGCGTTATGCCTGTTTTTATCACGATTCTGGATTCTGATTGGTTGGAAGCTGAGGATTAATTTTCTGTACACAATTTCTAATATCACTCTCCTTCTTATATGCTATGGTTTCTTTGTACACCCTCAGCTACTAAAGCTTGCTGTGAAGCCCTATCACACTCAACTAAGCTCCCATTATGTCATCAGAAACCTGGGTGGATTTGTTGAGAATGTGTACAATGTATTAATTATTATTCAAAAGACAGAACTAGTCTCATTAATTTCCTCATCAAAATCATCAACCTGTGTGTTTGATCCAGGACCTACATGTTTCTTTGAACAAATGCTATCAGAAGTGATCAGCTCTTTATTAAATGTACAATAAATTCTTCCCTGAAGCACTGGTTATGCACCTAAATCCTTTGAATTAGCAGTTATTAAATCTCTGATGAAAACCTGATCAACTGTCCAATGATAGACCAATATCAAACCTCCCTTTTATCTCTGACCCTGTCCTGGTTTAAATCTCACTTAACTGTCCGTTTCAGTTTGTAGAGCTAAATGGTGATTTCTCTGTAAGTTCTAATGATAAGTTTGGTGTTCCACAAGGCTCTGTCCTAGGCTCGTTGCTATTATCTCCATATATGCTCCCTTTGAGTAATGTCATTCATCACGAATTATGATTATGGTATTACCTTTCACTGTTATGCTGATGATACACAGTTATATATTTCACCAAAGCCAGATGACAGACATTAGTTTAATGAAGTTGAAAAGTGTGAAGGACATTAGACACTGGATACTTACTAACTTCCTCCTTTTAAACTCTGATGACAGAAGTACTTGTACTCGGATCTCAGGCAGCTAGAAATAAGGTTTCTAATTATGTAGTAAGTCTGGATGGTATTTCAATCTCATCATGTGTAGCAGTAAAGGAGCTTGGAGTGATTATTCACACTAGTCTTTCATTTAAAGCTCATGTAGATAATATTACTTGAATAGCCTTCTTTCATCTCAGGAATATTTCTAAAATAAGAAATATGTCAGTGCATGATATGGAAAAACTTGTTCATGCTTTTATTACACTGAGATTTCATTATTGTATGTTCTGGATGTTCTAATAGGAGCATAAACAAGCTCCAGTTAGTCCAGAATGCAGCAGCAAGAGTTCTTACTAGAACCAGAAGACATGAGCAGATGATCCTGATCTTATTTACACTGCGCTGACTCCCAGTTAAATTTTGAATGCAATATAAAATTCTATTTTTAACCTATAAAGCGCTTAATGGTCTCACGCCACATTATCTATTTCTTGTCGTTTATGATCTGACACGCCTCCTTAGATCACAAGGTGCAGGATGCTTAGTGATACCTAGAATAATGAAGACTACTTCAGGGGGCGGGGCTTTCTCTTATAAAGCCCCACAGTAATTTTAAGACTTATGGAGCAGATCTGGGGGTCTCATTCACAGGGAGTTCTGGTAAACTGTGATGTTGGGATGCTGCTGCTCCCCCGTTCTACATGCTCACCCAGGTCCATTTCACAGTGGGGTGGCGGGTTGCCCAACGTCACAGAGTGCCCTCATGTCTGCCTTCCTTCTGCTTCTCTCTCTTTTAGTTATGCTGCCACAGCCAGTCATGCTGGAGTCCTGCTTGCACTCAGCAATAATAAAATTTTCTGTTTCCATTACACTATTATGAGTATACCTAACAACCTCGCTCCCTTTCTCTCTGTTTTTGCTGAGGTACACATTCTCCTTCTGGATATGCACTAACAGACTGTGAACATGACTTTTCACTGCTGGTGCTATGGACTCTTTCCCACATTTATTTAGGACTTGTGTTGTATAACGAAGTGGACTACTTTTTGAACTGTAATGAACGTCTCATATTTTATACATACATATATACATACATACATATATATATATATATATATGGGCAGTGGTGGTGGTGGTATTTATTTATTTATATACTACTACTTTAGTAGTGGTGGTGGTATTTATTTATTTATCTTCAAGCATGGGGCAGTGGTGGTCTAGTGGTATAGGGCACTGGATCGCTGAGCCAAAGGTTGGGGGTTCGAGTCCCACTCTGCACAAGGTTGTCACTGTCCCCCCCCCAGTGCAGGTAACTGGGTAATCAAAGGCCGGCCATGTCTCTCACTGTCTATGGTGAGAGGTTCATGTAAAATAACCATTTCTGACTTTCGTAAAGAGAAGCTGCAAAGTCGTCAGCGTGTTTCCGCCCCTTGCTAAAGGGTTGTGTCAGGAAGGGCATCCGATGTAAAAACCTAAGCCAAATCAAACATGCAAATCAAATTCGCTGTGGTGACCCCTGAAAAAGGGAAAAATCTGAAAGGAAAAGAAGAAGATATGGCTTGTATTTTTATGGTTTCACCCAAATGAAGATGGGTTTCCTTTTTGGGCTTGGTTCCTCTCGAGGTTTCTTCCTCGCAACTACTGAGGTAGTTTTTCCTTGCCACCTCCGGCTTGCTTATTAGGGATATGTAGGGGCTATCGGAAAGGTTTAAATTCCTTTACACTTTGTAATCCCGTACTTTCACTGTTTTACTGTGTAAAGCTGCTTTCCGACAGTGTCAATTGAAAAAAGCGCTATACAAATAAAACTGAACTGAAAACTGAATAGTAAGAATGCAGTAGAAACTGGTAAGCGTGTGGCAGGGTTTCCATGAATGCTGACGACCTTCATTCATTTGTTTGGTGAACCACTGAACTAAAGCATTTCGGGCATGCAGGATCCTATCTCATTGACATCCAGACAATAGGGTGAAGGTGAGCTACACCCAGAACAGCTCGCGATTCAATTGCAAGGCCAACACACACACAACCATTCATACTTACACTAACATCAGCAATTTACAACAGCCATTTAGAGTAATGTACATTTCTTTAGACTGTGGGAGGAAACCAAAGCACCCAGAAGTAGCATGTGCAAGCACAGCAAGAAAATTTACACACTGAGTCTGGGACTATAACCCAAGACCTTTCTGCTGTGAGGCCAAATGGCTTATTTCACATAAAATTTAGACTTTTTTTAAGCTACACATATTAGTTTATATTTGTAAAAAAAAAATATATATATAAAAACATACATGAATCAAATCCACATCTCATGGCCTTGATTTGAACTTCGACTGTAACAGTACTGCAGCTGTTTCCTCTTAAGAGGATTATGATAACAATCTCAATTTACACACATTCAGGAATCAGAATCATTAAACATCACTGAGATAAATCAGAACCTTGGCAGGCACACAGTCCCCTCTACAGGCTTATCTCCCCTTCGTTTACATTATCCTGATACCTTTATAATCCACAGAGTATTAAGGAAGGCATTTATAATTCCTCATTTAAAAAAATTTTTTTTTTTTTAGATCCTTGCCTTCGTTCCTGAGGGATTGGTTCTGTTTTGCTCCTAAGGTTCTAAATGCTGTATAAACCAAACAGGAACGCTTGTGGATTTTACAACAGTAGATTGGATTTTACAATGTAAAGCATTTTAATTGAACGGCAAGCCGAGGTAGAAAGATCACACTAGCGAAATGCGTATAAAAGTGAATTATTTGATGATAACGGCTCCACGTTGTGATTTTGTCGAGTCTCTCGATGATATTCTTGCATAAAAGTGTGAAAGGCAAACATTCTGTTCCAAATCACCCTTCGGTGTGAGTGTGAATGGGTATGTGTGTGAAGTATAATGGTTGACGGCCTGGCGAGCTGTTCAGGGTGTACCCCGCCCTCGCCCAGAGTCGTCTGAGATGGGCACCAGCCTCCATGTGACCCTAATTAGGATTAAGCGGCTTAGAAAAAGAATGAATCAATGATGTGCTTAGCTGACTTTATTAATATTGCTGAGCCTCTATCTGACCAATGGGAGTAACAAGGACATGGTAATTACATGCAGTAACCAAGGAAAAAGATGCTGCAAAGCTAGTACTGTACATCAATCCAAGTTGATCCTGACCAATCAGATATCAGGAATGAATAAACACTGTAAATTCAGCATATGATCTCAAACCTCGTCTTCGTTTTCACATAAACTTGAAATGTAAAAGAAAATCAAAAGCTCATGTTCATGTGACCGTTTTTCCCCTGAAGATATCATCTGTTCATTCAGTTACATCTCGAATAAATAAAAATAAATGCACTGCCAATGCCATGTGTGCTTCCTCCCTTTTTTGATTTCATGCTCCATAAATTGTGATAAAAGCTTAACTACAGGCTAAGATTAAATTTAGAACACATTTGAGTCAAATGTACAGAACAAGCAGCCACCTCTTAAACCCCGGCTCAATAGGGTCTTTTGTGGCGTCCGAGTGTGTCCAAAACCTCCAAATGTGCTTCATGTTTCAAGAAGATTCACTTCGTTCTCCGAGATGCGTCACGTGGCCATTCACCTGCAAAAATGAAAACCCACGAGCCACAATGGAAAGATTCTTTGTCTGCGTCCTCATTCTCTTTCTCACATCGTCCTCTACTGCTTTTTGTGAAGACTGGCCCACCAGCGGTGCTGAAAATATCCGCTCTGGCCTGTATTTTTATGGAAGTAGGGCAGCTTGAGATCTTCGAAAGACGGTGGAGCTGATACATCAGACTGTGATCAAACATACTCGTTTCTCATATCTGTGATGTCGAAGGAGGCCGTTGATGAAGATTCTACATCAGAAACAAGACACTGTTTTTGTGAAAATCCTGAACCAAAAAAATCGGAGTTGAACTTTGTACACGGAGATAAAGACAGAAATGAAACATAGGGCAGCAAAGTGCTGTAGTGGTTAGCACATCCTCCTCGAAGCAAGTCGGTTCATTCTGTGGCATCCTGTGTGGAGTTTGCATGTTCTCCATGTGGTTTTGCATGGGTTTCCTCACAGATACTTCAGTTTCCTCCTGCAGTCCAAAGACATGCACATTAGGCTAGTTGGCTGTTCCAAATTGCCCCTAGGTGAATTGAGGTTGTGCTCAACATGGTGGTGTAGAGGCTAGCACGTCCGCCTCACAGAAGGAAGATCCTATCCTCCGGATTTTCCGGTTTCCTCCTATGAGGGGCGTTCAATAAGTAATGCCCCTGACCCACTTCCCATAGCAGTAGAGCAACGTAACTTGTCACAGTTATTAGTCTTTCCCTACATAGGAACCACCCAGAGTTATGCATTTCTCCCGCCGTTTGATGCAGCTCTGGAGACCGTTTTTGTAGAACATCCCAGGCTGGTCCTCCAACCACGACATGACTTGAAAAATCAAGGCGGCATCATCTGGGAAACACTTTCCTTTCAAACACAACTTCATGGCTGGGAAGAGGTGAAAGTCAGAGGGTGCAAGGTCAGGAGAGTAGGGAGGATGGGGGAGGATTTTATAGCCACACGCCCGTGCTTCTGATCTGGCGACATGCGAGTTGTGGACCGGAGCATTGTCCTGCAGGAGGAGGATACCTTTGCTGATCTTGCCCCGCCTCTTGATTTTGATAGCTTATCTTAATTTCATCAAAAATGAAGCATAATAGGCTCCTGTAATTGTGGTACCCTTTGCCAGGAAATCTGTGACGGAGGTCCTGGTCCCAGAAGACTGTGAGCATGACCTTGCCAGTGGAGGACTGCACCCTTGCCTTCTTTGGAGGTGGTGGGTCCAAGTGCTTCCACTGCATTGACTGGGCTTTGATCTTTGGATCACAGTGATTGACCTGGGTTTCATCCTGTGTAATCAATCTTTTGAAAAACTTTGACTCATCTTCATGGCACATCTCTAAATTCATCCTCTAGCACTCGACGAGTTCTCGCATCTGGAAAAGTGTGAGCAACCTGGGAATCCATCTGGCAGACACCTTATGCATATACAAATGGTCATGAATGATAGTTTCCACATGCTCTGTACTAATCTTGACCTCTTGGGCTATTTGGCGAATAGTAATGCGCCGATCGTCCAAAATGGCAGCCTCAACTTGACGGACAGATTCCTCATCAATGGCAGAAGGAGGGGTCGACCAGGTCTGGAAGCTGTTTCCACAGACTTCCCGCCATGTTTAAATTCACGATGCCAGCATTTTACAAGGTCATATGATGGGGCATTATCACCATAAGTTTCTTTCATTTCATCACAAGTCTCCTGCGGTGTGCGTCCTTTCAAATACAAAACCCGGATCACTGGGCGGCACTCAACAGGCTCCATTTCACACCTGACTCGGTTCAAACACTTGTAAATCATAAACCACAATTAGTTCAGAGCTGTAATTTGCCACATAACCCATAGAGATATAAATCATTGCACATGCAAAATTTCAGCTACATAAGACGAAGTGGGTCAGGGACATTACTTATTGAACACCCCTTGTACAATTCAAAGACATGCATACTGGCTAACTGGTTTTTCGAGAACCCCCCCCACACACACACACACACCTAGATGTGATTATGAGTGTGAATGATTGCATGTGTGCCGAGAGTCCGAGTGTGTGTCTGCAATATGAGAATGCCTCCGGACTCCACTGGTGGTTAATTACATTTACAGCATTTGGCAGACGCTCTTATTAACAGCGACTTACAGTTATCATTTTTTTGTTATACAACTGAGCAATTGAGGGTTAAGAGCCTTGCTCAAGGGCCCAACAGTAGAATTGCTGACCTATGGATCATTAACCCATTGCATTAACCACTAATCTCACATTCCATGTTAATGGTCCCATTGCTGCAACCACTATTTTATTTTCCATTTCAGTGGACTTTTTCAGGGTGTGATTCAAATAACAAATCCAAACAACACGGATGGAAAATAAACATAGGAGTGTCAACTTAAGTGATTGACTTTTTTCCAATAAATTGTCACCAGTTAAAAATGTTCTAGGATGACACTCGAATAACAACACTGATGACTGTAATGTTCTCTGGTTCTGCTAACAAGACCAGGCAAGTTAATGAAATTTACCAGTAAGGGTTTGGTTGAAAAACAGGTCAGACCTGCACCACACCGACATTACTACAGCATGAGAAAGTGACGAAAAAGGATTATAAAACATTTTGTACTTGCTTGCTTGGATCCTGTTGTTCAAAAGACACACATTGACCGAGGACTTTAGCTGCAAAGGGCTGGCAGGGTGGTGTACTGCTCAGCACATCTGTTTCACCGAAAGAAGGCCTTGGTTTCGAGTCCCAGGCTCGGTGGGGGCGTTTCAGTATGGAGGTTTCGTGCTCATTCCTTGCTCATGGGGTTTCCTCAAGCTAATCCAATTTCCTCCCACACACCCTTCTATATAACTTAGCAAACATTCATTCATTAATTTTCTCAGCGACTTAAACCGAATTAGGGTTGCAGGGAGACTGGCACCCATCTCAGCCAACTCTGGGTGAGGACGCTGTACATTCTGATCAGTTCACCATGACCAACGCACATACAACCAGTCACACTCACCCGCACATCGTGGGGTGATCTGGAACCACCAACATGCTTACGGTGCATGTTTTTGGAATGTGGGAGGAAACCGGAGAACACCCCACACATCGAGCCCAATACCTTCCTACTGTGAGGCAAATATACTAACCAGTACACCACCATGCTGCCCACAAAGTAAACAAAGAAATACAATTTAGAATACTAGCACTGGTGTAGTGGTTAGCAGGTCCACTTTACAGCAAGAAGGTTTTTGGTTCGATTCCCAGATTCAAGCAGTTTTCATTTTTTTCCCCCCGTACTTGCATGGGTTTCCTCCAGGTACTCTGGTTTCCTCTCACAGTCTAGAGACAGGCACATTAGGCCAATTGGTTGTTCTAACTTTACCTTAGATGTGAGTGTGAAGGGTTGCATGTATTGGCCTGTAATGGACTGGCGGACCATTCAGGGTGTACCACGTTTTCGCCCAGAGTCGGTTCGAGATAGACT
Source organism: Plotosus lineatus (assembly GCA_024760905.1). Classification (NCBI taxonomy): domain Eukaryota; kingdom Metazoa; phylum Chordata; class Actinopteri; order Siluriformes; family Plotosidae; genus Plotosus; species Plotosus lineatus. The sequence goes on along the minus strand of CM045740.1, from coordinate 22,914,696 downwards.
CTCAAATTAATTTATCAAGCAATATTTGTGAAATATTATTTATATTATATAATACTTTCATGTTTGAAAAGTCAGTAAAGGTCAGATCATGAACTGGGAAATCATTCTGGATTCAAATTTAGTTAAGAGGCAGTGGTGGCCTGGTGGCAAAGGTGCTGGATCACTGATCATGGGGTTGGGGGTTCAAGCCCCACTCTCCACAAGGTTGTCACTGCCCCCCCAGTGCACTAACTGGGTTATCAAAGGCCGGCCATGTCTCTCACTGTCTATGGTGAGAGGTTCATGTAAAAGAACCGTTGCTGACTTTCATAAAGAGTAGCTGCAAAGCCGTCAGCGTGTTTCCGCCCTGCGATGGCCTGGTGAGCTGTCCAGGGTGTACTCTTGCCTCGCCCGGAGTCGGCTGGGATGGGCGCCAGCCTCCCTGCGACCCTAATTAGGATTCAGCGGTTACAGAAAATAAACTGATGAAGATTATGACGCCATCAACACTTGACTTCAAGCTCATAACTAGGTTCAAGAGACTTTTGTGAAACGTAGGCTGCATAGCAGTCAGCATGTTTCTGCCCTGTAATGGCCTGGCGAGCTGTCCAGTGTGTACTCTGCCCTAGCCTAGAGTCGGCTGAGATGGGCGCCAGCCTTCTCGAGACCCTAATAGGATTAAGCAGTTAAGCAGTTCAGAAAATACATGAATGAATTAGTTCAAAATCACTTGCTCCATGAGCCTCACACAGATAATCTCCTGCACCGGATGATGCCCCGGCGAACGTTTTCCCACCTAATCCTTTTAAAAATGAAGTCAAAACAAAGCTTTCTGGGAATAAATGGATTGTCTCGGTCCTGGTCTCCTCTCCTTACTCCTCCTACCCCGTGCTTCTATTTTAGGCTTGTGGTGTGAAAGCAGCTCGCAACATCAGGGAGAACAGAGAAGGAAAAGTACTGGAGTGAATAGGTGATGCTGAAAGACGTCAGAAAGGAGCTCTTATTATTCCGTGGAAGGGAAAAAAGGGGGGGGGGTGCAGCAGTTATGGGCAAGGGAGTCTTGGATGAACTCGTTTGTGCTTATAATTTCTTATTAAATGTCATAATCAGATCCTGGAGATGGGTTTCATGTGATGTTTTATTTCCAGCAACTGATTTTCAGAGCTAATGCCAGCTTTGTTTAAGAGTTATCCAGTAACTGATGGATCTTGGAAAATCTGCTGCAAGTCACTTTCGGAGAATAAACAACTTGGCCTTGCATAAAGATGATGAAACCCAGTGATGGGTGCATCCCTTTTTTCGGCTGAACAGAATTAGCTAGCAGCTTAATGAATAGTTTAATCAGGGACTCTGTAATCATCAGGGTTCTTTCATAGCCTCTTATTACACTGCTAACACTAGCCAGTCATGTACAAGCCTATCATTTCTATAGTTGTACCCAGATGGAGGGCTCAGATGGATTCAGGCTTCATGGCGTGCTTGTAGCAATGGGATACAAACCTGGATACTGCCATGTTCTGCTAAAGCTAGCCAGAGCTACAGAAACCCATTAAAATGTATCTTGGAATTCTTACTTTGGGCAGGATGGTGGCACAGTGGTAAGCATGTCCGCCTCACAGAAAGAAGGTCCTGGGCTCGGGGCGTTTTGGTGTGGAGTTTGAATGTTCTCGCCATGCTTGTGTGGGATACCCTGGGTACTCCGGTTTCCTCCCGCAATCCAGAAACATGTATTGCAAACAATCCAAATCATTCTGATGTGCGAGTGTGAGTGTGAGTGGTTGTATGTGTGTTGGCGCTGTGATGGTCTGGTGGGCTGTCCAGAGTGTACCATGTCCTCGTCCAGAGTCTACTGAGAAGGTGCGCCAGTCTCCTCATGACCCTCATCAGGATTGCGCTGATTAGAAAATGAATGAACGGATTCTTACTTTGTACGTCGTAAAAGGATCCTCGACCCCTAACCGCTGACATCAAATTAACATGTTGGCTCACATCAATCAACACAGACATATTCCATGGTTAAATCTCCGAGTTATTTGGGAGGGGAAACTCATCATGAATGCCATGCTCAAGTTATGTTAGTTGAACTTCCTCCAAAATTATAATGAAATATACCATATAGAATATATACTGTAATATATAAAATATATAGTGTGAAGCACATTCGCCTCACAGCAAGAGTTCAGCGTTTGCTCCCCGTGTAGAGTTAGCGTGGTCTGTACAGAAAAATCCGAACCCTTTGACTTTTTGCACAGAACTTTAGCCGAAGATTTCTCTGTGCAGATCTCACAAACAGTGTATATGTAATTCCTATCCATTATCTCCTGAATCCACAGCATGCTTAAATGCAGAGCAACAAAAGATAAATAATGTTTAAACTGATGGTTCAGAGAAATTATCAAGTTGTCATTTGACCTGCCAGTTGCCAAACCTCACGTCTAGGAGAATATACCCGTGTGAAAAGCACACATCCACTTCTGCAACTCAAACACTACGAATCAATCATGCGCTCTCTGGTAGCGTGACTTAGCAGAGTTACAATAAACAGCCATGACTCAATTCCTCATGAAGCAGTTCTCAGACGAGAAGAGAGACGAGAGATTCTCTGGAATATTTCAGATCTGAAAATGTCTTCTTGCTTTAAGAATTATGAGTTGCGATAGACATGCCAAATCCTGAGCTGAGCGGGTATCGTTCACTGCCTTGTACGTAAATGGCTTTGAGTTCCTCTGTGCACTCTCTGAGTTTCTCTTCTGTAATGACTTCATCGTCACTCATTTGCTCACACATTTTGCCAAAATCCTTGATACTCATAGTTTTGAGGAGACTGGGGCCTATCTCAGCCATCTCTGGGCAAAAGCAGGGAACACCATGAACAATGTGCCTGTCCATCGTCTTGCAACACTCATGCCTAGGGGCAACTGGGAACAGCCAATTAGCCTAATGTGCATTTCTTTGGTTTGTGGTAAGAAACCAGAGTACCTGGAGGAATCCACCAAGGTTGGACCTTCTTGCTGTGAGGCGGACGTACTAGTCGTGACACCACAAACACGAACTTCCACTTGCTATTTTCATTTTATTTTGTTTCTCATTTATTTTTGATGCATGCTGCAGGACTCCGAAAGAGGAAAAGATTTCCGTATGAATAGATAAAGTGCCCTTTTATCATGACTGTCTTATTTATAGACACATCAGAGGAAAGTAGGTTAGAGATAAAACGAACACGGTTAGCAAAAGTCTGGTCAATGTGGAACATGGCACCGCTGATTTGAGCCTGATTCACAGCATCAGGACATGATTTCTGCAGTGCGGAACGTTAAATCCAGAACCGAAAATGGGTTCCTGTAAACTTTATTCTAATCTAGGGGGACGTGCTGCAAAACTGTCATATGGATATATTCATTCTGATGCTGTAAAAGAAACTAGCCTCAAATTTAAGCAACGGTAAATAAAATTTGGCCAATGAAAGTGCAAATGTTTACACGTCCATCTACAAGTTAATAATAACAGCGTTGGTCAGCACGGTGGCGTAGCGGTTAGCTCATCCAGCTCGCAGTGAGAGGGTCCTGGGCTTGATTCCCAGGCTCATGTATCTCAATGTGAAATGTTCATTCTCTCCCTATACTTCAAGGGTTACCTCTGGGTACTCTGGTTTTCTCCTACTGTACAGTCCAAAGATAGGCACAGTAGGCTAAGTGACTGTACCAAATTGTCCCAAAATGGAAGTGTGAGAGTAAATTATTGTTTGTGTATGTATGTGTGTGTGTGTGTGTGTGTGTGTGTGTGTGTGTGTGTGTGTGTGTGTGTGTTGCCTGCAGTAGTCTGGAAAACTGTTCAGAATGTACTCTAGCCTCTCTAGATTATGACACCATGCCAACAAACAAACAAACGAATATATAAATAAATAAATTTGCCACCTTATTTTTTTCTGCAAAAAAAAAAAAAACCTTGTAGACATTCCATGTTAGCATGTCAACCTTACAGCAAGAAGGTCCTGGGTTCAGTTCATTTTCTGTAACCGCTTAATTCTAATTAGGGTCGCAGGGAGGCTGGTGCCCATCTCAGCTGACTCCGGGCGAGGGCAGAGTACACCCTGGACAGCTCGCCAGGCCATCACAAGGCGGAAACACGCTGACGGCTATGCAGCTACTCTTGTTGAAAGTCAGCAATGGTTCTTTTACACGAACCTCACACCGTAGACAGTGAGAGACATGGCCGGCCTTTGAGAACCCAGTTAGCTGCACTGGGGGTGGGGTGGGGGGTGGGGAAGAGGGGACACGACAGTGACTACCTTGTGGAAAGTGGGACTCGAACCCCAACCTTAGGATCAGCGATCCAGCACCCTATACCACTAGGCCACCATTGCAAGGTCCTGGATTTGTACATTAAAAAAAAACAAAAAAGAAACCTCAACAATTTCCATTATCACTCACTCATTTGCAAAGCCACTTATTCCTGCTGGGATCGTGGGGTGACTGCAGCCTATCCACACTGAGCAAAGATTGGGTATAGTCTGAACAGCTTGTCAGGCCAAAAGATAACTCAACCTTACATACATGCAACACGGACACACTACTGTTTAGGGGCAATTTGGAACAGCGAGCTGGCTTAATGTGTACGTCTTTTGGACTGTGGGACCACCCATGACCGTGCTGTAGGGTGGACATGCTGAACACTACGCCACCATGCCACCCCAAATAAAATAAATTAAAAAATGAATGTCTGTCTGTCTTCCTTTCGGCTTTTTCCCTTTTACTCGGGAGTCGCCACAGCGAATCATCTGATTCGCACGATTGATTTGGCAGAGGTTTTTACGTCGGATGCCCTTCCTGTCACAACCCTTTTTAGCGAGGGACAGAAACATGCTGACGACTTTGCAGCCTACTCTTTATGAAAGTCAGCAATGGTTCTTTTACATGAACCTCTCACCATAGACAGTGAGAGACATGGCCCGCCTTTGATAACCCAGTTAACTGCACTGGGGGGGACAGTGACAACCTTGTGGAGAGTGGGACTTGAACCCCCAACCTTTTGGATCAGCGATCCAGTGCCCTATACCACTAGACCACCACTGTCCCTAAATAAAAAAAAAATAAAAAAAAATAAATAAAAAAATGAATGCGTAAATAAATAAATAAATATATTCTGCTCGTATAGTATGGCATCATATGATGTCACACAGTTGAATAAATGCTCCACGGGCTTTACCTCTGCATCTGTAAACTACAGTAAACCTTTTAAAACATTGCTGCTATTAATAGTTTCAGACACATACAAATCTGTAATGAGGGGAAAAAAGCTGCCTTTGGCATCTGATGAACCGCGGCTATTAAAACCAATTCAGACTGAAGCAGGACAATTATACAACTGGCACTTTTTCCTTTAACAACGTTCTCCCTGGGAGTTAAAAGCAGCGTTAAACCAACAGTGATATAACATCGTTAGCATTCGGGTCATTGGCCAGGCGTTTTAAAAGCTGGCCACTTTTCCCCAGGAGACAATATCTTCAGTAAGCACTCATGCACTTAACTCCAACCCAAGGCCCCGACAGTCTAGTTTCGGTGTTACACCTGTCAGCTGATTATTTGGAAAGTGTACAAAGTGTTTGTTTCATTTTTTTCAATACTGAAACAGGGATGATGGACACATCAGTATTACATCACATGTGGGGCAGTATGGTGGCGTAGTGGTTAGCTTGTCCACCTCACACCAAGAAGGTCCTGGGTTTGATTCCCAGCTCGGGTGTTTCTGTGCAGAGTTTGCATGTTCTTTCCGTGCTTGCGTGGGTTTCCTCCAGCTACTCTGGTTTTCTCCCACAGTCCAAAAACATGCACAGTAGGCTAATTGGCTGTTCCAAATCACCTCTAGGTGTGAGTGTGAGTGTGAATGGTTGTGTGATGGCCTGGCAAGTTGTCCAGGGTGTACCCCGATCTTACCCAGAGTTGGCTGAGATGAGCGCCAGCCTCCATGTGACCTTGATTGGGAATGAGCAGTTCAGAAAATGAATGAGTGAATTAATAAAATTGTTATTTTGAACGCATGGGTCATATGAACTTTACCTTGGGGTGATTTGAAACAGCCAATCCACATCGAATCGGAACGAGCACACAGATGAGAGCAAACCTGTGGTTTATGTCTGCCGATGGAATAATAATCAACAATCCAATTTTGGCCAATCAGATTTGACAATTCAGCAACGGGGTGATGTCATGAATTTTAAGTTCTCGTTAAGCAGTAGGTCACTTTAGCTGTTTAATAAGTCCATGCCTCAGTAAGTGAACCGGCACGGCACGGGGTTTGAGGTGTAACAGCAAAAAAAAAAAAAGTGCTGTCACATGACGTGTGTGTGTGTGTGTGTGTGTGTGTGTGTGTGTGTGTGTGTGTGTGTGTGTGTGTGTGTGTGTGTGAGTTATTATTATTTTTTGGAACCCTACTGAGCATGTAAATCAGCAGTGCCGTCATTTCGCTCAGTCAGGCTTTTTTGATATATTTTCCTTCTGCTATCTTTTCTCCCCTTCTCTTAAACCCAGTGACCTTCATAGACCTTGTGACTCATGGAGAAGTAATACATTAATCTTTAGCTCGGCTTACAAGAGACCTTTCACACAGGGGCTCACACGTGAGATGCATGTCACACAGGACAGAATAGAATATCTGTTTGTCGCTGTACGAGTATACTAGTACATGAAAATTTGGTAAAAGTGTAATAGTGGCATAGAGGTAATAAATAATTTTAACAACACGGTAACATTAAGACTTTGAAACTCTGGATAGCTCACCACGCCATTGCAGGGCAACACTTACTGTCACGCCTAGGGGCGATTTGGAACAGCCAATTAGCCTAATGTGAATGTTTCTGGACTCAAGGAGGAAAGTGGAGCTCAAGAAACCCACACATTTCGAAACATTTCGAGCCTGGGAATCAAACCCATGACCTTCTTGCAGTGGCAGACGTGTTAACCACTCTGGAATTCAGTGCCACCTTAGGAGTACAATCTACATATCCATAAGCTAATTATGGAACCTCAAGGATGTTATGTGTTTTGTTTTGGAGACAGAGTCTCCAGAGAGGCTAGATTGAAATGGTTTGGACATGTACAGAGGAGGGATAGTGAGTATATTGGTAGTAGGATGCTGAGGCTGGAACTACCAGGCAGAAGGCCTAGAGGAAGACCAAAGAGACGATTCATGGATGTGGTGAAGGAGGACATGAAGGTCGTTGGTGTAAGAGAAGAAGATGCAAAGGATAGGGTGAGATGGAGGCAGACGATTCGCTGTGGTGACCCCTGAAGGGAAAAGCCGAAAGGAAAAGAAGAAGAAGAAGAAGAAGTTCTCCAGAGCAATACCGTACTCACTCCCATTCACTCATTTCCTAAACAATTTAGTCCTGCTTGGGTCGCAGGGAGGCTGGTGCCTATCTCAGTCGACACTTTGAGTGACTTGCCAGACCACTACAGTTCCAAAATACTGTACACACATCCACAAACATTCACATTCACACTCACAACCTAGGGGCAGTTTGGAACAGCATGTCCTACCAGGGCACCTAGAGGAAATCCATGCAAGCATGTGGAGAACATGTACGCTCCACACAGAAACGCCCGAGCCTGGGAATCGAACCCAGGAACCTTCTTAATGTTAAGCAGACTGTCTTGCTTCCAAAGCAATGAAAACGTACAAACACCTCTCACAACCCGAAGATCTGCACTCATGCTCCTTTCTTTTCTGAGAACACAGGATGAGCAGGCAGCAGGAGAATTTGCATTGTAGCAGACACAGTGGGGTGGGATTACTGAAAGATGGGTGACTGCTGCTAATGTTGGTTTGTTTCATGAAAACTGATTCAGACGATCTCATTATCCATACATCTTTGTCACCAGTGTGCCAACTGGTGCTTGGTAATTATACTCAATTCAGTACTGAACAGGTAATTGGCTGTGTGAGGATCCGGTGCTGCTGTGATTCATAACCACAGTGTTATATGCCTGCTCCCGCACTTGAGTGTTCAAGGACAAAGCACAGATGAGACAATCAGGAGAATTTAGGGCAGCATGTACTGTTTTCTCTCCATACCTCTCACTCACAGGAGTCAGAAATAAGCAAGAAAGGTAGAGGCCTGAGTGTCGGTCCTGCTTTTGAAAAACCATTATATACACTGAGAGAGAGAGAGAGAGAGAGAGAGAGAGAGAGAGAGAGAGAGAGAGAGAGAGAGAGAGAGAGAGAGCGAGAGAGAGCGAGAGAGCATTACTGTGCATGTGGTGTAGTAATTATCACATCCATCTCATAGAAAGAAGGTTTTGGGTTCGATTCCTGGGCTTGGTGCATTTCCATGTGGAGTTTGCATGTTCTCCCAGAACTTACATCGGTTTTCTCGGGGTGTTTCCAGTTTCCTCTTTCAGTTGCAATGTACAAGTTAATCATTATCAAAAAATAAATGCCTTTAGAGCAGTACTTCTCAATTATTTTTTTGTGGCGCCCCCTCTAGGAAGAAAAAACATTTCACCCCCCCACCACCACCACCACCACCCCGCAAGTGACTACAGTATACTGTAAATAGTATTACAGTATTTGTCTGCAAAATTGTTATTAGTACACATCTGCAGAGCATTGTACAGTATCTTTATCAACATTAAAAACACAAAAAGAAAGAAATATAGTTCAACTTACAATAAAGAAAAACTTCCTTAACATTGTTTTTTAATCCGTAATAGAAAAGAGTTAAAGTGCACCAATGTGCCTGAAATAATAATAATAAAAAAACATCCTGATTTAAACTCATTCAACTTATTTATGTCTTCATATCTCCGTCTCTCTCCACCTTTCTCTTTGTTCCTGTTAGAAATTTTTTCGTGTTATTTCTTGAGGGGTTGTTTACTGCATTTCATATCGTTTGCTCGTGCGAAAAACCGCTACATCATAGAGCGACAATGAGAGCTCTAAATTCTCGGACTCTATTCCAGAAGAGCATGTTCCCCAATCATACGCGCTCCCCCGGCACCCCATGTCACACCCGGTTGGGGGGGGGGAGCACTTGAGAATGATGCCACACCGCTCCACTGCACCTCAGGGTCCTGATCCCCCTGTAAATGTTTATTTCATGATATATTTCACAGTACATCATGACTTCTTTCAGTCATTCATTTGCTAAATCAACTGCTAAATCTCAGTAGAGTTGCAGAGAGGCTGCAGTCTATCTCAACCAAATTTGGGCCAAGACAGGGTACACCCTAAACAGCTTGCAAGCTCATTGCAGGGACAACACATGCGCCATCATTCACGCTTACCCTCATAGCTAGGGGCAATTTAGAACAGATAATTATCCTAACGTGTATGTTTTTGTACTGTGGGAAGAAACTGGATAACCTGAAAGCAACCCACGCAAGTACGGGGTAAACAAGCAACTCCATACAGAAACTGCTTCGGGCATTTTTTACTTAATAACATTGTCATTCCAAGTTATACATTTTTCTTTTTATTTTCTGTTCTAGTATGATGAAGGGTGGCACAGTGGCACATGGTGGCACTGGCCTCACAGTAAGAGTTTGGTTTCCTGGCTTGCGGTGTTTCTGTATGGAGTTTGCATATTCTCACACTGCTTGCATGGAGACTCTGGATTCCTCCCACAGTACAAAAACATGCACAGCAGACTAACTGGCTGTTCTCACCCCTAGGTTTGAGTGTGACTGTGAATGGTTGTATGTGTGTTGGCCCTGTGAATTGTCCAGGGTGTACCCCGCCCTCACCCGGAGTCAGCCGCAATGCCCTTAATACACAAATTAGTATTAAGCGGCTTAGAAAATTAATGCATGGCATGATGATAATTTTAAATAATTTTAAATACGTAATGGTATTTTGTCATGGTCACACTGTCTCAAGGTTTCTATAGTGCAGAAGACCAAAGTGGTTTAAACGTGCTTATCCACCTCCTTAACTGCCACCTTCTACCCTTACTGTAAACAAGCAGACGCTACTACTCGTAATTGACGCAATCAGTTCAACAGATCATTTTTGTGCTGGAGAATTGGTTTCATGGGCGCAGTTCAGATGACACGACTCTGCAGGATGAATCATCTCATACAAATGTTCTTCAGATTTACCGAGATGGAGCACGCGCTCCTTCCTTATTTCAAAAGCCATGATTGATTTCCCCAGCCAGCGGTCTGGTCGTTTCTTTACAGAGGTCAGGATTATTTTTAGCTTGTTTCCATTACCAGTTCTGACGCAATCATACCGAAGGACGACACAGATATGAGTATTCATCAGGCGTATTCGGGCGGGTCTTCCAGGGGGGGCTTTTACATATATGTGAATATTTACTCTGGCTGTAAAAGACCTGTGAAGAAAGCAGATTATGAAAGAAAGGAAGTCGCTCAGTGTTTGTAGAGCACACAGTAGGGTTATGAGTCGACACAAGAACGTCATCCATGTACCTTTAGTTTTATGTTGCGTTGCGTAAGATCTCTGCCGGATAAATTGGCTGGTGGGTCTTTCAGTACATTATATTTATTCTGATAATGTAGAACTGAAGATTGAAGGTCTGGCTTGGTTTAATCATGACAAACATCTATTTTTCAATTAAATGAATTTTCCAGAACAATGCCACTCACTGCACAGGTCATTTATGTGTGTGTGCGTGTGTGTGTGTGTGTGTGTGTGTGTGTGTGTGTGTGTGTGTGTGTGTGTGTGTGTGTGTGTGTGTGTGTGAGTGTGTTTTAATTCAGTAGTGAATGACAGAAAACTTTACATATAGATGTTCAATGTAATTATCACTCTTATTCATTTGTAATGATAATATACATAAAATAACAAATAAAACACAGTCATCCTAACGTGTGCGTCTGTGGACTGTTGGAGGAAAACAGAGTACCCTGAGGAAACCCGAATAAGCATACTGAGTGCATGCAAACTGAGCACAAAAAGGCTTATTAGAATCTGAACTTTCTCATTATGAGGCAACAGTACTTATGTCTGATAGCTCCCCCATCCCAACTCCAGTAGACTCCACCAACTCAACCCCCCCCCCCCCCCCCGTTCTTTTTGTGTTATAAAAAACACTGCTGGAAGTTTGCTATATTGTGGAAATAATGTTTTTAAAAATCTAAGACCTTTCCAGGGCTCAAGAGGACATTCAAACTTCAAAATGTATTTAACCAATCAGGATCTGGGATTCATCAGCACTGTGATAAAACTGCACCTTTTTCCATTTCTCAGGAAACAGATTGCACTTTCAGCAAAGCCTGAGAAAAATAATATGGCTCAAAATGATGGCTGGAACTAGACATCATTCCATCTTCGGGAATCTAGAAATGGTGGTGCAGGATTGGTTTGCTTCCTACCTGGAAGGTCACTGCAATGATGTTACATGGAGGGGATCCACATATTCTGCATGCTGACCTCCCACTGGTGTTCCCCAAGGCTCAGTTCTTGGTCCACTTCTTTTCTCTCTTTATACTAGGTCCCTTGGTGATGTCATATCCTCACATGAGTTCTCATACCACTGCTATGTAGATGACACGCAACTTGTTCTCTTATTTCCTCCATCAGATACTGATGTTTCTACTTGGATGTCTGCATGTCTGGCAAGTATCTCCTCACGGATGGCAGCTCACCAGCTGAAGCTTAATCCCAGCAAGACTCAATTGCTGTTCATCCCAATTGACTCATCCTATCTTGCAATCTCCTTGGATAACACCATGATCTCTCCCTCAGGCACTGCACAAAGCCTTGGAGTAACCATGGACAATTGCCTGTCTTTCTCTTCTCACATCACTAATCTTTCGCGAACATGTATATTTCTTCTCTTCAACATTCAAAGGATTAATCTATTTCTTTCTTGTAAGGCCACTCACATACTTGTTCAGTCCCTTCTCATCTCAACAGTAGATGTAACTGTAACTCACTCCTGACAGGTCTCCCTTTGAGCATTATTTGTCCTCTGCAAATGATCCAGCATGCAGCTGCATGGCTTGTCTTCAACCATTCAAAATTTTCCAACACCATACCAAACCACACGACACCACTGCTATGATCTCTTCATTGACTTCCTGTGGCTGCTTGCATTTAATTTAAAACACTACTGCTTGCCTACAAAAAAATGGACATGCACCTTCCTACTTCAAAGGACTTATCACACCCTGCACTGCACCACGTTCTGTCAGATCCTCTATCACTGCTAGACGAATCCCTCCCTCTACCAAGAGACAAAGGGAAAATGGGTGAAAACTTTCTATTTTCTGGCTCCAAATTGGTGGAATAAACTTCCTCTGGACATCTGGATACCTAAGTCAGTATCTTCAAACGACAGCTAAAAACTTACCCTTTTGAGTAGCATTGTATACGAGAACACACACACACACACACACACACACACACACACAAACAAAATACCCCACACAACACCTACCGACTGAGTTTGACTGATGGTATATTTTGTCTGTGTTCTATCAAAGCAGTACAAGAATATATTGACTGATAGTGACTTTAAAGTTTTTAAGTTGTTATGGATAAGAGCATCTGCTAAATTCTGTAAATGTAAATGCAAATGTAAAGGCAATGCGTGGGACGAACTCTTAGTCCGAACAGAGCAGACAACATGCCAAGGAGCATACATCAGTATAACAAGTTTGAAAAGTTGGAGAGGTGTTGTTTTCAGAGCTGTGAGGAGAAATATTTCAAACATGGCCTACTTTTCAATGTTGGCTTTGGCAAGCCTCCCTACCACCACCACCAGCACCACCCTTTGAGACTGTATATTTGTATCCTTAAAGTGTCATGAGTTATGTAAAATTGATGTTTAGGGGAATTTTTTTAGGCTCACAGGGGGTAAAGTGAACAGGCAAAGCTTTCTTTCTTTCTTTAGATGGACCATCAGAACCTCCCTGTGGAGATGAACTATTTGAAGTCGCTTTGTGCATGATTTGTATTGTGCTTTGTCATGCGGCTTGGGGGCCGTTGAGGTTTCTCCTGGAGGTCATTGAATTCGGAGTGAAGACACAATGCCACGGATTGTATAAGTGGGGCTCAAAAAGTAAAAAAAAAAAGAAAAAAGCTTGGCAGGAAATGTCAACATATCAAACCAGAGAGCAATGCTTGGTTGAACTTGAAGCTTTTGGTTACTTAATGAGAAAACAAGACCTACCAGCAAGGTCCAGATGTACATTTCACATAAGCGCATGCTGTAAGCTCAAGAATGGTTAAAATGTAAATGTAAGGTGTTTGTGTTTTTACCCACGGCTTGTGTGTGTGTGTGTGTGTGTGTGTGTGTGTGTGTGTGTGTGTGTGTGTGTGTGTGTGTGTGTGTATTTGTGTGAAGAATGAAAAGCCTCACTTTGCATGTGATCCTCTTGAAGAAAAATGGAGGTAAAGAATAAAACAAGAGAACAAGAAAACTATAACCTGTCGAAAAACTGCAAGAATCTCCATGTTAAACCAAATTATTGTATAAGAAAAGAAGATAATGTTTTCCCCTGCTGTAGACATTTTGGTTTCACATTATTTGAAGTTTTTAAAGGAAGGGGTGTTTATCGAGTCCTGGTGTAAACTTCATACATAGTCCATGGATAGAAGGTCTGAAATCTGTTGAACATGTGTGTAGTGTGTAATGGAAACAGTCGTCTTTTTTGTGGGTTTTGTGGGCTGAAACACTTGTAAGTAGCATTACGTGTGCAAGCCTGACATCACAATCACACTTCCTCTCGACTAAACCACAGTGCCGGGCTCTTGAGGGAAGAGAATCTTTTTGAATGTTCGGCTAATAAGATTCCAATTATAGGCACACATCATTTGGAAAATGTCAGCACTCAGGTTCCATTTCCTGGCCAGGCCTCGAAGGAATGAATTCCTGATGGATGGCTTTAATTTGTTCTTACCTTGCCTCTTTTCAATCAGGAGAGTGATTGAGCTTTTCTTTCACAGTGTTTCTTTTGACCTAGAAACTTAACACAAGAGTGAGAAAAAATACATCTTACACACTGTAAGTTTCAGGAAATAAATAATATTCAAATTAGCTGGACAGTAAAACATTCCATTAATATTTGACAGCATATGTGAAGGTCAACCCAACATGCTTGATGGTGAATATAAATACTTTTTTTTTTTGCCAAATCCCTGCAATGTTCTCAATGTCCTAAAAATAGTTTCTGTCCACTTCACAGCCCCAGGGTCCAGGGATCCATCTACCCCATGTTCCAAGTCTTAGGGGTCTCCTATATTTTTCTTTTCCAGTTTTCTCCCACCTCCTATCATCCTCCAATGAGATGCGGTTCAACAATTTAGCACCATGTAGAAAGAAGGCAGTGGTGGCCTGGTGGTAAAGGGTGCTAAATCACTGATCCTAAGATTGGGGGTTCGAGTCCCACTCTCCACAAGGTTCTCACTGTCCCCCCAGTGCAGCTAACTGGGTTATCAAAGGCCAGCCATGTCTCTCACTGTCTATGGTGAGAGGCATGTCAAAGAGCCATTGCTTTCGTAAACAATAGGCTGCATAGCTGTCAGTGTGTTTCTGCCCCTTGCTAAAGGGTTGTGTCAGGAAAGACATCCGACGTAAAACCTATGCCAAATCAAACATTTGAATCAGATGATTTGCTGTGGTGACTCTGAAAAAGGGAAAAAGCGAAAAGGAAAAAAAAGTAGAAAGACACTCGGCAGATGGACTCCATGTTTCTCTGATCATCAGGTTACCCCTACTAGTGTGTCAAATTACCTACTGACTGTGACATCATCACTTAATGATTTTGGTTTTGATTTTTGTTTACCCAGGGACCCACCACTCACTGCCAAGCTTTATGCCCTGCTTCAGGTTCCTATGGTACATCAGCACATCCCATTTATTCTTTACTCTATGACTTTTTTATTTCTAGGACTTCTTAGAACTTTGTCTGAAAAAAGATACAAGTCTATCCTTACAACACACACTAAACGATCTCCAGTGTGTGTCAGTAGGTACTGGCAGTGAAAAAAATAAAGTCATCATAAATTGATAGTTTTAGGTTCTGTTTGTTGGGTTTACCATTACAAATCACCAGTCCAAATTTAATGCAATTATCTTGAATGGTTTCCGAGATAGAGCCTGTTCCGTTACCCCTTCTTCAGGCCCCTGGCTCGGACATCATTTGGAATACATTTGGGGAGGCAACGAAACAAGAACTTTCTACAAACATTTAATGCCATTTCTTAATCATTTCTACAACCTAGTTCTGCATTGTGCAGTTTCAGGCCCCTCAGGTAATAGCTTTTGTAGTAAAAGCCATTTCAAAATGCATTTTTTTCCTTCAAATTATGGTAGCACCAAGTTGGCAAAGATGGCATTTTTAGACACCTCAATTTTCAAAATTAGACATTTGGAAAGCCCTTTTATGCTATTTTTCAAATTAATCGGTTAGATAACACAAATATTTTTATAGGGGCAGTGGTAGTCTAGTGGTATAAGGTGCCGGATCGCTGATCCAAAGGTTGGGGGTTCGAGTCCCACTCTCCACAAGGTTCTCACTGTCTCCCCCCCCCCCAGTGCAGCTAACTGGGTTATTAAAGGCCGCCAATGTCTCTCACTGTCTATGGTGTGAGGCATGTAAAAGAACCATTGCTGACTTTCGACAAGAGTAGGCTGAAAAGCCGTCAGCGTCTTTCCGCCCTGGCGAGCTGTCCTGGGTGTACTCTGCCCTCGCCCTGAGTTGGCTGGGATGGGCAGCAGCCTCCCCGCGACCCTAATTAGGATGAAGTGGTTACAGAAAATGATGATGATGATGAAATATTTTTATGGAGGCCAGTTCTTCTCACTTTTGAATTTATTGTCTCTTAAAAATGCCTGAAAGCGCAATTTTCGCCAAGGAAAAAAATGCCCGAAAATGAATAAAACTTTTTTTTACGAACAAAGTCAATACCTTGATACTTTTGTTTCTAAGGAAAAAGCACATGCTTAATTCATTAGAACAATCAGGTTTGGGCTATCTACCATGGTTCGGGGTGTAAAGGGGTCAGACAAGTGAAATTTGACAAAAGTGCAAAAGATAGTCAAATTTTGAAAATCCACTGAACTTCAATCAACCAACCAATTAACCTGAAACTATTGTTTCTAAAGAAAATTGCCATGTGTAATTCATTGGAACCATCAGTTGTAGGCTAGCGACCATGGTTTTAGCTGTGAAGGAGGTCAAAACATGTTAAATGGCAAAATGTTGGAAAAGACTAATACATCATCATCATCATCATCATCTTCCGCTTGATCCAGAATCAGGTCGCGGGGGCAGAAACCTATGCAAAGAGGTTCAAACATCCCTCTCCCCGCCACTTCCTCCAGCTCTTCTGGGCGGACACCAGGGCGTTCCCAGACAAGACGAGAGACATAGTCCCTCCAGTGTGTTCTAGGTCAATCCCGGGGTCTCTTCCCAGTTGGACATTCCCGAAACACCACACCAGGGAAGCGCTCGGGAGGCATTCTGACCAGATGCCCAAGCGACCTCAACTGGCCTCTCTCAAGGCGGAGGATCTACTCCGAACTCTCCCCAGATGGTAGAGCTTCTCACCTTATTTCTAAGGGAAAGCCCCGCCACCCGACGAAGGAAGCTCATTTCAGCCGCTTGTATTGCGATCTTGTTCTTTTGGTCACTACCCAAAGCTTGTGGCCATAGGTGAGGGTTGGAACATAGATCGACTGGTAAATTGAGAGCTTTGCCTTACGGCTCAGCTCCTTCTTCACCACAACGGGGGCAGGACCTCATTCCAACCCGTAGGGTGAATTCCACTCTTGTCCGACTGAGAACCATGGCCTCTGATTTGGAGGTGCTGATTTTCATCTCAGCCGCTTCGCACTCAATTGCGAATTGCTCCAATGAGAGCTGTCGGTCCTGGCTTGATGATGCAAAAAGGACAGCATCATCTGCAAAAAGCAGAAACGAGATCCGATGGCCACCAAACCAGAACCCCTCAACGCCTCGCCTGCTCCTAGAAATTCTGTCCATAAAAATTATGAACAGAATCGGTGCCAAAGGACAGCCTTGGCGGACTCTAACCCTCACTGGAAACGAATTCGAGCTGTTGTTACCAATACAGACTAAACTGTGGCTCCGATGATACAGTGATCGAATGGCCCATAGCAACGGGTCCAGAACGCCATACTCCCGGAGCACGCCCCACAAGATAGTCCGGGGGACATGGACGAAAACCTTCTTCAAATCCACAAAATACATGTGGACAGATTGGGCAAACCCCCATACCCCCTTCAAGATCCTATGGAGCGTATAGAGTTGGTCGAGTGCTACGGCCAGGACAAAAACCTCATTGTTCCTCCTGGATCCGAGATTCGGCTATCGGTCCGATCCTCCTCTCCAGTACCCTTGTATAGACTTTACCAGATAGGCTGAGGAGTGTGATTCCCCGATAATTAGAACACACCCTCCGATCCCCCTTTGTAAAAAGAGGGACTACCACCCCGGTTTGCCAAGCCA
Source organism: Plotosus lineatus (assembly GCA_024760905.1). Lineage (NCBI taxonomy): Eukaryota > Metazoa > Chordata > Actinopteri > Siluriformes > Plotosidae > Plotosus > Plotosus lineatus. The sequence continues at coordinate 22,897,279 of CM045740.1, read as the reverse complement.
GAGGTACTGTCCGCGATGACCACGTGATGTTGCAGAGAACGGATTCCCCCTCCTGAGGCATCAGATGGTGGTCCAGAACCTTTTTGAGGCCAACCGATAATCACTCTCCAATTGTTAATCACTCCCACACCCGAGATTTTGCATCTGCGACAGCCTCGGCTGCAGCACGTTTGGCCTGCTGGTACCTGTCTGCTGCCTCAAGAGTCCCACAGGATAATAAGGCCCGATAGGCCTCCTTTTTCAGCTGGACAACCCCCTTCACCACAGGTGTCCAGCACCGGGTTCGGGGGTTACCACCACGACAAGCACCGACAACCTTCCGGCCACAGTTATGGGCTGCCGCCTCAGCAATGGACGGACGAAACATGGGCCATTCGGATTCCATGTCACCTGCCTCCTCCGGCATGTGTTTGTAGCTCTACCGGAGGTAGGAGTTAAAGGCCTCTGAGACAGGAGACTCCGCCAAACGTTCCCAACAGACTCTAATTACACGCTTGGGCCTGCCAGGTCTGGAAGGCAGCCTCCCCTGCTATCGAAGCCAGCTCACGACCAGGTGGTGATCGGTAGACAGCTCAGCTCCCCCCTTCACCCGAGTGTCAAGAACATGCAGTCGCAATTCCGGTGACACGACTACAAAGTCGATCATCGAACTGTGACCTAGGGTGTCTTGGTGCCTTGGGTGCACTTGGTGCCTTGGGTGCACTTATGGGCACCCTTATGTTCGAACATGGTGTTCGTGATAGACAAACTGTGATGAGCACAGATGTCCAACAACGAAACACCATTCGGGTTCAGACTGCAGAAGCCGCACATGGGCGTTGAAGTCTCCCAAGACAATGAGTGAGTCTCCAGAGGGAGCGCTCTCCAACACCCCCCCTAAAGACTCCAAAAAGGGTAAGTACTCTGAACTGTCATTTGGTACATAAGCACAAATAACAGTCAAGACACGTCCCCCCACCCGAAGGCAGAGGGAAGCTACCCTTTCGTCGACTGGGGAGAACCCCAGCATTTGGGCACCCAGACGGGGTGCAACAAGGATGCCCTCACTGGCTTGCCACCTCTCCCCATGAACAACTCCAGAATGGAATAAGATCCAGCCTCTCTTGAGATGGGTGGTTCCAGAGCTCAAGATATGCATTGAGGTGAGCCCGACTATATCTAGTCCGTATCTCTCCACCTCATGCACCAGCTCAGGTTCCTTCCCCACCAGAGAGGTGACATTCCATGTCCCAAGAGTCAGAGTCAGTAACCGAGGATCGGTCCAACAGAACCCATACCTTCGGCTGCCACCCAACTTACATCGCACCTGACCACTATGGCCCTTCTCACAGGTGGTGGGTCCATGGGAGGGCGGATCCATGTTTCCTTTTCGGGCTGGGCTTGGCTGGCTCCATGGACAAAAGCCTGACCACCAGGCGCTCGCCTTCGAGCCCCTCCCCCAGGCCTGGCTCCAGGGGTGGACCCTGGTTACCCGCCTCCAGGCAAGGGAAACTGTATCCTTGCTTTTGCCATCATTGAGGTCTTCTGAACCGCACTTCGTTTGGACCCTCACCCACGACCTGTTTGCCTTGGGTGACCCTACCGAAGGCATTATGCCCCTGACTACATAGCTCCTGGGATCATTAGGTCGTGCAAACAGGATGGGTAACACATGACCTAGATACACATGCAGTAGCTGATTTTAGACAGGAATGTATGCATTATCATATAATGTAGGTTGACTGTAAATAAAATGTCTGTATTAACCTTAAATGAGTGAAAATAAAGTAATTATCACAATACTAATGCAGCCGTGGGGATAGGGGGGGAGGGGGGGGGGGGCACAAACCAGTGTCTCTCCCTCACATCGGTCCCAAGCCCAAGAATTCAGAGGGTTGTGTCAGGAAGGGCATCCGATGTAAAACCAATGCCAGACTTTATAATGCAAATCACAAATGCTACCTCCATACCGGATCGGTCGAGAAGAGGAAAAGCGTGAGTCTAGGACTGAGAGTAGGGACTTTGAATGTTGGAACTATGAAAGGAAAAGCTTGAGAGCTGGCTGACATTATGCAGAAGAGGAAGGTGGACATACTCTGTGTCCAGGAAACTAAGTGGAAAGGTAGCAAAGCTAGAAGCTTAGGAGCAGGGTTTAAGCTGTTTTATCATGGTGTGGATGGGAAGAGAAATGGAGTCGGAGTCATCTTGAAGGAGGAGTTTATCAGGAATGTTCAAGAGGTGAAAAGCGTGTCAGACAGAGTGATGACTCTCAAGTTAGATATGTGTGTCCTCTTGAAGGAAAGTAGATAAGGAAACTTGGTGGTGGAATGAGGAAGTGCAGGAGTGTGTACAAAGGAAGAGGTTAGCTAAGAAGAAGTGGGATAGTGAGAAGACCGAAGAGAGTAAACAGGAGTACAGGGAGACACAGCATAAGGCAAAAGTAGCGATATCAAAGACCAAACAGAGGGCGTATGATGACTTGTATGCTAGGTTGGACAGTAAGGAGGGAGAAAATGATTTATATAGGTTGGCACAACAGAGAGATAGAGATGGGAAGGACGTGCATCAAGTTAGAGTGATTAAGGACAGAGAGAGAAATGTATTGACTGATGACAGAAGTGTGCTGGGAAGATGGAAAGAGTACTTTGAAGAGCTGATGACTGAGGAAAATGAGAGAGAAAAAAGAGTCGAAGAGGTGACTGTTGAGGAGCAGGAAGTAGCAAAGATTAGTAAGGGTGAAGTGAGGAGGGCACTGAAGAGGATGAAGAGTGGAAAGGCAGTTAATCATAATGATATACCTGTGGAGGTATGGAAGTGTCCAGGAGAGGTAGCAGTAGATTTTCTGACAAGAACATTCAACAAGATCTTACAGTGAGCAGATGCCGGAGGAATGGAGGAGAAGTGTGCTGGTGCCCATTTTTAAGAACAAGGGAGATGAGAAGAGTTGTGGCAACTACAGAGGGATAAAGTTGATGAGCCTTACGATGAAGTTATGGGAAAGAATAGTGGAAACTAAACTAAAGGCAGAGGTCAGCATGTGTGAACAACAGTTTGGTTTCATGCCAAGAAAGAGCATCACAGATGCAGTGTTTGCTTTGAGGATGTTAATAGAGAAGTACAGAGAAGGCCAGAGGGAGCTGAATTGTGACTTTGTGGATCTGGAGAAAGCATATGACAGGGTGCCAAGAGAGGAACTGTGGTATTGCATGAGGAAGTCTGGAGTGGCAGAGAAGTATGTTAGAGTGGTGCAGGACATGTATGAGAGATGTAAGACAGTGGTGAGGTGTGCTGTCGTGACTGAAGAATTGAAGGTGGAGGTGGGACTGCATCAAGGATCAGCTCTGAGCCCCTTCTTGTTTGCTATGGTGATGGACAGGCTGACAGATGAGGTTCGACAAGAATCTCCATGGACTATGATGTTTACAGATGACATTGTGATCTGTAGTGAGAGCAGATAACAAGTGGAGAAAAATCTAGAGAGGTGGAGGTATGCCCTGGACTCGAGGAAGACCAAAGAAGAGATTTATGGATGTGGTGAAGGAAGACATAAAGGTCATTGGCGTAAGAGAAGAATATGTAGAGGACAGGGTGAGATGGAGGCAGATATTTGCTGTGGCGACCCCTGAAGGGAATAGCTGAAAGGAAAAGAAGATCAACAGTACCACGTATGTTTGTTTACTTATTTCTCCAATCACAGAGCACAATTCGGTCACATGACCACATCAACGACACAGGAATGAACGTATTAACAACATTGCAAATATCGTTTGAAATGGGTGACATGGCAAGATTTCTCCATCAAAACATTCTTAAATAGCCTCAGACTAAGTAGGAATCTTAATTTATATTTGAAGAACATGTCCTATCTTTTACTTTTGAAATTAGATAAATTAAATAAAAATCTGACCAAAGTCTGAAATGCCAATTCCGTTCACGTTTACAAGCGAGCTGAGTGACCCGTTCAATTCAGAGAAAAAGTCTATATTTATTGCATGATTTCAATAAAACAGCCGCACTAGAAAATTTTATACACAATAAATGTTCAGAGATCATAGATATATATACTACTCACCCAGGTATTGAATAAATAGATCAGAAATGACAGTATCCTGCTCACACGCATCCATCATGGTGGTGGCCATCTTGGCGTGTAATACTCAATAGCACTTTTTTTGAGGGGTACTCGCAATTGAATTGCATGGCACGTCGCGCTCATTGATTTTTGAGTTTCGATTCAAATTCCATTTTAAACTAGATAACAATTTCAAAATTTTGGTACCTGTTATATTTTACCGATTTTTACCAGCAATCTTCATGGAAATACAGTTGTAACTCACCTTATGAAATCAATTCGCTCCAGAAGTGGTTTCCTTACCTGATCTTTCGTAAGTTGAGCCGTATTTTACATGTAAAAGGCCTGATTTGTTCCAAGGCCTCCAATACTACCCCCTAAACCCTTTAAAAATGATAAAAGTATACCTTTTAAGGTCTTCTTCTGCTTCAAAATCGTACCGATGGTAGATGGGTTTGGCCATATTCCTTTGCAATATCACTCAACTGCATGCCACGAGCCTGCTTCTTCTTTTCACTCGCACCAGGAATCACACACGTGTATGCATGTGTGTGTGTGTGTGTGTGTGTGTGTGTGTATGTGTGTGTTTGTGTGTGTGTGTGTGTGTGTGTGTGTGTGTGTGTGTGTGTGTGTGTGCGTATGTGTGTGCACGTGTGTGTGCGCGCACGTGTGTGTGTGTGCGCCGCGTGTGTTGACTATGTCTTCTTAGCAGAGTTATAATCTTACAAATATTTATGCAAGGTTAAAAGCAAAGTATCTCCATAATATCCATGATGCTTTTCGACCCATTGTTCTTTCATGGAGTCGAAAAGCATCATGGATATTATGGAGATACAGCTCCATAATAGCCAATGGGAGGGCGCTGCGTCATGGGCATTATGGAGATGCAGCTCCCTCCTAGCCAATGGGAGGCCAGTGCGGCAAGATGTTGGGAGATAACCAATGAGAGGTCAGTGGGCGGGATGTTGGGAGATAGGCAATGGGAGGCCAGCGGGGCGGAATGTTGGGCGCTAGCCAATGGGAGGCCAGCGGAGCGGGATGTTGGGAGATAGGCAATGGGAGAGCAACTCATGCATTGTTGGAATTTTTGAGATGGCACTTTCGTAACGTGAATTTGTTTCATATCCAGAGACAGAAATTTTAGATAAATGCGTTTTGTAACCTGGATTTTTCGTCTGTTGGGTCTTTCGTAAGGTGGGGTGCCACTGTATTTATAAACATTTAAAAAAAAAAAGGTGAAATATATCCCTGACAAACCGGATATGTAGGGAAAGCTGGAGATTCACTTTTGAATATGGTAAAACTTTACACCAAGTTTGTCAGACCTTCACAACGCCGACCAGATTTTGTGGACAACAACAACCTTGCAACTGGGTCGCAATACACTTGAGATCACGTCAAAACAAAGGTGTTCTAATCAAGGTTGGTGAAAAATCAACACAAACTCGGTCTAAAATTGAAATGTTCTTTTTCTATGAACATGGCTGTATTTGGTACCACTGGAACAGGAATAAAATGGCATTTTAACACAATTAAATTTATTCAACATTATTTGGTTACAAGTGGTGCCTTTGCCGGTTGAAGTTTGATTATTTTCAGCTGTCAGGCTTAGCTGTCACAATTCCTGAATGGATCATGTGCCACTGCTGGTACGTAGTATCAATGGAATAGAGAAACTCGAATAAAATAAACGCCTTTTCTTAAATTATGCTTCTGGATCTTTCTTTTGTCAGTTTTCCTACATTTCAGTTCCTGATTTGGTTCAATTTAGCAGGATTACACAATCCATGATTGTTGTGGTTTGGTGCTGTCCCAGTCCTCTCCTCCAAAAAACCTTGGCTGACCCTCTGACGCTGGAAATATCTCGCAACGATGTATTCTGTGTGTTCAGCAAACACCATCTGCAGCTTTGGGATTGCGGCCGTCTCAGGGGAGAGCCGACTCACCCATTGGGAGATTCATGGAACATATCAGGAGCTTGTGCACTTTGACTGACTTCAACATACGTGTGTGTATGTTCTCTTAGCATAGCATCACTGTACACATGTATGTATGTGTATGTGAATGTATTCACATTTCTTTTAAAACACTTTTTAGAAACACAATCGCTTCGATATGAGGACAAGTTGATGAAGGAGAAAAATAGTACCCGTAATAAGTGTGATATCATTCCACCTAGTGAACAAATCCGGGTACTGCATGGTGCTGGGTCCAAACTTTTAAATCATGGGTGTCAGAATCCACAGAACACTTACAGCGTACTCACAATAAAATAATTTAATGAATAAATATCGTCTTAAAATTTATTGAAACTGCTTTTCCCTACTAGAGCCGCAGAGAGACTGAAGCCCATCTCAGACTGGACCAGAACGCATAGAACGGTGAGAGAAGAGACAGCACCTGCACACGATGAGGTATTCATTCTCAGCAACTAGAACAAGGCCTTCCGCTTGAGAACTTGTCCGTACAGCTGCAGCAGGCTCTGTATATCCACCACGGACTGACTCTGAAGGCACAATCTGTATTGTCTTTTGAGACAGATGGACGCCAACAACAACAGCAATAGTCTAAAAACTAGAGCGGCACTCTTAGGGATCTCTTTATAGATTATTATAATTTGACATAGTTATAATAATACAACTCCCCCTAGTGAATGTTGGGTGAACATTTTGACCATAAATTGTTAGTGATTTTTCATATATATATATATATATATATATATATATATATATATATATATATATATATATATATATATATATATATATATATAATGTGTGTGTGTGTGTGTGTGTGTGTGCAATTTAGGGTTTTTTTTTGTTTGTTTGTTTACATAATCTCAACACCTATAAAATTTTCTTTCCATGCCCAGACTCCACCTTTCCACCAAGTTTAATGAAAATCATATCTGTATGTTTTGTGTAATTCTTGGTTAAAGAAAAAAAAAAAAAATCAATAAATTCCCGAATTTGGATACAGATGTGCTCCAAAATATTCAAGGTTCTTGCCAGGCCTGCACCCCATCCTCCCACCAAGTGTATGGAAATTGGTGCAGTAGCTTTGATGTAATCCTGCTAAAAGACAAACAAACAGATGATGGTGAACACATTACCTCCCCCGCCAAGCAGCGATGCTAATAGTTTAAATTCAGAACATTTATTTTCTTGGATGAATGCACCAGATTAGAACCCTTTATCGGACTGGTTTTAGCTTACAGACTGTACCTTATTTAATACTCTTGATTTAGTATGACTGGAAAAATGTTCCCATTTTACTGAAGGATAGAAAGATTAGCATATGCTAATCATATGAGTCATTGGTGTGGATTAGCATTCCATTTATCGTCTTTTGTGGACTGTCTATCTTTCCACAAATACAGAGAAACTGAAATCAGACCCGTTATTCAACAGCCATCTGTCCTTGGAGGCTGTGGAAGCCAGTCTTGCCCACACTGAGAGCTGGTGACTAGCGGTGCCAGCTAACTGACTGCCAGACTGAGAGACACTTTTCTCTTTCACCCTTTCTTTCACGTCTAAATGTCCAAGGACACAGTGAAGTATCACACCAGAAGGTCCATTCATGAAAAAACGGATCGTCTCCTGGAGAACGAGTGAAGCGATGGTCATTCATTTTGTCGTCGTTCTGATATTGAGCCGATACGCATAGCTTTATGGTAACCATGTCAATTGAGTCATCTTTTGGCAAAAAAATTCAGGGCCAACACATCCAATTTCAAACAGCCACTTAGCCAAATGTTCACATGTTTGAACTGTGAGAGAAAACCAGAGTACATAGCTGAGACCCACAGATGCACTGGCAGAACATGCAAACTCCTCAGAGTAACACCCTCGCCGAGCCCAGGACTCGAACCCAGGACCTTCTTGCTGTTAGGTGGATGTGATCACTGAAGATCATGTTTGTTCTAAACAATAATATGGAAATCATTTTTAGTGTTTTTTTTCCCCCTTTTCATACCAAGTGGTTCCACAGAGTCATGACATTTGACCCTTACTCAGACTTTAAGCCCTCCATGCAAGGCAACTGTAAAATTGGGATGGAAGCCGTCCATGAGCCCCAGACTTCTTCACATCCCCTCGTGAGGGAAGTAGCAGTGGTGTATGACATCTCCTCCCCGTCTGTCTGTGTGTACAGTGTGTGGATGCCATCTCTGGTTGAATACAAGGTCCTGTCTGCTAGTAGACCACAACACACACACACACACACACACACACACACACACACACACACACACACACACACTCCAGGTGGTCAGTTTTAGCATGATGATGGTAAATTTATTATGTGCCAAATTCAGCAAAATGCTAATTCCTCATTCTTCTCTTAGTCTTGTGATTGCAGTGCGATAAAACTCCAGTTTCAGTCAAAGTACAAACCGTTTCCTCGGTCCAACATGGCGGACTTGTCAGGATTTCTCTCTCAAGACCCTGACAAAAATTATAATAAATAGAAAAGAAAATAGTCACAAAAGATGACAACATATGATGACACTGTAGCATACTGGTCAGCACATCTGTCTCACAGAAAGTGCATCCTGAGTTTGAGTCTTGGGCCTGGCGAGGGTGTTTCTGTGTGGAGTTCTCTGTGTATGTTCTCTTTGTGCTTATATGGGTTTCTCTCCAGGTTCTCTTGTTTCCTCCTACAGTCCAAAAGCATACATATTAGGCTTATTGGATGTTCCAAGCAGTTCCTAATTGAGTGTGAGTGTATGTGGTTGTATGGTGTATGTACGTTGGCCTGGAGATGGTCTGGAGGGCTGTTCAGGGTGTACTCTGTCTTTGCCGAGAATTGGCTGAGCTGAGCACTAGCCCCCCCATAACCCTAATAAAAATTAATTGGCTTAGAAAACGAACGCATTCATTTATATCTAACCACTGTGACACCATGCCACCCCTCAAATGTATGAACGAAGTTAATAACAATCACATGATACCCAGGGTGGTACCCAGGGGACCAGTTATAACAAGAAGTTGGTATGTTTACATGGTCCCAGATGCTCATTCAGGGGGGGAAAAAAGAAATACCAGTGGATGATTTTTTTTGTTCATACAGTAAAGCCATGGTTTCATTCAAGGGACAAATTCTCTGACAGATCTGGAAATGTATTGCTTGCTACCTTACATTTGGTTTCATACCAAACCTGCAAATAATATGTTGCAGCCATGATCCGGAATCACCGCAACCTTGCGCCCTATAATGGACCGGCTATAAAAAGCAAGCCACACATAAGCTCATGATGTGATCTAAATCAGTCCAGTCTTTTTCTTCAACCGCCATTCATCTCATCCTGACTCTATAACCCACAAAACAAATCACACAAGCCATGCCTTTTCTGAGCGAGTATAATTGATCTATATATATAAAAAAAACAGTAAAGATGTCTGCGTCCTGTTCACCAGGTTCAGCTGACTCACATGTGATTAAACAAGATTGCGTTGACATTTGGTGGTAATAGCCTCGTCTGCCTGCCTGGTCACGAAATATTCCTGTGCCAAGCTGTTATTTCGCTGAGTTGACATTTAATCATTCATTAATACATATCCTGGTTGTATCTAAGATACTGCGGTGTGATGTGCCAGTTACGAGGTCTATAAATACCGGATGCTCTTTTTACGGATACTTTTGATTTTCACCTGGCGACTTGACTCCCGAATGCTCCTCTCATCCTCACCAAATTTGTTCCTGACTTTTTTTTCAGGTCTTTCATTAGCCTATGTCCAGCATACTAGCTGTGTCAGATTCTCCTGTTTGGGATTGGAAGCAATTCATTAATTAATTTATTTTTCGATGCTTTATTTTCGCTTGTTTTGAATCTGAATATCTTGTATTTGGGTCGCTTCTAGGTATAAACTATAGGAGTGCTGGTCGGGTGTAAGTTACCTCCACCACACAACATGGATGATGTGGGATCTGGTTTTAATGGCTGGTTCTCATTTTGAAGGATTTTATAAGATCACTGAGGTTTGATCTAAGGTGGCTCTTTGAGGTCATTCAAGGTCACAGGGAATTATTTCATTTGATTGCACAGTGGTGGCTCAGATGTTTAAAGCTTCGGCTTACTGATCCAAAGGTCAGGAGTCAAGTCCTACTTTGCACAATTTTGTGTGTGTGTGTCTGTGTGTATATATATATATATATATATATATATATATATATATATATATATATATATACACACACACACAGACACACTAATATATAGTTTCCATAGTAATGGCAATAGTAATGGCATGTGGTGGTACAGTGGTGTAGTGGTTATCAGGTCCGCCTCATAGCAAGAAGGATTGGTTTCCAGGCTCGGGGTGTTTCTGTGTGGAGTTTGTATGTTGTGTGTGTGACCCCTGGGCTTGTGTGGGTTTCCTCGGGGAACTCTGTTTCCTCATGCAGTCCAAAAACCATGCACAGTGATAAATGATTAGCTGTTCCAAATCGTGTAAATGGCTGCATGTGTGCTAGCCCTGCGGTGGTCTGTTCCTCCAAAAGTTCCAATGCATGCTGATTGGCTGTTCCAAATTGTCCTGAGTGTGAATGTGAAGAGTTGTTTGATGGTCTGGTGAGTTGTTCAGAATGTACCCCGCCCTTGCCCAGTGTTGGCTGAGATAGGCTGCAGTTCTAATAGGATTAAGCGGTTTGGTGAGTGAGTGAGTGAGTGAGAAACTGAAAGAAGAAAAGTTTGGAGGTTCAGCTGGAATACTGGTGAGACTGAAATGATTGTAAATAGAAACAGGAATAGTTTTCGGCACAAAAATTTGTTTTCTGGTTTTTAAAACTTTTATGTACTGTAGTTTTTCTGTGCCTGTTTATTCAATAAACATGCTCTTGAAGCCCATCGTCTCATTTTTAGCCTTTGTTTCCAAAACCAAATCGAATTAACCAGGAAGTCAGCCGATAATGACGCAACGCACACAGGATGTGAGTGAAGTCTAACGTCATGGCTGACAGTGATCAGGATCAGAAGTAAGTAAGGAGAGGAAGGGCATGTATCAGCTTTACACTAATGAATGTGTGACGGTCATCAACCGCAGACTGTGTGTGTTGTCTGTGCAGTGTCTGGCGATTCGTACAGCATCGTCTTTATGTCTTGTCTATGCTCTGTGTGTGTGTGTGTCCTCTCTGAAAATTTTCAGCAGATTTAAATCTATGAAAAGTGAAACTGTTGACTGGCAGCTGTTTCTGTAAAACTGATCTCTTTCTCTCCCATACTGTCTCCCTTACTCTGTCTGTCTGTCTGTCTGCTTCCCTTGCTTGCTCATTCTCGCTTTCACTTTATATCAGTCTCATGCTCTCTGTCTCTCACTCTCTCACGCTGTCCCCCCCTGGGTTTCTTGCTCTCTTTGGTTCTCTCTCTCCCTATCTCTCCTGATCCCTCTCTTTTCTATTTATCTCCCTCTTGACACTCTCTTTCAATTGCTTGCTGTCTTTTAATTTCTCTCTCTCGACCTCCTTCACTTGCTCTCTCTCTCTCTCTCTCTCTCTCTCTCTGAAAACTGTCAGAAATCTGTTTGTGTGATGGGAAAGCTGAGGCCAGAATGGACTAAGTTTCGTGCCAGTGTCAGTGCCAGTACTGTAGCACTTGGAAAACGTCCTTGTTACTGAATATTGTTGATTATTAGTTGATGAGGTAACAGGGATGTTTATGATGTAAGTAGATTAATGATGTAAAGAAATAGCCCATTAGTGAATTTTGCACATGTGGTTAAGTTTCCGTGTTTGCCTTTTGCTGTGTATGGTGTAAAAGACGTTTTAAAAAGGAAAGGAAGGAAAGGAGAGAAGCAAATATTGATCCAGGTAATGGAAGGAACAAACAGGGTGAGTTTTTCCACACAGAAAACCTGGACATCTCTCTGGGATCAGAGCTGAGTGTGTGTGAAGTGCTCTGTCTGTGTGTGTGTGTGTGTGTGTGTGTGTGATACAAAGACACATTTATTTTTAAGGGTATTTTTAGATCCTTCTTTCATCTCAAGTAATTTTTCTGTAAACACATCTGATGTTGTACTGCACTGTAACCCTGAAACTTTTTTTGTTTTGTTTTCAGGTCGGTCGTGCAATCATTGGCATGTTGGCCGCAGAGCCAGAAGGTCCTAAGTTCGAGAGTTTCTGTGTGAAGTCTGTGTATTTTCCCTGTGCATTTAGGATTAAGTGATAGGTGGATTTTATATGTAGTATAAAATAGGTAGATTTTATATGTAGTTTATAGGTAGTATAGCTTCTTCTTCAGTTACTGACTTACACAGGCCACACCTCCTTCACCGGGACTATCCTGATTAATTCTAATTAGGGTTGCGGAGGGGTTGGCACCCATCCCAGTCGACTCAGGCTGAGGGCAGAGTACACCCTGGAAAACTCACCAGGCCATCGCAGGGCAGAAACACACTGATGGCGATACAGCCTACTCTTGAGAAAAGTCAGCAATGGTTCTTTTACAGCCTCACATCATTGACAGTGAGAGACTTGGCTGGCCGGTGCACAGATTACACCTACTTCACTGAGATTGATATGTGCAGAGGCCACACGTCCTTCACTTGGACAAGCCACACCTCCTTCATTCGGCACATGCACATAGACCACACCCCTTTCACTGGGACTAACATACAAGCAGGCCACATCTCCTTCTCTGGGACTGACATACACAAAAGCCACACCTCCTTTATTTGAACTGACAAACACACAGGCCACACCTGCTTCACTGGGACTAACATTCACACAGGCCATCTCTGTTTCACTGGAACTGAAATTCAATTAAGTTTTATTTGTATCACGGTTTTTACAATTGGCATTGTTGCAAAACAGCTTTACACAGTAACAGGAGAAGTTTATAAAACATAAAAGCATTTAAACATTTTCTACGACCCTTACACATCCTTAATGAGCATTGCCTGTGGCGACGGTGACAAAGATAAACCCCCTGAGTTGATGCACAAAAAAAACCTTCAGAGAAACTAAGCCAGGGGTGGGCAAACTACGGCCCGCGGGCCACATCCGGCCCGTTGGCCTTTTTAATCCGGCCCGCCAAAGATTGATTGGTACAGAATTCGTGTTTGATGTGAATGATTGACTGATTGCTTTCATTTGACTTTGACTAGTAATGACAGCATTTCAACACCGGTGGTGCATTAGGCACAGTCAGTTGACTTTGCGGAGATCGAGCCACTTCCTGTTACCACTCTTCTACTGCACAGAGCTCATCAGCAGCAATGTCAGAGAAAAGAAAAATGGACAGTGAATGCCAGGTGGTTCATAAGGAATGGACACCTAAATACTTTTTACTGAAGTCCGGTCAAAGGCTGTATGTCTTATTTGACAAGAAACCGTTGCGGTTTGAAAAGAATAGAACATCAGCCGCCACTTTTCCACCAATCATACTAATCATGCCAACAACTTATCACCACAAGAACCTCCGGCTACCACTGATAGGATGGTTGTGAGCTTGCAGCCTCAGGAAAACACCTTCATCCGAGCAACTTCCATCAAAGAATCAAGCACGAGGGTACGTCTCTGCATAATTCTGCAGGAAGCACTGTGTAAATCCGTGGTACAGCTTGACCACGTAGTGAAGCCAGTTGTGAAACTCGTTAAGTTTATTCGAGCGAGGGGACTTCATCATTGTCAGTTTTCTGAAGAAACCGACGCTGATCACAGGGACTTGCTTTACCTTCTACTGTCCGCTGGTTCAGTTTGGGGAAAGTATGTGGAGCTCAAACAGGAGATTCTTTCATTTGTGGAGCTCCTTGAGAAAACTGACAATGTTCCTGAGATGAAAGACACAGATTGGCTTTCCGATTTCGCTTTTACTGTGGACAAACTGACCCACATGAACGAGCTGAATGTGAAGCTACAAGGGAAAAACAGTTTGTGCATGAAATGCAAGTAAATGTCAGAGCCTTCAAAAGCAGGCTAGTTTTATTTTTAAAGCAAATGTCAGACAAGTCATTCGCTCATTTCCCCCACACTGGCCACATTAAAAGAGACCCTGAAATATGTGAACAAATCAAGGAAAGCACTGGATGACCTGCATGAAGAATTCTGCCTTCGGTTTTGTGATTTTGGAGAAATTGACAGGGCACTTTAGCTGGTGTCAGGTCTCACAAGACCTTTCTCACAAGACCCTGAAACGGTACCACAGGAGTCGCAGTTGGAACTGATTGATCTCCAATGTGACATGATGTTAAAGGTGCAGTTCAACTCTCTTAAACTGGATGAGTTTTATGCTTCATTAAGTGCAGCCAAATTTCCAAACATCCAGAAGATGAAGGAAAGGATGCTGGTGTTGTTTGGCTCGACATGTGTGTGAACAGACTTTTAGTGTGATGAACGCCTCAAATCTGTTTTGAGAACTACAACATAATTCCCACCAAACTTCGATGCACTGGCAAAAATGGTTAATCAACAACACTGTTCCCACTAAAAGGTATGTTAATACTTTCATGCATTTTTTTCTATTTATGTTTGATATGCCAAATAAAACGTGCGACTCCTGAGAAAGGGAAAAATCGGAAAGGAAATTTCTCATGTACTGTTAAAAATGCATTTTTTTAATCGCATGTTGTGCTGACCCGGCCCGTCTGTCAAATTTTAAGTCAGTTGTGGCCCCCGAGCCATAAAGTTTGCCCACCCCTGAACTAGGCTCTAAAGGGAAAGCCGTCCCCATTTGGGTGAAACCATGAAGATACAAACCATGTATGAAAAACTTCAATACTGTGTTGTCAAAAATGTAGTCCGGTTGGTTATACAAATGTAAGTCTGAAATAATTGTGGGAAAAAGAGTTTATATCACTAGCAGTCTTCACAGTCTGAAGTCACATCTAATTCCATGTTGATCTTCCTCAGCAAGAAGGAGGGGATTCCAAGATAAGGACTCCAGTCAGCATCAGCATGCCAGGACAGACCACAGAACACAGAGGGATCAGGATCACAGGAATCCCAGAAGCAGCATATTTACCTGAGCAATGAGAGACAGAGAGAGAGAGAGAGAGAGAGAGAGGTTGTTAGGTAAACTCATAATGGTGTAATGGAAATAGATTTTATTATTGCTGAGTAAAGCGGGGACTCTGGCATGACTCTGGTAGCATAACTAAAAGAAAGAGAACCAGAAGGAAAGCAGACATGGGGCACCCTGTGATGCTGGAAAATCAGCCACCTCACTTTCAGACAGACCTGAGTGAGCGTGTAAAGTGGGGGAGTGACAGCTCTCAACATCACAATTTACCAGAACTCTCTATGCCTGAGACCCCCAGATCTGCTCCTTTACCCAATAAATAAGGCTATTAACAAAATGCTTAACTAAACACGTAAGCTTTCAGCCTCGTCTTAAAAACAGAGACTGTGTCTGAGTCCCAAACATTAACTGGAAGGTTATTCCATAACTGTGGGGCTTTGTAAAAGAAAGCTCCGCCCCCTGCAGTAGTCTTCATTATCTGATGTATCACTAAGCATCCTGTATCTTTTTGATCTAAGGGGCCATCCTGGATCGTAAAGGACAAGACAATCGCTAAGAGAACGTAGAGCGAGACCATTAAGTGCTTTATAGGTTAAAAATAGTGTTTTCTTTTCCATTCTAAATTTAACTGGGAGCCAGTGCAGTGTAAATAAGTTCAAGGTGATATGCTCATGTCTTCGGGTTCTAGTAAAAATTCTTGCTACTGTACTCTGGACTAACTGGAGCTTGTTTATGCTTCTATTAGAACATCCAGACAGTAACACATTACAATAATCTAATCTCGAGGTAATAAAAGCATGAGCATGTTTTTCTGTATCATGCAGTGACATTTATTATTTTATCAATATTCCTGAGATGAAAGAAGGCTACCCGAGTAATATTATCTACATAACCAGCATCAATAATCACTCCAAGGTCCTTTACTGCTACACATGATCAAACTGAAACACCATCCTGACTTACTACATAATCAGAAACCTTATTCCTAGCTGACTGAGATCTGAGTAGAAGTATTTCTGTCTTACCAGAGTTTAAAAGGTGGAAGTTAGTAAGCACCCAGTGTCTAATACCCTTTACACAATTCTCAACTTTATTAAGCGGATGTCTCTCATCAGGCTTTGCTTAAATATATAACTGTATATCATCAGCATAACAATGAAAGCTAATGCCATGATCACAAATGATATTACCCAAAAGGAGCATGTACAGAGAGAATAGCAATGGGCCTATGACAAAAACTTGTAGAATACCAAACGTAACATTAGAACGTACAGAGAAATCACCATTTACATCTACAAGCTACTGAGAATGGTCAGTTAAGTAAGATTTAAACCAGGAGAGGGTGTTTTCTTAACTCCAACAACATTTTCTAATCTGTTAAGGAGAATTGTGTGATCAACAGTGTCAAAGGCAGCACTAAGGTCAAGTAGCCTAAGTCGGGAGACACAGCTGTGGTCGGAAGTCACCAATAGATCAATTACCCCCTTCATGAGTGCTGTCTCTAACTAAAACCTGACTGATACACTTCGTGAATGTTATTCCTTCAAAGATATGAACATAACTGCTGTGCTACATTTTTTTCCTAAGATCTTAGAGATAAAAGGGAGGTTTGATATTGGTCTATCGTTGGACAGTGGATATGGATCGAGATCAGGTTTTTCATCAGAGGTTTAATAACTGCTAGTTTAAAGGATTTAGGTACATAACCAGTGCTTAAGGAAATAATTTATTATATTTAATAAAGGACTTCTGAGCATTTGTTTAAAGAAACATGAACTGGATCAAGCACACAGGTTAATGATTTTCATTCATTCATTTTCTGAACCGCTTAATCCTAATTAGGGTTGCAGGGAGGCTGGCGCCCATCTTAGCTAACTCTGGGTGAGGGTGTGGTCCACCCTGGACAGGTCGCCAGGCCATAGCTGGGGCCAACACTGACACAACCATTCACAGCTAGGGGAGATTTTGAACAGCCAATGAACCTACTGTGCTCGTTTTTGGATTGTGAGAGTAAACCGGAGTACCCTGAGGAAACCCACACAAGCATGGGGAGAACATGCAAACGCCATACAGAAACGTTCAGGCTGGGAATCAAACCCAGGCCTTCTTGCTGTGAGGCGGAAGTGATAACCACTACGCCACTGTGCCGTCGGTTGATGATTTTGATGAGGAAATTAATTAGATTATTTCTGTCTTTTGATAGGGGATATGACACTCTAGTTGCAGATCTGATAGCAGTATATTATTATTTACTGTTTTATTTATTGACATATCTGTCCTTAAGTTTAGGGAATCATTTTTTGCCTGATATTTCTGACTTTCGTAAAGAGTAGATGCATGGCTGTCAGCGTATTTCAGCCCATTGCTATAGGGTTGTGTCAGGAACGTAAAAACCGATGCTACATCAAACATGCGAATCGGATGATTTGCTGTGGCGACCTCTAAAAAAGGGAAAAGCTGAAAGGAAAAAGGAGAAGATTTTCAATTTTTACGTTAAAAAAGTTCATAAAGGCATCACTTCTATAATTTGATGGTCTATTGTTGCGTATGGAATTTAGAAGATGAAAATTGCTCCGTGAAACCAGCAAGGTACAGTGCGCGCGCTGGCGGTAAAAGGCTTGGAATCCTGCGTATCGAAAGAAACAAATGATGAAAATCCTTGCGTTGACTGTGGATGAACGTGGATGATGGACTTGGGTGATGAAGTCTTGAACGACAAAACTTGGATGAAGCGCATTGAACGATCCGCCTTAGATGATTTTCCTTAGATGATCCGTGTGAGCAGGTCAGGAACGGGTCCTTATATAAATTCCCTAAAGTTCGAGAAAGTTCCATTCTGGAATATTCTAAATCACCTGACCCGTCACCAGAGCGAATGCGCAACTAGATCCATCTCGAAGTTTCCCTAATACGCTGGAAAGTTACAGACCCAATTAGACTAGGAAGGCAAAAAACAGTGACCCAAAAACAGCTGAGAAATATTATGCACCACCATTTACAGCACACCAACTGAATATAATTACACTCAATGTTTATACATTCGTTATATTTATATTTACATTTATTTACATGCCCATAACACTATATACTTTATTTATATTCTTATTCCTAGTGATTTCTGAAAGAATATTAAACAAGTATTTTGCATTATTTTTGTTATTATCTATTCGATTTGAGAAATATACTGCTCTAGAAGCACTAAGAGCTTTTCTGTAATTAAGGAGGCTCTCCTTCCATTCTAATTGGAAAACCAATAATTTAATTCCATTTTTGTTCTAATTTGCAGTTGTTCTGTTTTAATGTGCATGTTGCATTATACCCGGGGGATCATTTTTTTTCTCCCTCTGGTTTTCTTTTAAGAGGAGTTATATTATCTAGCGTATGACATAGGTTTGACTCAAAGTACTTGGTGGCTTGATCAAGTTCTGTGGGGTCTGATGGTGATCCAATCATCGTTGATAATTCTGGAAGATTATTAATGAAATGCTGTCGAGTTGTTGATGTAAAAGTGTCGCTTAATGCGATCACGTGCAAGGCGTATACACAGTATTAGAACCAAGAGCAATTGTAAGCAAGATAAGATAATAATCTGAAATAGTTTCTAACCGTGGAACTGTGACTATACTGCCTATATTTAATCCCAAAGTTATTATTAAATCTTGTGTGTGGCCAGCTTTATGAGTGGGTTCTATTAAATTCACCCAACTGAATCTAGGATTGATAGGAACACTTTCCTTAAATGGTCCTCTAGTTTATCAAAATGAATACTAAAGTCACCAATAACTGAAGCTTTATTTAAAGAAACAACCAAGTTTGAAATAAAGTCTGCAAATTCACATAAGAATTCAGAGTATCGTCCTGGGTCTGTAAATTTTAATTAAAGGAATCAGCTGCATGGGCATATTTTTTCCAGGAACATATGTAATGTTAGTATACAGTATAGCATTTAAAACGCATTGAATTCATGTCTAGATATTTTCATAAAACTGAGTTTCTCATTATAAATAATTGTGATGCCTCTTCCTCTGCCAGTTAGACAAGGTTGCTATCAGATGCTCAAATTAGCCTGCTTGTCTGCTGTCTGTCTTTTGCTCTGGATAGTCACTGACTGAGCAGTCCTGTTCTTAGACTATGTACTATGCTGCAGAAAATGAGAGCAACACTTTCCAGAGAGTTGGACACCATCTCGCCCTATCAGGCTAGGTTAACCCTCAAAAGTTCTTCAATTATCTATAAAGCCCAGTTTGCTTTCAGGCTATCTCCACCAGAGGCACCCAGACTTCCTGCTACAGGAGCAATGCTCTCACTCTCACTACCCTCTCTAAAGTCTGGATGCACTTCTAAAGCTGCAATCATCTCCGTCAGAGAGCGAACTAGTACACACCTATGGCAGATGAACTTCTTGCTAATGATTGACAGACAGTCCTAAACATCCTGCATTCAACACACTGAACAAGCTGGATAGTAGCCATGAGGCTAAAAACAAACCTTAGCCAGAAACATGTTGGATAGTAGCAGGATGCTGTTGATTCCCTCTGTGCCCTGCATTGAAGTGTAGAAGAATTGGAATTTAAAGAAAGAAAAGATAAAGTAAAACAGTGAAATTAAAATTAATTTTCTGAAATCAGAAGAGAAAATGTGCACAGGCCACACCTTGCTCACTGGGACTGGAATGTAAACAGGCCACACCTTCACTACTTTCAGGTTCACTTGCAGAGAACATACCTACTTCATTCGACTGCCATCAGATGATGGCAAGGGATTATGAGGGATTACACTTCTTGGCCAGCAGCCTTTTAATTATTGCTCCCTCGGGACTTTTGCCTTGTTGCAAATACTCACCGCTGATGATGACACG
The DNA here is from genome assembly GCA_024760905.1 of Plotosus lineatus. NCBI lineage: Eukaryota > Metazoa > Chordata > Actinopteri > Siluriformes > Plotosidae > Plotosus > Plotosus lineatus. Next base: position 22,877,416 of record CM045740.1, on the reverse strand, counting down.
AAATTGCAGTCAACTGTAAAGCACAGGAAGTGCTCTGGAGAACAAACACTGCAGATTAACGGAGGGTGAGGAGAAGCAATGTAGAATGTTTGCCACAGAGTAAAATGTTTTAAATGTCCATGTCTCCTGTGCAGTCTCCATATCAGTGACCTTTAAAGCTACAATTCTTACATAATACCTAAAAATGTCAGATGTCAACATGACATGGTTGGAGTCACGAGAGAAGTCCAGCTACATGGTTGCAAAGAGAAGTAAATTCCTTATGTTTGAAGTCATCACCCAGTTGCTAAGACGTAAATAGAAGATAATAATGAAAGATAAGACTACTCAAAGAGCGCAAACCTCCACCAAGTCAGACAAGCTACCAAACAAACCAAAATATTTAAAAATGCCCCCCCCCTTCTTGCAATGTTAAAGAATCCTTTAAAAAAAGAAAATCCAAAATTTCATACATTATCTTCATGATAATCCCACCCCAGCCTCTGGCATAAGCAGTTCTAAGTTCAGGACTAGCAAACGTTTATAGCTTTTGGCAAATGCCCTTATCCATAGCAACTTACATTTTTACAACTGAGAAATTTGGGGTTAAAGGGCCTTGCTCAAGGGCCCCACAGTGGCAGCTTGGTGGTACTGGGGTTTGAACTGATGAAATTCTGCTGAGTAACCCAAGGCCTTAAAGATGGAGCCACCACTGCCCAGCAAAGTGTTGATGTTCTTCCTGTTTTTTTGTTTGCTTGTTTGTTTGTTTTTGCGATCAACCCAGAACAGCTCGCCGGGCCATCACAGGTGAACACGCACACAACCATTCACACTCACACCTAGGGGAAATTAGGAACGGCCACTTAGCCTACTACTTAGACTGTGGGAGGAAACCTAGAGGAAACCCACCTAAGTTTGGGGAGAACATGCACCTCACACAGGACCTACGCATGAGCCCAGGATCTTCTTTCTATGTGGCAGACATGCTAATACCACTAAGCCGTACTCTGTGCACAGAGCTGAATCAAAATTTTCTATCAATCTGCTGTTCATGATACTCCTCGAGTTTGTGTGGATTCTAAATGTAATGCCTCCAGTTCATGCCTGGAGCTCCATAAACTCACAGACAGTGAGTTTATTTTCTGCGCTAGATCTATCCATCTATCCATCCATCCATCGATCCTGTCTGTCGCTCTGTTAAAATCCAGAGCTGGAGTATATAAGACATTCTGCTGTTGTATTCAGTGGCATTCCGGCAACTCCTGCGACACTGTGGGTGCCAAATTGTACTGACCCTTGCCGTTCCTTTGGAGCCATAAGTAATGTGAAGAGGGGGGACCTGCTATTTAGGCTACACCTGGTTCGCCATAAGACCTTGCCCAGGCTTGCGCCCTGGGGAGAACACTCCAGCGTCACCTCACAGTATCGACACAGCACGGGAAGGAGCAGTTACCGGTGATAAGCCACAGTGTGTAGTAGTAGTTGGTGTAGAGTGTGGTACCAGGGGTTGCTTCTGGTGGTGGGAGGGACTTAGGTTCTACTGGATAGCTGAGCGGCCACAGTTAGTCTACCTTCCTCAATGGGTGCATGAGGATTAGGATAACACCGACAAGCATACTGCAAATACAGCACCAGACAAGAAAGTAAGCAAGCATCATATGATGAGCATCCTTTAAATTTAGAACCCGGAATCTCTGCAGTATTACCAGTGGACTATTGACAGATCTGTCTATCAGCAATGTAAAGAAGACAACCATGATCAACGATGAGCTGCCGCAAGTATGGGTAGACATCACAGCTCTACAAGAAACGTCCATCGCCACAACAGACACCTTTCGGGAGAAAGACTACACATTCTTCTGGCAAAGAAAACACTCTGAGGATCATGGAGAGCACGGAGTGCAATTCGCAATCAGGAACTATCTTCTTAAAAGGTTGAACTAAGTGATGGGGGAACTGAACACCTGCTGATGCTCCAAATCCAAACCTCTAATGGCCCAGTTGCCCTAGTCAGTGCCTATGTTCCCATATTGACATCAAGTCCAGAGGCAAAGGATGAGTTTTATGCCAGCCTGAACAAAATCATCCAGAACATCCCCTCTAGTGAACAGCTTGTCCTGCTCAGTGACTTTAACGCCCAAGTTGGTGCTGACCATGACTCCAGACCCTCCTGCCTTGGACAGTTTGGAGTTGGCAAGAAGAATGACAACAGGCAATGCTTGCTGGGGCTTTGCTTTTACCCTGACCTCTGTGTGACCAACTCCTTCTTCCAGACAAAGCCATAACAAAGAGTTTCATGGAAGCATTCATGCTCAAAGCACTGGTACACACTGGACATGGTCATCATCAGACATGTGAGTCTCAAGTTCATGCTCACCACTTGCACCACAATGTGGACTGCAACACTGACCACTCGCTGGTGTGTTGCAAGGTAAGGCTTTATCCCAAACAGCTCCATCGGTCCAAACAGGAACGGAAACCCTGCATCAACATCATCAAGATGCAGTGCCCAGAGAAAGTTGAGAAATTCATGCAATCTGTGGAAAACACTTTGTCTGCAGAACAGCTGCACAACTCTGACTCTGAGAAGTGGGACCATCTTCAAGAAATCAAGCAGCCTTTGCAACCTTTGGATAAAAAGACCTCCAAGAGAACAGACAGCAAGAGGATGTGCCAGTGAATACTGGCAACAGCTCAGCAATAGCACTCAGAATGCAGCGGCAATGGGCAATGTCAGAGGGATATATGAAAGAAAGCCCTCTGACCAACACGGAGTAAAACAGCACACATCAAATCGTAAAGTGAGGAAGTGATCAATCACAAGGACAAGCAGTTGAAGAGATGGGTAGAGCACCACTCAGAGTTGTACTCCAGAGAAAACGTTGTTGTTACATCCTCACTTGATGCCATTGATACCAGTCATGGAGGACTAGATTGCAAACCCACACTCGAAGAACTCGGCAAGGCTTTTAACATCGTGGCCTGTGAAAAAGCAGCTTGAACAAGTGCTATTCCATCAGATCTAGTCAAACACTGCAAGACCACTGTTCTGTAGCGACTACATGACATGTTTTTTGCCAATGCTGGAAAGAGTGAGGTGTACTAAAGGTATGAGAGATGCCAAGATATTCAACTTTTATAAGAACAAGTATTAGAGGAGTGAGTGACTGGTATAACTACAGAGGTGTCTCTCTTCTGAGCACTATATGCAAAGTATACACCCATGTTGTGCCCAAAGTGTGCCTATAATGACCAAGTGAGTGCGTCTATCAAATGTCCCAGTGAGGCTTTTGAGCAGAGTGCTCTACAGCGGACATAATCTTCTCTCTCCTCTAACTGCAGGAAAAATGCAGAGAACAACAGAGGTCTCTGAATATCACCTTCATCGAATTCATGAAAGTGTTTGACTTGGTCAGCAAGAAAGGGCTCTTCACTATCCTGGTGAAAATTGGATGTCCCCCTTCACAAACTATACAGCATGATCAGTTCTTTTCACAACAGCATGAAGGTGACAGTGTAATACCAAGGCTGCATGTCCGAGCCTTTTGATGTCAAGAGTGGCGTGAAACAAGTTTGCATTCTGGCACCCACCCTCTTCAGGATATTTTTCTCCCTGATTCTGAAACATGCATTTGGGACTGGCACAGAAAGAATGCACTTGCACATCAGATCTAATGGAAGGCTTTTCAACTTTGCCAGACTGAGAGCAAAGACCAAATTTCATAAGATCATCATCAGAGACCTGCTCTTTGCTGATGACACTGCAATCACTTCACATACAGAGCAAGAGCTCCAGGAACTCATGGACAGATTCTTTCAGGCCTGCAAAGACTTCGGGCTTATGATCAGCCAGAACAGACAAACATGCTAGCCTAAGGAGTGAAAACTCCACCAGTCAACACCATCACCAATTATGAACTCATCGTTGTACACCAGTTCACCTACCTTGGGTCTACAATGAGTGACAACCTGTCCCTGGGTCTGAGATCAATCAATGCATCGGGAAGGCTGCAACAGCTCTAGGTCGGCTCATCATATGTGTCTGTGAGAATACCAAGCTCACAATCTCGACCAAGCAGGTAGTGTACAATGCCTGCATCATCAACAATCTGCTGTACGACAGCAAGTCGTGGACAACATACACAAAGCAGAACCAGAGACCGAACAGTTTCCACAGTTTCTTCACTGCATCCTCAGCATCAAGTGGAGCGACAAAGTACCCAACATTGAGGTTCTTGCACACGATGGCCTTCCCACAATGTTCATCTTGCTCAGACAATGCAGTCTGCGCTGACTTGGCCATGTTTGCTGGATGGAAGATGACTGGATTCCAAAAGACGTCCTGTATGGCAAGCCAGCCTCTGGCATAAGACCTGTTGGCCGACCGAAGCTGCGCTATAAAGATGTCTGCAAGCAAGACATGAAAACTCTGGACACCAGTACCGAAAGCTCGGAGACCACAGCAGCTGACCGCAGCAGCTGGCGTAGTGTGCGGAAGAAACAGCTGAAGATGGGAGAGAAGAAGATTCAGAACCTGTCAGAAGACAAGAGAGTTAGATGGAAGGCGCGCATCCACTGTGGCAGAGTCTGTTGCTCGCGGATTGTTCTCACAGCTCACAGCCGAAGCTGTTCCAACCACGGGTCCAACTAGAGCAGGGGTCGGGAATCTATGGCTCGCGAGTCAGATGTTGCTCTTTTGATGACTGAATCTGGCTCTCAGATAAATCAGGTGGCCTTTCTTAACAGAATAACAAATACACAATTTCACTGTCATTTAAATAAAAATACAAAAAAAAATCCATCAAATAAAACAAAAACAGATGAATAAATCTCACGCACTTAAATCTATACATCTGTTCTCAATGCCACTTGTCACTGTGACGCGCAGAGGAGAGCCAATCCTTTCTGTATGCAAGTGTGTGGGCGGGTCCGATACCGTGAAACTCTAATTTTATTGGATTGTAACAACAGCCATAGACTGCGCGAGTTGTTTTTGAGTAAAGAGGTAAATTTCTTCATTTTTGATCAGCTCATTTGTACGAAGTCAAGCACAGCTGGCGAGCAAACACAAATAGACAGACACTGAAAAACTTCAACCCGAAGATCAGCTGATTGCCAAAACTTGGGACGCGCTTCCTGTCACATAAACACTGCAGCGTGTGAGTCCTGTCGTATTGACCATGTTTGGATATGCACGCAAACGGTCCTTCTCACCTGAAAAACATCAAGCTGCGGTCACGTTTAACAGATGGAAGCCTAAACGTCTGCATGAAACTGAATCTCACCCGGTATCAACTAGACTACAAAGCCATCCGCAAAACCATACAGCACCAGAAGTCACATTAATAGTAAGAAGTTATTTTCTTATTAATAAATAACTTCGTTATGACAATGTTTAAAATAAATTCAGAGTCTTATTATACTGTACTCTCAAATTGTTGGTCTTCTTTTTGAGTTTAGTTGTATTCATTATTAATATATATATATATATATATATATATATATATATATATATATATATATATATATATATATATGACTCTCAGAGGATTACATTTTAAAATGTCTTTTTTTTTGTTTCTCTTAGTCAAAAAGGTTCCCAACCCCTGAACTAGAATGTATCATCATCCATGGTCGTCATTGACTGTAATAGAGGTCTACTACGCCAGTGTAAATCAGTACAGTGAAATCGCGATATCTTACAACATGCAGAATAATATAATCTTTAAAAGCGTGACACTATACATACAGAAACATATTCTGTATGTTCTATCAGGCATAATGATTACCAGTTCTGCTAATTCCAGTTCAGTTTCTGTTCTCCTCGCTGAGGCTGGAAAGGCTTTTTAATGGAAATACTGTCATCTAGTGGTCATTTAGAATTTTTTTATATTTATACTGTATATAAAAAGGGACAGTTCAGAATACATGTGTGTGAATGAGAAGGACCCAGGAGGAACGGTGATGTTACAGGGAGCAGAGATAACGAAGGTGGAGGATTTTAAGTACTTAGGCTCAACAATCCAGAACAATGGAGAGTGTGGAAAAGAGGTGAAGAAGCGTGTGCAGGCAGGCTGGAATGGTTGGAGAAAAGTGTCCGGTGTGATGTGCGATAGGAGAGTGTCAGCAAGAATGAAGAGAAAAGTGTACAAGACGGTGGTGAGGCCAGCGATATTGTATGGCTTAGAAACAGTGGCGCTGAGGAAAAGGCAGGAGGCAGAGCTGGAGGTAGCGGAGATGAAAATGTTGAGGTTCTCTCTGGGAGTAACGAGGATGGATAGGATCAGAAATGAGTATATCAGAGGGACAGCCCATGTAAGATGTTTTGGAGACAAAGTCAGAGAGGCTAGATTGAGATGGTTTGGACATGTACAGAGGAAGGATAGTGAGTATATTGGCAGTAGGATGCTGAGGTTGGAACGACCAGGCAGAAGGCCTCGAGGAAGACCAAAGAAGAGATTTATGGATGTGGTGAAGGAAGACATGAAGGTTGTTGGAGTCAGAAAAGAAGATGCGGAGGACAGGGTGAGGTGGAGGCGGATGATTTGCTGCGGCGACCCCTGAAGGGAGCAGCCGAAAGTAAAAGAAGAAGAAGAAGAAGAAGATATAAAAAGGGACAGTGGTGGTCTAGTGGATAAAGCACAGGATCGCTGATCCTAAGAATGGGGGTTCGAGTCCCCACAAGGTTGTCACTGTCCCCCCAGTGCAGCTAACTGTGTTATCAAAGGCGGGCCATGTCTCTCACTGTCTATGGTGAGAGGCATGTTAAAGAACCATTGCTGACTTTCGTAAAGAGTAGCTACAAAGCCGTCATCGTGTTTCTGTCCATTGCTGACGGGTTGTGACAGGAAGGGCATCCAATGTAAAAACCCATGCCAAATCAAATGTGCAATTCAGATGATTCGCTGTGGCGACTCCTGAGAAAGGGAAAAAGCCGAAAGGAAAAGAAGAAGACTATATATTTAAAAAATTAGGAAAAGATTCAGAATTCATTTTCTGAACCACATAATCATAATTAGAGTTGTAGGATGGCTGATGCCCATCTCAGAAGACTCTAGGCGACTGACGAATCACACCCTAAACAGCTCGCCAGGCCATTGCAGTGTCAACACACATACATCCATTCACACTCAGTCTCACACCGAGAAGCAATTTGTAACCACTATTCAGTTGACTGTGCATCTTTTTAGGCTATAGGATGAAACCTGAATACCCAGAGAAAACCCTCACAAAAAAATAGAGAATATGTAAACTCCACACAGAAACATTCTGAGCACAGAAATCGAATCCAGGGCCTTCTTACTGTGACACGAACGTGCTAATCATCGCTACACGGTACATCCGTCATTATTTATTTATTTTATTTATTTGCTGACATGTTTTATCCTTTATAAGGCTTCTGACTTTGAGAGAAGGCAGGGTGTAACACACACACACACACACACACACACACACACCAAACCATTCACATTCACACTTATACCTAGGGGTAATTTGGAACATTCACTAAGCGTTTGAACTGTTGAAAGAAACCGGAGTGTCCGGAGGAAACCCATGCAGGCATGGGGAGGACAACTTTGTTTTATTTATTTGTTAGATTTTATAATAAAATAAATGCAAGCAATATTTTACAATTAAAATACAAATGATATTATTATAAATATAGTAATGGTCTGGAGAGCTGTCCAGTGTGTGATTTACCTTTGACAGACTTGGCTGAGAAAATGAACGAATGAATGAATGAATGATACAGTACAATACATTAAAAAAACTATTTTTAACTCCAATATCTTGAAATATTCCAAAATTTCTAAAAACCCGCAGTGCACACACACACACACACACACACACACACACACATTTTATATATATATATATATATATATATATATATACATATTTCAGGTTCACAGATTTCAATTTTATAAATACTCCTCTAGGGCGAGCCAAAGCACCGTTCATGTCTGATCCTCGTGGAACCAAAATAAATAAAGAAAGAAAGAAAAGAAAAAAAGGAAAAATTGAACATATTCTGAAGAAAATTCAACACAAGTCATCTTTGTAAAAATTAACATATGAATCCTTTTTTTTGCATCAACACATGCGCTGTGTGTGTTAATAATTAGTATAACTTAATAAAATAATAATTTGCACAACCTGTAATAAACCTTTCTCTCTCTCTCTCCTCTCTCTCTCTCTGTATATATATATATATATATATATATATATATATATATATATATATATATAAAATCCCTGATACATGTAAGGGACAGGTTCGAAGTGTATTATTATTATTATTATTATTATTATTATTAGCGTGTGTGTGTATGTGTGTGAGAGAGCTTCTTAATTCATATTTGATTTTTTTCCACGGACAGTTAAAACGCATGATTTGCATTTGCAAAAAAAAAAAAAAAAAAAAAAAAATTATAATAAAAATTTTCCTCTACCGTCTGCATGATGGCGGAAGAGTAAAAGGCGCGTGCACTCCGCCTCCTGCTCCTCCTTCTCTACCTCCCCCGACAGACGAATGAGCTTTGTTTATATATATATATATATATATATATATATATATATATATATATATATAAATAAAATTTATATATATATATATATATATATATATATATATATATAGTATATATAAAATGGTTGGGGTTTTTATTTTCGCGCAAGCGCATTAAAAAAAAAAAGCCAAGCAAAAACGAAGGGAGGAGGAGGAGGAGGAGAAGGAGGAGGAGGTGGACAAAAAACAGTCAATTCATTTTGAAAAATTTCTTGCATTGGAAAAAAAAAAAAAAAAATTGCGCTTCCGTCATCCCGAGTGGAGGAGGGTCCTTGCGCTCTGCACTGCCCTGGAAAAGGGAAAATATTCTGTTTGACCCGCATCGGGTTTTTTTGGGAGGTAACGAAGGCGGCGCGTGCTGCTTTGCTGTCTTTTTTTTTTTTTTTTTTTTTTTTCCAAATTAGAAATCATTTTAGAAATTTTGTTGGTGTGCAGGCCGCGCGCGCTCTCCGCTCCTGTCCCGTAATTTGCGCATCCGGATTGAGAGGAAACTGATGCTTTCCGGGGTAAGAGCAACTTATTTACTCGGTCCGGTCCGGTGTGCTGGTCCATTTTTAAAACGAGTAAGGACGTGTTTCTTCTTCTTCTTCTTTTTTTTTTTTTTTTGATATTTCTCATGTTTAAATTCAAGTTTCGTAGGAATTAGTTTCATGTTCTGGGATGAGTTGGTTTCCGTGGCGCGCGTGTACCGGACGTTGAGCTGGGTGTAAGTCGGTGAAATGAATTTTCGGGAATGTGAAAAAAGGAAAGGAGGGAAACCAAAGCCATGATGGTGGGGGGAACACAAAACCCCCTGAAGAGCAGCAGCGGCCATGTTTGGCGAATTTTCTTTTCCCACTGAATTGTGCGTGTGGGTTTTATTCGGCGTTTATATCTGAAAGCGCGTGCATGGATGGGCTCGAGCGGGATTTAGTGCATGCGCTTGCGTTTGAACGCGTGGAGGATGTTTCTCACGGTCAAATCCCGGCTTTATTTGCGGATTCTACCTCCTCATTTTTTTTGAAGTGTCTTGAATGTCGTTTTGGTTTTTGTTGTAAAATTAGCGCCCCCTGTGGTCAAAATCTTGAGAAATTAAAGAAATTACGATTAATTCCGATTGTATTTGATTCACAGCAGGATTTTTTGTAATTGTTGCACGTGCGCTTCCTGAATGCTTTCCCTCTGTGTCCTGATGGTTTAAAAACACGATTTAAAATTGTAGCCCCAGTGAAACAGCAGGGCTGGGCTCCAGCCTCCTTTCACTGATTTATTATGCATTTCTCTGCCTCATTTTATGCACTTCAAAAATCCTTCATGCAAAAAATCTAGTATCTTAATATACTGTAAAGTGTAATGCAGCTCATGCTCCACTTATTTCTGTTTTTCTCTTTCTGTGCATTTTTGCATTGATTTGATTTTTTTAATTTTTCATATATTTTCCCTCCATGGCTGCACAAATAAAAAAAACCCAGTCAGACTTCTATACTGTACATCAACCTGATGCAAATGGAAATCAGGCATGTGTGTGCATGGCTGCATGCTTTTGCTCAGTTTTGTATCATGCACATGTCTGGAAGTGCATTGCATTTTAATTTTTTCCCCGCAAGGATTTATGAACTGTGCAATAGTTCCCAAGTTTTTATTGAAGGCTGAAAATGCATGGATGTAAAGAAATGACTAAATCTGATTTATGAAGGATTCTCTTCCTGTAGTGTGTGTGTGTGTGTGTGTGTGTGCAAGAGAAACACTATTCCTACTGTTGTAAAAATGCTGCTTTACGTTGAATGAAGTAGTTTTTAATATAATATGCACCATGCATTGTTATGTTTGCATATGAGATTAAAACGGTTTCCTTCAATTTTTTGATTTTTTTTTTTTTTTGAAGGTTTTAATTCCATTATCAGATTTGAATCAGTTTGTAGCTAAAAGTTTTTCAATCTTGCTTAGCTAGTTTATTTGAAGCTTGGAGTTGAAATAATGGAAATCATTTTTCTATTTAATTTTACATGTTTCATGCAGTAATTAACAGTGGGATCTCTGAGACGTGCTCAGAATGCTAATGTTGGATTAGTGTTTCTCTTTCATGGAATGACTTGGAAGATTTCCCTTTGTGTCTTAAACCAACCCCCCCTAAAAAATGGGGTAAAACAGATTTTGCCTTCAAGCGATGGAAAAAGAAAAAAAAGATATAAAATATGCAAGTTTTTCCTTTGTTTAGTTTCCCTAATTAAATACTAATCATTCAACTGAGAGCACATGCTTTGGCAGATTAAAAAAAAAAAAAAAACTGGTTTCTACCAAAGTAACATTTTTAGGGCTTTTGCAGATTGACTTACATAGTATGCATATATACACACACACACACACACACACACACATACACACATACATATACAGTGATCCCTCAATACTTTTCGCTTCAGTTCCTGCGGCTTCAGTGCATCGCTGGTTTTTCAAAAATATTCATTGAAAAATAAGGAAATTAAGAAAAAATAGGGAAATGACGCAAAACAAGGCCAATTATGCAAAAAAAAACTCCAAACAAACAAAAAACAACCCAAAATCCCTCAACAAAACTATTTACATTTTTATGAGAGGTGCACATCTGTGTATGCGCATGTGTCTGTATCTGGGTGCGCGTTTGTGTGTGTGTTTGTTTATTTTTTATTAACATCTTATGCATTATTTTTGAATGTTTAATTGTTATTATAAGCATTTATAGTGTTGAATATGTATTTATTGATATTATATATACACATGTATGTATACGTCAGTAGGGGGGGTCGATTCTACTTGGCGGAAATTTGGCGTTCGCGGAGGGTCTCGGTCCCCATTAACCACGAAAAGTGAGGGATCACTGTGTATGTGTGTGTAAATATACACACAGTTGTTATATATAATATATTACACAAGTAAATTTGGCATAGTCGTCTTTCCTGGAACCTATTAATGACGTAGGCCCTCATTATTCGCGGGGGTTTGGTTCCGGCCCCTCTTGCGAATGAATATATTCCGCGAGTTCTGTACCCGGAAGTAAAACCCTATGTATCATATTACATGTGCGAATGAGCAACCAGAAGTAAAATACTATATATCTATTAAAAGGTAAAGTCCTTTGGGCTTTTTACACCCGAGCCATAGCGGCTCATCAGGCCGGTGCTTATCCCCAGTTTCTGTAGCATGAAGCAACTAGGAGTTCAACTCCTCCTGGCTGGGACGCTAGTCCATCGCAGGTTACCTTCCCAGTATATTTTTCTGGTACCCATTTATACTGCTGGGTGAACAGAGGCACACTTGTGGTTAAGACTTAGCCCAAGGGTCTCAGTGGGATTTGAACTCACGACCTCGAGATCATGAGTGCAGCACCATAACCACGACACCACCGGCCCCAATCTATGTATCTATTACATGCGCTAAAATATGCTTCTTAAATACATTCTACAGGCCAGGGGTCGGGAACTTTTTGACTAAGAGAGCAAAAAAAAGACATTTTAAAATCCAATCCTCTGAGAGCCATATACAGTCGACACCCAACTTACGAAGACCCCTGTGTACGAAATCTCCAGGTTACGAAAAACATTTTCTTGAGTTTCTGTCCCCGAGATATGAAACAACCCCCTCTTACGAAAAGAAATTCAAACTCGCCAATCGATGCACGAGTTGCTCTCTCATTGGCTGTCTCTCAACATCCCGCCCCGCTGGCCTCAGATAGAGACAGAAGGAAGCTTCACTCTTTAGTTTTTAGTTTCGTTTTTTAAGTTGCTTTAATTTAGTAAATGTTTAATAAATGTGGGCCCATTTGAGCTCATCTGGAATTCCGTTCCCTCAAGGAATCGAATTAAAGTTGAGTTTGTCAAGCACAGAATGCGCTTTGGATTCACGTCTTGTGGGCGTGGCCCGCAGCGCGCGCACGCGAGAGAGAGAGAGAAGGAATAACACTTTCGTTTTTAGTTTAGTTTTTTAAGTTTTTTTTTTTTTTTTAAGTGTTTTAATTCAGTAAATGGTCAAGCAGGGAATGCACTTGGAAGTCACGGCTTGTGGGTGTTACAGAGAGAGAAGGAGAGAGAAAGAAAGAATAATGCTTTAGTTTTTAGTTTTTTAAGTTGTTTAATTCGGTAAACGTTTAATAAATGTGGGCACATTTGAGCTTATCTGGAATTCCGATCCCTCAAGGAATCAAGTTCTGTTCAGCTTGTCAAACAGGGAATGCACTTTGAATTCCATGTCTTGTGGGCGTGGCCTGCAGCGCGCGCGCGAGAGAGAGAGAGAGAAAAAGAAAAAGAGAGAGAGGTGTGTGTGTGTGTGTGTGTGTGTGTGTGTTAATAAAAACTGTTTAATAATGGTTTAATTGCAGCTAACTGGGTTATCAAAGGCGGGCCATGTCTCTCACTGTCTATGGTGAGAGGCATGTAAAAGAACCATTGCTGACTTTCGTAAAGAGTAGCTGCAAAGTCGTCAGCGTGTTTCTGTCCCTTGCTAAAAAGGGTTGTGACAGGAAGGGCATCTGACGTAAAAACCTCTGCCAAATCAAACGTGCGAATCAGATGATTCGCTGTGGCGACTCCCGAGTAAAAGGGAAAAAGCCAAAAGGAAGGAAGACAGACGTTGTTATGACAAAGTTATTTATTACTAAGAAAAGTACTTCTCACTCTTAATGCAACTTCTGGTGCTGCATGGTGTTGCTGATAGCTTTGTAGTCTGGTTGATACGTGGTGAGCTTCATCAGCTTCATGCAGGCGTTTAGGCTTCCATCTGTTACTTGTGACTGCAGATTGGTCTTGATGTTTATCAGATGAAAAGGATTGCTCGTGTACGCATGTGGAGCCAAACATGGTCAATACGACAGGACTCGCACGCTGTAGTGTTTATGTGACAGGAAGCGCGTCCCAAGTTTTGCCAATCAGCTGGTCTGTGGGTTGAAGTTTTTCCATGTCTGTCCATTTGTGTTTGCTTGTCAGCTGTGCTTGGCTTCGTGCAAATTAGCAGATCAAAAACGAGGAAATTTACCTCTTTACTCAAAAACAACACGCGCAGTTTGTGGCTGTTGTCATCCAATAAAATTAGAGTTTCATGGTATCGGACCCGCCCGCATACTGGCATACAGAAAGGATTGGCTCTCCTCTGCATGCCACAGTGACAAAGTGTGGCATTGAGAATAGATGTATAGATTTAAATGTGTGAGATTTATTCATCTGTTTTTGTTTTATTTGATGGCTTTTTGTGTATTTTTATTTAAATGACAGTGAAAATATGTATTTATTATTCTGTTAAGAAAGGCCACCTGATTTATCTGAGAGCCAGATACAGTCATCAAAAGAGCCACATCTGGCTCACGAGCCATAGGTTCCCGACCCCTGCTATAGACAGTATTAATGTAGTAATGATTAAGAAAAACTTATTTTTTTTACTGTGATATTTATTGGTGATAAAATATCAACATTACACAGCATATATATATATATATATATATATATATATATATATATATATATATATATAAATAAGAGGGCGCTCCCTTGAGGGCGACTTCACGGAGTTCTTAGTCATGTTGTTTCTTTGTTTGTTTTAATTTGTTTTATTTGTTGTTTTGTTTGTTCATGTTCTGCACTATGCTCGTCTATGACCGGTCGACCCTACTACAGCTATGAGAGCGGAGTGTTTTCGGACATGTAGAACTGCGCTCGCTCAACTCCTATCCTGAGCTAATATGCTACAGCAGCTCAATGCTAGCTGCACCCCGGATAACAATAAGCCCAGGTGGAGATGTGGCAGGCGGGGAGGGGCTGAATGAGAACTTCGGTGCTTGGTTAGGAGTAGAAGGTTAGCACTTCTGGTCATACTGCTTAGAAATGTTCAGTCTCTGTAAAACAAGATGGACTAACTTCATGCTACCATAGCATATTAGCTCAGGATAGGAGTTGAGCGTGCTCAGCTCTAAACATCCGCCCTCATAGCTGTAGTAGTGTCGCTTGGTCATAGACGAGCATAGTGCAAAAAACAAACAACAACATACAAAACAAATTAAAACAAACAAAGAAACAATTTGACTCTGAGAACAACGCGACGTCGCCCTCTAGGCAGCGCCATCTTGGAGACGTCATGTTCAATGTAAAAGGACATGAAGCGTAATTATACAAGTGTATCCTTTGGGTATCATTTATTAAACATGCTACAGGACATAAAATCTCACACACAAACATTCAAAACATTAACTTAATTACTGTACTGGAATAATAATTGAAAAAGACTTTCATACTAGTGCTTGACAACAGTCCAGATGATTATTCCTCTTCAGGCACTTCAGAGGAAACTGTTTCTTCAGGATAAAGTCTTATTTCTTCAGAAGAGACATCCAACGTCATTACCTTTTTCTGGCCCTTAGCCAGAGAAGATACACAGCGTTTGGGTGGCATCATAGAGCTTAACTGGTAATTAAAACACGCTAAAAAAAGGGCTCATTGATAACTTGTGTGTGAATGAGGAAAAAGGGGCGTTACATAATCTCAACCAATCAGCAGGAAGGAGGACAGCTATTGGCTGAATTTGAATCACGTGACAGTTGCTCGGCAATCTGCGAATATGCAAACCACGAGTGCAAAACCACGAATAGTCAAGGGCCTACTGTACCTGTGTGTGTGTGTGTGTGTGTATACATATATACTAGTCCTTCTCAAAAAAATTAACCTATAGAATTGTGATAAAGTTTATTATTTTCTGTAATGTACTGATAAAAATTAAACTTTCATATATTTTAGATTCATTGCACACCAACTGAAATATTTCAGGTCTTTTATTGTTTTAATACTGATGATTTTGGCATACAGCTCATGAAAACCCAAAATTCCTATCTCAAAAAATTAGCATATCATGAAAAGGTACTCTAAACGAGCTATTAACCTAATCATCTGAATCAACGAATTAAGTCTAAACACCTGCAAAAGCTTCCTGAGGCTTTTAAAAACTCCCAGCCTGGTTCATTACTCAAAACCGCAATCATGGGTAAGACTGCCGACCTGACTGCTGTCCAGAAGGCCATCATTGACACCCTCAAGCAAGAGGGTAAGACACAAAGAAATCTCTGAGCGAATAGGCTGTTCCCAGAGTGCTGTATCAAGGCACCTCAGTGGGACGTCTGTGGGAAGGAAAAAGTGTGGCAGAAAACGCTGCACAACCAGAAGAGGTGACCGGATCCTGAGGAAGATTGTGGAGCAGGGCCGATTCCAGACCTTAGGGGACCTGTGGAAGCAGTGGACTGGGCTACCGGTGCCACATGTCCCAGGTCAAGCCACTTTTGTACCAGAAACAGCGGCAGAAGCGCCTGACCTGGGCTCCAGAGAAGCAGCACTGGACTGTTGCTCAGTGGTCCAAAGTACTTTTTTTTGGATGAAAGCAAATTTTGCATGTCATTCAGAAATAAAGATGCCAGAGTCTGGAGGAAGACTGTGGAGAAGGAAATGCCTGAAGTCCAGTGTCAAGTACCCACAGTCAGTGATGGTCTGGGGTGCCATGTCAGCTGCTGGTGTTGGTCCACTGTGTTTTATCAAGGGCAGGGTCAATGCAGCTAGCTATCAGGAGATTTTGGAGCATGTCATGCTTCCATCTGCTGAAAAGCTTTATGGAGATGAAAATTTTCATTTTTCAGCACGACCTGGCACCTGCTCACAGTGCCAAAACCACTGGTAAATGGTTTACTGACCATGGTATTACTGTGCTCAATTGGCCTGCCAACTCTCCTGAGCTGAACCCCATAGAGAATCTGTGAGATATTGTGAAGAAAAAGTTGAGACACCCCAGACTCAACACTGTGGATGAGCTTAAGGTCGATATAAAGCATCCTGGACCTCCATAACACCTCAGCAGTACCGCAGGCTGATTGCCTCCATGCCACGCAGCATTGAAACAGGCATTTCTGCAAAAGGATTCCCGACCAAGTATTGAGTGCATAACTGAGCATAATTATTTGAAAGTTGACTTTTTTGTGTTAACACTTTTTTTTTTGGTCTGATGAAATATGCTAATTTTTTGAGAGAGGGATTTTTCTTTTTTTTCTAATTTTTGTTTCTGTAAATTTCTGTAGTTTGTGCATTCGGGTTTTCATTCATATTACACTCTTTGCTTAACTGAGTATGCATGGTAGATTGTGCCGATCTGAGCAGATAGTTAATTCATCTCTATGTATGAGACTTGCACTCATGCTAGTAGGCTTACACTTATGACCAACCATATTTGCTTAGGGTTACAAAAGTCCGCAAAACAGTGTAAACACAAAGATCACCGAGACGACGTCTTAACACAAGGGTAACATGCTATATATAACTGATATATATACACACACACACACACTCAGTCTGTAGTTTGTAAACAATGAATACAGCGTCATTGCGTCATTACGTCAGCATACTATGTAGGTACGTCTAAACTGAAAATTTGACTTTTTTTTTTTGAAAAACCCCGTAAAATCGAAAAAACGTAAAATGGTTGAACGTAAGTCGGGAAGCGTCTGTACACATATACATGTACGTATACGTTAGTCAGCCGGGATCCTACTTTGCCAAAATCGGTGGTTGTGGGGGGATCTTGGTCCCAATTAACCGCAGAGAGTGAGGGATCCCTGTGTATTGTTATTACTAATTTTATGTATGAATTAGAGATGAGTGTCAATTAACTAGTCATAAAATGTGATCTCTTCATCCAAGACACACAATCTTCTTAAACTGATGGCGTACATTCATGCGGCCTCAGTGCATCGCGTTTTTTTTTTTTTTTTTTTTTTTTTTATATTCATTAAATTCAGAAATTAAGGATGAATAGGGGGAAAAGTTAAGGAAATACCACAAAACAGGGCCAATTATGCAAAAAACAAAACAAAAAACCTCAAACAAACAAAAACACAAACAACGCAAAATCCCCCATCAAAACTACTTACATTTTTTATGTGAGGTGCACATCTGTATGTGTGAGTGTGTGCGTCTGTATGTGTGTGTATTTATTTTATTTACATCTTCTGCATTATTTTTGAATGACTAATTGTTATTATAAGCATTTATAGCGTTGAATATGAATTTATTTATATTATACAGATGCTCACAACTTATGTTTTTGTTCGGTTCCGGACGGCCAAAGGTAAGTTGAAAAAAACAAAAATGTAATTTGTTACTGTATGTTCCAGTGACGTATGACGTTCATTCTGTACTATTCATTACGTATGACGTTCATTACCGTATTCAGCAGTAAATCTCCGGCTTTCATCTGGGAGGGTGTGTTTGGGGGCGTTGTCCAAAATGAGAAGAATTTTGAAGGGAAGGTTATTCTCCTGGCAATAAAAATTCACTTCCGGGATGAAATGATGATACAGTCATCCCTTGAATTTCACGGATAATATAGACTAGACCTGGCCTCGATAATTGAAAAACCGCGAAGTAGGATCACCGCTCTCATTTCTACCATGTTTTCTCATTTCTATATGTTTTTGCATCTATACAATATCAAGAAGTGTATATTAAATGTTACACAGTTGCATATGTAAATACTGTAATGTAGTAATATTTAAATAAAAATTACATATAAATACTTTAAGAACTGTACTCACCTCTGACAATAGTTCTTATCCGCTTGATCTTAATCCTAGTCTTTTTTTGATGTAACGTACGGTAGATTCATTTATGCCGTAATAGCGTGCTACATTTACAGCGTCACACGTCTAAGCCAATCAGCTTGTGAGATTGAGTTGAATGGGCGGTCCCTGCCTGAACTGGGAAGGAGGGGCACTTCAATGTGTCGTTTGTAAACAATGGATGCAGCCTGCCTTGGGTCCCTGCCTTCCGCTTGCATGCATGCGAGTTTCAACGCGAATTTGAAATTTTTATGAATATTTTTTGATTTTTGGATACTTGTGGAAAATACCGCGATGCACCGAGACCACAAACTTCAAGTCGCGAAGTGGCAAAGGATTACTATAAAACCAATCTTCGAAGATGGCCAACATCACCCATGCCTTGCAATTCCACATCCAGATCACTGACATAGAGCTCATGCTAACGTATTTGAGGGCTCGAGGATTAGCTGCCCGGTACACCAACGGAGGTTTTAGCTTGTGGCTTCCATCCGCATTCCCCCCCAAGCATTAGTGTTACCCTATCCTTAGCCGCTTTGAAGCCAGGAATCGTCTTTTCCTCAAGGCTGATCGGCGGCTTCCTTATCTGCAGATGCAGCTTCGCCACTTCCGGCAACATGATGCAAATTTGCCCTCTTCTTGAATCGGGTAAGCCAGCCGTGGCTGGTATTAAAAGTTTCGTCGGCAGCACTTGCTCCTGACCTGGCCTTAAGGTCTTGAAACATAGATTGTGCCTTTTCTTGAATGAGTATAAGGCTCAAAGACATACGCCGCTGCACGTATTTTCTAGCCATATGTCATGTAGGGCATGTTCAGTCTGTTGTTTGTAAAGAAAAAAACAAAAAAAACCAAAAAACGTAAAATCGAAAAAAAAAAAATAAACGTAAAACAAATGAAAGTAAGTCGGGAAGCGTCTGTAATGCAGTATATTGAAATCCATATATAATATTAAGAGCTTGTTTGGATTTAGATAAATTTAGAGTTGCTATGTGGAGTTGTCTTAACGAGCCATTCATACTTAACAAGCCACTGGACTTCTTTTAAACACAGTGGTTTGATTTTCCGATAGTAGCTTGAGGGACAAATTGGTCGCATTTTGATGAAATCTGGTATGCAGGAATGTCTTCTAGCTACCTCGCCTGGAAACTGAGCTCACAAAATTCCATGCATGATTCATAAGCCAGCCAGACTTCATTTGTCCAACACAACTGTTGGAAGATGTAGATCAACTTTATAATCATACAACACATTCCTGGGCGGCTAGAGCTTTGGACCCCTGCAGTCTATTTGTATTATTCTTATAATCTTATAATTTTCATGTTATTTTACTTTGTATGTTTTCATCTTTAGTTTAAAGGGCCTTAATTTTTTCCCCTCATACACTATTTATTTATTTTTATTTACATTATTTACAAGTTTCACATTGAGTTTTAGATGTGCATTAATTTCAGGATGTAACATGTTGCGGTGCACCTTCATATACAGTGATACCTCAGCTCACGAACATAATTGGTTCCCAGAAACTGTGTGTAAGGCGAAAAGTTCGTCTTCCGAACATTTATTTCCCATAAGAAACCATTAAAATGAGAATAATCCATTCCCAGGTCCCCATAAAACATAATTTTCTACTAAATAAGCCTTAGAACTACACAAAAATATACCTTATTTTATGTATAATAAATGTGCTATCGTATTGTAATTAAAGAAATAAACTGTACTGTATAATAAAGTCATTTTATTTACCTTTGTGATGGTAGTTGATTGCTTGATGGAATGGAGTGGGAGGAGGAGAGAGGGAGGGACTTACTGTTTGGAAACGCCTACTGTTTGGAAACACCCTTAGCCACACACGCACCCTTAATAGCTTCCTTGTTCTTAAGGATGGTAGCAATGGTAGACTTAGCGTACTGGTACTGGGACGCTAAGTCACACAAACGCACACCTCGTTCGTGTTTTTCAATGATCTCCGTCTGTGGTGGGATCTTTTTCGGTCCCATAATAGCAAAAGTACACTCAATATGGTCCAAAATGTCTATCAAACACAAACCACATCCGCACTCAAAGAAAGGGGGTGACGAACTGTGACGCCGTGAGCGTGCGTCAGCTTCTCGTGGCCGCCACCGTGGCGCTGTTCGACCGCGTGGTTTGGTTTGTCCGCCGAAAACTAGTTCGTCAGCAGAGACTATATGCTCGCAAATTTAATGTTCTTGAGGCGAAAAGTTCGTGAACTTAAGCGTTCGTCAGCGGAGGTTTTACTGTACTTTTATATGTGAACTGTAAGCAGTTTTTCCATCAGGGAATCTACATGCTGATGAATTATTGTGGAAATATTTTTGAACGGGAGAAAAAAAAATAGTGTCATGTGACTTTTTTTCTTCTGGCTGCACAAGGAAGGATTTTTTTAATTTGATTATTTATTTTTGCACATTAAGGTTTATTCAGGTAGATTACAAGTTGGAAATATTTTCCAGTTTAATTCTAGAAATGTATGGGATATATCCATTTAATATAACTTTTCAGTATGATTTCTTAAAACCGCTTAGCATTTTTAAATGTATTAATTTCTTTGTTTTGTTTTAAGGTGACTGCACTGTTAGCTTGTGGAGTTTGTTGACCATGGAAATTTGCTGAGTTATCAGTGTAGATCCAATCTGTATATTCTGTCATTTGTGGTTTTGGTCACACGCGTAACGTGGTTAGGAAAGAACAAAGCCAGGAAGTTTGTGAAATTTTCTACAAACATCTTGATAGCTGCATTTTCAGTGCAAACTGAATTGATCAATTGTGCTGTAGGAAGTAGCTTTATTAGTACATTATTACATTAAAGAGGTTTTAATTTTTAGCACATAACATCTATGATATTGCTGGCATGAGTGATTTTTGGTGTGGATATCGGTACTGAGTAACTACACAAACCTATCGACTTTCATAGTGGTCCGTTATTCAGCATGGCCGCCGTAGCATGGCCGCACTAGCTGAACATGGGTTACGAGGACATTGCCGTCATGTTAGTATTTGCATTTTTCTCATATACTTTTAAAACTTGATACTGTAATGTGGCCATTTTCCGTTCGCTCAGATTTGACCTTTAACATTTTCTGTTTTTAATTTTTGCCTCTATTTTCGGAATTGAACTGGAAAAGGAGCTGAATGTAAACTCAAAAAGCTTTTTGGAAATTTTATGAAAAGTGCCATGGTGGGCATTTACAGATATTAAATTTTATTCTTTCAGTTTTTTCAAAATCAGGCTTTGGGTTGGGAGATATGACTAAAATTTCATGTTAATTACATGAATAATTAATTATCCTCATTTGTTTTAATAATTGTGAGAAAATAATTATTGAGTTTTTTTTTTTTTTTTTTTTTTTTTTTTTTAGTAAAATCCGGAGACCCGAATGTCCAATGAGCAATAGACAAATAATAATAAAATACATGATCATGTATTGTATGTCTTATAGGAACCGTGTTGTACCTGATTATTCAACCCAATTGTCGAGCGCATTACAATGTGTATTATGTCAATGTTACCATGGCAACATGGAGTGCATGAAAACGTTCAGAACCTTTAGAGTGGCTATAGAGCTTTTTTCTCCATAATTTAATTTATTTAACTAATTATTTAAGTGTAAAGATTAACAGGTTCTGGCTCTGGTTGTTCGATTTTCATGTTTTTTATTTTTTAAGAGACATAAATGAATTTGTAAATGAACTGAAAATCAAGGTGTCCATTTTAAGGGATGTATTAGGCTGATTATGAGCGAGGAATGGAGTGTGCTTGGGGTTTGTCCACGTCTCTCTCCCTATGTACTTCGGCCCTCTAACAAAATGATCAAAATCTGTTCCTAATTTGTTGAATTAAGTTGGTAACAAACAAACCAATGTCAAAAAAGGTCTCATTGGTCGAAGTAATATGTTGGCTCCATCCGTTTCTAAATAAAAATATGTATACAGAAACCACCATCTTTCCATGATTACACGTGCTTTAAAATTGAGTAGGCACTTAAAAATAGAAACATTAAAAACATTTTTTGACCAATCAGCATTATGTATAACTCTTGTAACTGATATTTGTTTAGGAATCCTTACATCATTGATCTATTTCTGTTTATTTTGTCTTACTGACCTT
The DNA here is from genome assembly GCA_024760905.1 of Plotosus lineatus. Lineage (NCBI taxonomy): Eukaryota > Metazoa > Chordata > Actinopteri > Siluriformes > Plotosidae > Plotosus > Plotosus lineatus. Next base: position 22,855,150 of record CM045740.1, on the reverse strand, counting down.
CAGTCATGACTGCACGCAAATTCAAATTGTTGACACAACTTTTATGCCTTTTCCCCCCATTTCTCCTCTTAACGTTGACCTCATACCGTATATCTGTTTGATAAATAATATCAATCCTTTGACTTTCAACCTCCAAAAACATTTAAAAAATAGACCATAGTGGGCCAGAGCTTCTGCAGTCTAGAAATGTGTATTTGAAACTTAATTTATAACTTCTTTCAACCAAAATCAAAATTGTTGTGTTAAACAAATGAACTGCACCTGGCTCATTAATATGTGGATATATACAAACTCAAATTCCAAATTTCATCAAAATCTGAGCAAGCATTCTCAAGCTATCATCTGGAAACCTAACCCGTGTGTTAAATAAATTAAGTTCAGATGGCTCATTAATTATGCACAGATTTGGGCTTTCACCAATCCCAAACCCACATACCAAATTTTATCTAAATCCAAGCAAGCTTGCCTAAGTTATCATCCGGAAACCAAAGTGTGATGGACGGATGACACCCAATCCAATAGTTCACCACACTATGTGATGTTACTTAAAAAATACCACTACTGTATGTTTAAGGTAAAATTAAGGTGAGAAGTTCCAAAGAAAAAAATCCTTCCATATTCCAGGTTAAATTTTTCAATGTCTTGAAAATGAGAAACTTGGAACAGAAGTATAAAAAAAGAAATCAATAAAATATTCTAATCATAGCTACAAAGACCACTCTATATAGCTGCATATTTTAATATATGAAGTTGTACAGACTTGAAACTTTTTTTTTTTTTTTTTTAGATTTGTGAAATAATTATAGCTTAAAAATGATTTTTGTAACTGTTTATATCATTAAATAACCTGAACTGGTTTTCATTACATTTCTGTTTCTTTATTCTGTTTTGCTTTATTTTGCTTTTTAAGGAAGTACAAATGAACTTTTGAGAAAAGGGGGAAACTTAGTAGTGTAACCTGAAGCGGATTTAATTTATTCCCAAGAGGAATTTAATAAACCTTTATTATATAACCATTTGTTGAAAAAAAAGCATTAAAATATTTTGTAAGAGTTTCATACAATAGCACTTGAGTATCAGAGTGATGTCAGGCATCAGGCGGTAAATATCGACTCCAATGGTGTTAAAATAAATGATAAATGGATTGTACATGTCAGTCCACAGCAGATAGATGGAGAAGTTGCACTTTCCAGCAGTCACTTTAATGACTGTTCAAAGGTCAAGGGAAATTCTAAACCAGTACAAATTTATAACCTGCGTTTAAATGAAGCGTGGGTGCCACTTTTGGAATCAAAGAGTTGTATTAAACATCTTTCGTGATGTTGTGGGACTGCTATTTGAATATATAAAATATAATATCAGCATGTTGACGTAGTGGTTAGCACATCTGTCGAGTTTACATGTTCTTCATCTGCTTGTATGGGTTTCCTCCGGGCAGACCGGTTTCCTCCTACAGTCCAAAGACATGCACATTAGGTAAACTGGCTGTTCTAAATTACCCCTAGGCGTGAGTGCAAGTGTCAATGGTTGTATGTGTTGGTCCTAAACTGTATCCTGCATGCTGCCTTTCCGCGGAGATGGCTGAGAGAGGCTCCAGCCCCCGTGATACTCATAGGATTAAGCAGTTTGGCATATGGGTGAATGAGAAGTGTAGTATATAATGAATTTAATGAAGGGGACAAATTTGTAATGCACGATAATCTGAAGTACTCTAGTGGTTGTTTATTGAACCCTGTAACTTGGAGTTTCCCTTATTAAAAACAGTTTCAAGTAGATCATCAGCACAAAAAAATTTGAGGCGATGTTGTGTAAGAGCAGTTATTATGAAAAATAGAAGTAAAGTTTTTATGTATTGGAACTTCAGATTTATATGAAATGGAATTTTATTCTTTGAAAAAAGATAGTTTTGTGTTTAACAAAAATTCTCAGTTTCTCATCAGCGTCTGTAGCCAGAAATTGGCAACGCATCAAATTTTTATTATATATACATTTTATTTTAACTTTTTTTCTTTTTCAAAATCCTCGGAATACCTCAGAAATTGCCCCACACAAGGTAAAAATGACACACAACCCAATTCATTAGACAATGTGGTTGTGAGATTGGTTTAGTTCTGTTTGAATTTCTATAATTAATATAATTCGATCGTTTTTATATCGCATATTTTCTAAAGATTTTTGGAAAGGCAAAGCAGCTGTTCTGTCGACAGTTTAAGTATTTGAGTTGAATACATGTTCAATGTAAAGTGCCGGGTATCTCGGGTGGAGTGTGAAGCAGAAAACTGAAATAAACAAGGAATTCTTAAAGGTTCTTGTTATTTCTTCTTGTTTGTTTATTTATTCAAAAGTCTCCTCAACAAATTACTGGAAGTTGCCTTAAGTCCTAAAGTTTCAGTCACTTCACATATGTTTAGCTTTAAAATCTTTTAGGGTTTTGAGTCACCTTGTTTCTCTATTTAAAAAAAAACAAAACATTAACAATATTTAGGTTTTTAAAATTTTCTGATGAGAAACTTATTTAATTTGGCTTAAGAGTAATATTGATAAGTTGATCCTGTCATGCTGTGCTATTTATTTATTTATTTATTTATTTTAATTAGTTTATTTTTTTTAAAACCTTACAAGTGAGTATCTAAAGATCTCTCCTGATCATACATCGCTATGGCTACCTGCTGGTTTCGGCACTTTGCTGGAAACGGAACTTGTATTAAAAAGTTATTTTAAAATTATGATGTAGGCTTTAGAAACTGAGTGTTTATTAACAGTTTTTAATATGTACAGCTGAATTACTTTTTTTTATTTATTATATTACATTATGATTTTATCCCTAAGTTTAATTTTACTGTTAGAGTTGATGCTTTTACAGTTCGTCTGACCTTGTTGCCGTGGTGACACAGCAGCTCAGGAAAGTTACTTGCTACTTTTCCATATCCTTTAGCCGGTAGTCTGGGGGGTAATTTTCTCAATCTGTTTCACGTTGCTAAAATTTATTTCACTTGCTAACTTTAGAATTTTTGGTCAATTGGTATGAAAACTATACTCTACTAAACAGTTTCATGTTCTGCCATCTTGTAATTCAAGCTTTTTTTTTTTAAATATTTTTTTTTATACTGTAGCTACACGAGACTATCTCAAATTAGGCATGTTGTTTTTGGACTATTTATCTTATTTTATGAAATCTTAGAACATGTAATCATTGAATTGTACTGGCAAATAACACTGAATAACAGATTGTCACTTTTGCCTTGTTCCTGGCTAAAAACAATAATTTCCTATTTCTTCACAATCAATCAAAAGAGAAAACGGTGGTCTTGACCTCCAAACTTTGGTTACTTTGCAATTTTATTGTCCTGACCACAAAACCAATCACTGAGTGAACTAATTTCTGTACAAGTTAAGTTCATTTGCCAGAGGAGTGGTCATCATATTTTCTTTTAACTTTTCTGATCATATCAAAAGGGTTCATACAACATAATAATGTTGACAAAGCAATTATATTTATGAAAACTTTCCTCATTTGTACAGAAGAACTTTCAATAACGGGAGCAATTTACTGAGGTTTGAATAATTATTTCCTTTGTTTATGAATATTCTTGCTGCAGTTATGTTCTGTATTTTAGTTTTATTGTGAAAAAAGTCAGAAGATTGTCAAAAATAGCTGTTTTCAGGGCATATAATTGCTCTGCAGACCACAAAACCAAAGTTTGGCATGTAAAAAATATCTTTTTTGATTGTTTTGCAATAAATGTACTTGGAAAAAGACTCAGATTTGCCAGGAACAAAAATCGTGCTACACAGAGTAAATTAACTTGATTTAAGAAGACCCAGTCTATAATTAATTAAATATTTTTCAAACAATATTAATAAATAGACACATTCTGTTTTTATATAGTAAATTATTCCCAAAACAAGATTAAACAGGTTTTTGGCTGGAGATCAGACAACAATCTTTTGTAGGGTCTATCTATTGGTCTATACACCCAAGATTTTATCTCCTCATCTATTCCTTACTATTCCTGTCTGAACAATCTAACCACCTACCTACCCACTCTTATGCCTGTCTTGGTGTGTGTGTGTGTGTGTGTGTGTGTGTGTGTGTGTGAGAGAGAGAGAGAGAGAGAGAGAGAGATGGATTTTTTATATATATATATATATATATATATATATATAGATAGATAGATAGATAGATAGATATACACTAATGTAGCAGTGTTTGTGTACACCAGGCTTCGATATCAGGGTTGTTATATTTACCTACTAACACTCACCTCACATTTTATACCTCTGTGTTCTTGTTCGGCTTTCTCCACCTGTTTCATTCCTTTACCCTGTTTCTCTGTTCCAGTGCTTCTTAGAGCTTTTGTGTCTGGCTGTGGCTTCATAAAAATTTCACAACCCCCCTCCTCCTGGACTCGCCTTAAATCACACTATAGCAGAGGGTGCAGGGGCGTGACTGCTCTGAAAACCCTTTGTGTAATCTGTTACTGTTGGAAAGGTGTCACAGTGCTGCTGCTTTCAGTTGATTTTTCATAACTTTATTATATATGATTCTAACCAATGAGTGCAGCATTATCGTTTATTAATATTGTTGTTTTTCAAAGCCGCAATTTATGCTGCAACACGCTTGGTTGTTGAACCTCTTCACGACGAATAAAGGTGTTTTTACCGCACACACACTCCTCAAGAGCTAGCTTTTAATAATGTTTAATTGCGTTTTAAAAGTCAAGCATTAGCTATAGTACAACCTCTGGTGAAATTTGTGGAATCACCAAATTTCCATCAAAATTTGTTTTGTATAAGTAAACAAATAACAGCGACACTCCCATCTCAAGTTTAATAGTTGAGTAGTACTATTTTGTGAATTGTAGCTCGAACAAATTGATCATTTTTATTATTTTTTTTCCAAAGTATTGAAGCATTATGTAATTTTAGTTTCTTCTTCTTCAAAAAAAAAAATACAGGCATCACTTTAAAATGCAGGTTCTAAAAATGTAAATGAGACTCTGCATTTTAAAGTGATATCTGTATTTTTTTAAGAAATGAAAAGTACATGATGCTTCAATACTTTTTGTTGTGGAAATGTAAATCACACTGTACAGTTAAGCGATCTCAACAAGCTGATCACAAACTTTTCTAAGAGGGTCATGTACTGAACCCTACAATATGTGAGGCACTTCACCAAAAGTAGCGCTTGTCGCGCAGACCACTATTGAGATAAAGGCCAGGAAAAGTAAAAATTGTCCATTTTTATTGAAATTCAGATTTTTGCATAAACTATTAAAACAAGTATTCAACTTTCACTTGCTCACGTGAAATCAACTAAAACTCACTAAAAATTTCTTTTTTTCCCCATTTTTCTGGCGAGTACCATCATAAAACTAGATATAAACAGGAGCAAACATACTGGTTTCATTGCAATTATTCGCCGAGTTCAGTATAAGACACTATAATCCATACACTAGAAGAACGGCTGTGAAGTAGTCTTTCCATTTTGGATACTGTGTTGATATTAAAATGAGCTTCCATGCCGTTTCAGCGAATAAAATAAAGGTTATGAAGATGATATGCGCGTAAACAATGCATGCAAGTTGCTAAGGAAGATCTGAAACAAGCACACTGATTGGTCAGCTCGGGCTTGCACATGCGCAGTGCTCATTACACGTTAACTTCCGGTGTTAACTTCAGGTTTACTGCATACTGAATTTGTCTCTGACTTTCTCTTCAATAACAGTCATTAAGTTTATTTATAAGATTGTGAATACACATAATTTCTGGAAAAGGATAGTGAAATGTCATCTGTGATGTTTAGCAGCATTAGTATGGATGCTAAATTCGACACGAGAATTGGGCTTTGAAGATGCCGGAATGCTTGCCTTTCTTGAAGATTATTTCGCCGGTGAGTATTTTTCTCTGCATGCAAAATTTGATTATGGAATTTTTTGGATTATTTGATTTGTGTGTAATCTTGTCTGGACTGGACATGCTGGATCATGGGTTGTTTAATTTTGTACGAAAATTAGTAAAAACCTTAAAAATACTTAAATGTTTCATTCCTTTTACAGATGAACAAACTGATGATGATGCCAGCTGTATTGATGAAGACTTTTGATTTTGATGTTGATGGAAGAAGAGGCATGTGTTAATAAAAGTGTGCATGAGTCAGTTTGTTGTGTTTGTGATGATGTGATCTTTTTTGGTGAGCAGGATATAGATTAAGATAATGATGTGGACAGAGTTGATGAAGCTTACTTGTATAAAGAGATTAGAGAGTTTTGTTATATAGTTTTCTTAATTTCACTGTGAATGTTTGAACCTGACAGTTTTTTTTCAATCAGTATCATTCGAAGGCACTTGTACCTTTATATAATGGTCGAAAAGATACATACTGATCTTATTGGAATAAACAGAAATTAAAAAAAAAAAAGTCTTTTTTTTTTTGTTAATTTTTTTGGGGGTTACCACCATGACTGATGGGTTTAAAAAGGGCCTGTCAGATTAAAATGAGGATGATTTCGTTTATCATCTCTTCCTAAAACTTTTCCGAGACAAGTTTTCTAAAACTTTATATGGCTGAGGTGCATAAAAATGTTTGGTTGCTAAGGACTAATGATCTTGGAAGAAGGGCAATCTTTGTGCTCATTTTTCTCTAAAACATCTGTTGAAATTTTTAGTTGAATGCTGACACAAGAAATGGCATAGCTTGCTCAGTTTTCAAGGTATCGACATACTGTTTGCTGTGTAAAAATCTCATTTTTCATTTTTGGACCCAGGAGCCTACTTTCAGTGGTGTGTCGCACACACAAATTCTATGTATATATGAAATATATGTATATGTATACAGGGATCCCTTACTTTCCGTGGTTAATTGGGACCGAGATCCCCACGCGACCATTGAGATCTACAAAGTAGGATCATCCCCCACCCCCTGACTGACATATACGTACATGTATGTGTATACAATATTAATAAATACATATTCAATGTTATAAATTCTTAAAATAACAAGTAAACATTAAAAAAATAACATAACATGTAGATAAAATATAAATACAGATGCTCCCCAACAAAAGTAACGAGCACACTCAAAAAACTTATGAAACAACAGTAACTTTGTCCTTTCCACGAAAAGCATTATAGGAGATGCAGCTCCATAATATCCAATTTTTCAATTTTATGCAGCTTTGGGCCTACTCTATCTGACTGTGTTAAAAAAAAAAAAAAAAAAAGCTCATTTTTGATTTTTGGATACAAGAGCTTACATTCGGTGGAGTGGCTCACATATTGCCTGTAGGTCACATGACTTGGCAGGTATCATTAATCAAAATCACCATTTTTAAAAGCCTCCCCCACCCAACCATTTGATAAAAAGTCATGAAACTTGGTTATCAGGTTCCACTTATGTCAGGGAACAGTATTTTTTTCAAGTCTGCCGTATGAACTGTTGAGTTAATTTGCATAATTATACATTTAATACATGTTTTCTTTTTGAACGGCTGGGGTGATTTTGAATGAAATTTGAAACCTGCCATCTTTTAAAGGGAATTAAGTTCAAACAAAAATCATGGCCACCACAAGTCAGGGAATTTGCCTCATTGTAATTAATATGCAAATGAGTCAATAGCATTTATCATTGTATCAATCATTCTGAAATTTCTTGTACACAACGATAACATCACATCAACAGGATCTTCAAAATTCAAAAAGTCTGTCAAACACAAATTCCCTTAGTTCTTTGAACACAGCCATTTTTTAAACCAATATTTTTAATATTTGAAAACTACAGACTGGTTCCAATTATCCGGCACTTTCGGGATGATACAGGTGCCAGAAAATCAATTTTGCAGATTTGTCAAGCCCTTCCCACAAATACATTTAAATTAAATTAAAAGTAAATCAAGAGTAAAAGTATAAAGAAACGATGTACAATATTACCAAAAATTGCAAAAGACCCAAAAACCCAGACGATGCTGGCTGTCACACACCTTCTTTTCCTTTCGGCTTTTTTCCTTTTTCAGGGGTCCCCACAGAAAATCACTGACTCGCATGTTTGATTTGGCATAGATTTTTACGTCGGATGCCCTTCCTGACACAACCCTTTAGCAAGTGGCAGAAACACGTTGATGGCTTTGCAGCTACTCTTTACGAAAGTCAGCAATGGTTCTTTTACATGCAGCTGTGAGGAGGGGGTGCACAAGCCAATGTCTCTCCCTCACACCGGTCTCAAGCCCAGGTAAATGCAGAGGGTTGTGTCAGGAAGAGCATCCGACATAAAACCAATGCCAGAACTGATATGCAAATCACAAATATTACCCCCATACTGGATCGGTCGAGGCCCGGGTTAACAACGACAGCCATCAGTGCTGTTAACCAACAGGGTGCTGGTGGAAATTGGACTACTGTTGGTCGAAGAAGGAGAGGCGGGAGGTGTGTCAGTAGGCAGAGGGAGAAGATAAGATAAGATAAGATAAGATAAGATACAGCTTTATTAATCTCACAATGGAGAAATTCACTGTTACAGGCTCTTGAGGTACTATCAGTAGGGGGTGCAAAAATAGATACAAGTACGAACATACACACATACATATATATTATATAAGTAAATAAATAAATAGATACATAAATAGTATAAATTACTAAACAATAAAAGAAAAGAATGGAGCAACTTTATAGACTGGCCTATATTAAAGTGTAATGTATCTGAGTGCAGAGTAGATGGGTTGATATGGTTCACAGTCAGTGGGGTAGATGTGGTTGATTAAAGTGCGCGGGGTTTTTATTGCACATAACCGGTATTTTCACAGACAGTTACAAAGTGGCGTTGTACAGTCTGACAGCGGTGGGAATGAACGACCTGCGGTAGCGCTCCTTCCTGCACTGAGGATGTCTCAGTCGTCCACTGAAGGAGCTGCTTAGCTCCTCTACAGTCTGGTGCAGTGGGTGAGAGCTGTTGAACAGGATGGATGTGAGCTTTGCTACCATCCTCCTCTCACTCACCTCCTCCACAGAGTCCAGTGGGCAGCCGAGGACAGAGCTGGCCCTCCTGACCAGCTTGTTCAGTCTCTTTCTGTCCCGCTCTGTGCTGCCCGGGGCCCAGCAGATGGCAGCGTAGAGGATTGCAGAGGCTACCACAGAGTCATAAAATGTCCTGAGCAGAGGTCTGCATATGCCGAAGGACCTGAGTCTCCTCAGAAGGTGGAGGCGACTCTGGCCCTTCTTGTACAGGGCGTTGGTGTTGTGGGACCAGTCCAGTTTATTGTTAAGGTGAAAGAGAAGAGGAAAAGCATGAGTCTAGGACTGAGAGTAGGGACTTTGAATGTTGGAACTATGACAGGAAAAGATAGAGAGCTGGCTGACATGATGTAGAGGATGAAGGTGGACATACTGTATTTTCAGGAGACCAGGTGGAAAGGTAGCAAGGCTAGAAGCTTAGAAGCAGTTTTACATGATGTGGATGGGAGGAGAAATGGAGTAGGAGTCCTCTAGAAGGATGGAGTTTGTCAGGAATGTTCTAGAAGTGAACACATTGTCAGACCGAGTGATGAGTCTCAAGTTACAAATGGAAGGCATGATGTTCAATGTTAGCGCTTATGCCCCACAGGCAGGATGCGAGCTAGAAGAGAAGGAGAGATTCTGGAGTGAGTTAGATGAAGTGATGCAGAGTACCCCGAGAGGTGAAAGAGTGGTCATTGGTGCAGACTTCAATGGACATGTTGGTGCAAGCAGCAGAGGGGACAAGGAAGTGATGAGCAGGTTTGGTATCAAGGACAGGAATACAGAAGGACAGATGTTGATAGATTTTGCAAGAAGGATGAAAATGGCTGTGGTGAATACTTTGTTCCAGAAGACACAAGAGCATAGGGTGACTTATAAAAGTGGAGGTAGGAGCACACAGGTAGACTACATCTTGTGTAGATGATGCAATTTGAACCTCGTCAGTGACTGCAAAGTAGTAATGGGAGAGAGTGTTACCAAACAGCATAGGATGGTGATGTGCAGAATGACACTGATGGTGAGGAAGGTGAAGAAGGCAAAGGCAGAGCAGAAGACAAAGTGGTGGAAGGTGAACAAGGAAGAGTGTTGTGTTGTCTTCAAGGAGGAGTTGAAACAGGCTTTGGATGACCAGGAAGTGCTTCCCGATGACTGGATAACCACGGCAAATGTGATCAGGGAGACAGGTAGGGGAGTACTTGGTGTGTCCTCTGGAAAGAAAGTAGATAAGGAGACTTGGTTGTGGAATCAGGAAGCGCAGGAGTGTGTACAAAGGAAGAGGTTAGCTAAGAAGAAGTGGGACAGTGAGAAGACCGAAGAGAGTAAACAGGAGTACAGGGAGACACAGCGTAAGGCAAAGGTAGCGGTGTCAAAGGCCAAACAGAGGCTGTATGATGACTTGTATGCAAGGTTGGACAGTAAGGAGGGAGAAAACGATTTATACAGGTTGGCACAGCAGGGAGATAGAGATGGCAAGGACGTGCATCAAGTTAGAGTGATAAAGAAGAAAGAGGGAAATGATCCTAATGATATTCCTGTGGAGGTATGTAAGTGTCTAGGAGAGTTAGCAATAGATTTTCTGACAAGAACATTCAGCAAGGTCTTAGAGAGTGAGAGGAAGCCAGAGGAATGGAGAAGTGTGATGGTGACCATTTTTAAGAACAAGGGAGATGTGCAGAGTTGTGGCAACTACAGAGGGATAAAGTTGATGAACCATATGATGAAGTTATGGGAAAGAATGGTGGAAGCTAGACTAAGGGCAGAGGTCAGCATCTGTGAACAACAGTTTGGTTTCATGCCAAGAAAGAGCACCACCGATGCAGTGTTTGCTTTGAGGATGTTAATAAAGAAGTACAGAGAAGGTCAGAGGTAGCTGCATTGCGCCTTTGTGGATCTGGAGAAAGCATATGACACGGTGCCAAGAGAAGAACTGTGGTATTGCATGAGGCTGTATGGAGTGACAGAGAAGTATGTTAGAGTGGTGCAGGACATGTATGAGAGATGTAAGGCAGTGGTGAGGTGTGCTGTCAGTGTGACAGAAGAGTTCAAGGTGGAGTTGGGACTGCATCAAGGGTCAGCCCTGAGCCCCTGCTTGTTTGCTATGGCGATGGACAGGCTGACAGACGAGGTTAGTCAAGATTCCCCATGGACTATGATGTTTGCAGATGACGTGATCTGGAGTGAGAGCAGAGAACGAGTGCAGGGAAATCTAGAGAGGTGGAGGTATGCCTTAGAAAGGAGAGGAATGAAGGTTAGCTGCAGTAAAACGGAATACATGTGTGTGAACGAGAAGGACCCAAGAGGAACGGTGAGGTTACAGGGGGCAGAGATAAGGAAGGTGGAGGATTTTAAGTACTTAGGCTCAACAATCCAGAACAATGGAGAGTATGGAAAAGAGGTGAAGAAGCGTATGCAGGCAGGTTGGAATGGTTGGAGAAAAGTGTCTGGTCTGATGTGAGATAGGAAGGTATCGGCAAGAATGAAAGGAAAAGTGTACAAGACCGTGTTGAGGCCAACGATGTTGTATGGTTTATGAACAGTGGCACTGAGGAAAAGACAGGAGGCAGAGCTGGAGGCAGCAGAGATGAAAATTTTAAGGTTCTCTTTGGGAGTAATGAAGATGGATCAAGAATGAATACATCAGAGGGATAGCACATACAAAGTCAGACAAAGTCAGAGAGGCAAGATTGAGATGGTTTGGACATGTACAGAGGAGGGATATTGAGTATATTGGTAGTAGGATGCTGAGGCTGGAACTACCAGGCAGAAGGTCTAGAGGAAGACCAAAGAGAAGATTTATGGGTGTGGTGAAGGAGGACATGAAGGTAGTTGGAGTAAGAGTAAAAGATGCAGAGGATAAGGTGAGATGGAGGCAGATGATTCGCTGTGGCGACCCCTGAAGTGAAAAGCTGAAAGGAAAAGAAGATGTAAATAAAATAGAAATGCACGCACATACAGATGTGCGTGCACGCACTCAGGTAAGTACCTCACATAAAAAATGTAAGTAGTTTTGATGGGGGGATTTGTTTTTTGTTTTTTTTTTTTGCATAATTGGCCTTGTTTTGTGGCATTTTCCTTAACTTTTCCTCTACCTTAATTTCCTTATTTTTTTAATTCTATGAATATTTAAAACCAAAAAAAAACCGCGATGCACTGAAGCCACATGAATCGAAGCGCAAAGTAGTGAGGGATCCCTGTGTGTGTGTGTGTGTGTGTGTGTGTGTGTGTGTGTGTGTGTGTGTGTGTGTGTGTGTGTGTGTGTGTGAGGCGCTCTACCGAATGTAGGCGCTTGTCACACGGACTACTTTCGAGAAAATGTTCATTTTTTTAATCGAAATTCGGATTTTTGCATAAACCATTAAAACAAGTATTCAACTATCACTTGCTCAAGTGAAATCGACTAAAACTCACTAAAAATGTCTTTTATTTCCATTTTTCTGACGAGTACCCTCAAAAAACTAGACAAAAACTTACCGGTTTTCTTTGCAATTATTCACCGAGTTCGGTACAAGACACACTATCATCCATACACCAGAAAAACGGTCATGAAGTTGTCTCTCCATTTTGGATACTGTTTTAATATTAAAATGCAGTTTCAGTGAATAAAATTAAGGTTATAAAGACGATATGCACGTAAACAATGCAGGCTAGTTGCTAAGGAAGATCTGAAACAAGCACCCTGATTGGTATATTCGGGCTTGCACATGCTCAGTGCCTGTCACACGTTAACTTCCGGTTTACTTCCTGACTCTGGTACACCTCATGTGGAACTTATCTTATTAATTTTCTTCAATAACAGTAAGTAAGTTTATTTATAAGATTGTGAATACACATAATTTCTGGAAAAGTAGAGTGAAATGTCATCTGTGATGTCTAGCAACATTAGTATGGATGCTAAATTCGACACGAGAATTGGGCTTTGAAGATGATTATCTCTCTCTATCTCGCTCTCTGACACATACACACACACACACAGTGTGCAAATGGTTAAATTAGCAGCATCCAGATGAATTAGTGCAATTTGGATGGAAGAAAATACTGTATATGAAGGGAGTGGGGAAAATGAATGCAAATGGAGCGATAGATGCACAAATGAGCAGTCACCCACTGCTTACAGTCTGTTTGTGTGTGTGTGTGTGTGTGTGTGTGTGTGTGTGTATATATATATATATATTAGTCCTCAAAAAATTAGCATATTGTGATAAAGTTCATTATTTTCTGTAATGTACTGATAAAAAATAAACTTTCATATATTTTAGATTCATTGCACACCAACTGAAATATTTTAGGTATTTTATTGTTTTAATACTGATGATTTTGGCATACAGCTCATGAAAACCAAAAATCCCTATCTCAAAAAATTAGCATATTTTATCCGACCAATAAAAAGGTGTTTTAATACAAAAAAAAGTCAACCTTCAAATAATTATGTTCAGTTATGCACTCAATACTTGGTCAGGAATCCTTTTGCAGAAATGACTGCTTCAATGCGGTGTGGCATGGAGGCAATCAGCCTGTGGCACTGCTGAGGTGTTATGGAGGTCCAGGATGCTTCAATAGTGGCCATAAGCTCATCCATAGTGTTGGGTCTGGTGTCTCTCAACCTTCTCTTCACAATATCCCACAGATTCTCTATGGGGTTCAGGTCAGGGGAGTTGGCAGGCCAATTGAGCACAGTAATACCATGGTCAGTAAACCATTTACCAGTGGTTTTGGCACTGTAAGCAGGTGCCAGGTCATGCTGAAAAATGAAAATCTTCATCTCCAGAAAGGTTTTCAGCAGATGGAAGCATGAAGTGCTCCAAAATCTCCTGATAGCTAGCTGCATTAACCCTGCCCTTGATAAAACACAGTTGACCAACACCGGCAGCTGACATGGCACCCCATACCATCACTGACTGTGGGTACTTGACACTGAACTTCAGGCATTTTGGCATTTCCTTCTCCCCAGTCTTCCTCCAGACTCTGGCACCTTGATTTCTGAATGAAATTTGCTTTCATCCGAAAAAAGTACTTTGGACCACTGAGCAACAGTCCAGTGCTGCTTCTCTGGAGCCCAGGTCAGGCGCTTCTGCCGCTGTTTCTGTTTCAAAAGTGGCTTGACCTGGGGAATGCGGCACCTGTAGCCCAGTCCACTGCTTCCACAGGTCCTCCAAGGTCTCGAATCGGCCCTTCTCCACAATCTTCCTCAGGGTCCGGTCACCTCTTCTGGTTGTGCAGCGTTTTCTGCCACACTTTTTCCTTCCCACAGACGTCCTACTGAGGTGCCCTGATACAGCACTCTGGGAACAGCCTATTCGCTCAGAGATTTCTTTCTGTGTCTTACCCTCTTGCTTGAGGGTGTCAATGATGGCCTTCTGGACAGCAGTCAGGTCGGCAGTCTTACCCATGATTGCGGTTTTGAGTAATGAACCAGGCTGGGAGTTTTTAAAAGCCTCAGGAAGCTTTTGCAGGTGTTTAGACTTAATTCGTTGATTTCAGATGATTAGGTTAATAGCTCGTTTAGATTCGTTAATCGTTTAGAGTATTTTTCTCTGCATGCAAAATTCGATTATGGAAATTTTTTTGATCATTTGATTCGTGTGTAATCTTGTCTGGACTGGATATGTTGGATCGTGTGTGGTTTAGTTTTGTACGAAAATTGGTCAGTACCTGAAAAATACTTAAATGTTTCATACCTTTTACATATAAACAAACTGATGATGTTGCCAGCTGTGTTGTTGAAGATTTTAATGTTGAAGAAGAGACATCTGTTAATAAAAGTGTGATTACTGGTGTTTGTGAAGATGTGATTTTATCTGCTGAGCAGGATATAAATGAAGATGATGATGCTGAGGGCAGAGTTGATGAAGGTTACTTCTATAAAGAGATTAGATAGTTTTCTTAATTTCAGTGTGATTGTTTGAACCTGACAGTGTTTTTTTCAATGAGTATCATTTGAACCTTTATATAATGATCAAAAAGATACATACTGATCTTGTTGGAATAAAGAGAAATAAATTTAAAAAATAGTCTTTTTTTTTGTTAATTTTTGGGGCTTACCACGGTGACTGATGGGTTTAAAAAGGGTGTGTCAGATTAAAATGAAGATGATTTCTCTTATCATCTCTTACTAAAACTGTTCCTAGACATGTTTTCTAAAAGTTTATATGTCTGAAGTGCATAAAAATGTTTGGTTGCTAAGGACTAATGATCTTGGAAGAAGTGCAATCTTTGTGCTCATTTTTCTCTAAAACATCTGTTGAAATTTTTAGTTGAATGCTGACACAAGAAATGGCATAGCTCGCTCAGTTTTCAAGGTATCGACATACTTTTTGCTACATTTTGCAGCTTTGGGATTGTGTAAAAATCTCATTTTTAATTTTTGGACCCAGGAGCCTACTTTTGGTGGTGTGGCTCACACACACACAAATTCTATGTATATATGAAATATATGTATATGTATACAGGGATCCCTTACTTTCCGTGGTTAATTGGGACCGAGATCCCCACGCGACCATTGAGATCTGCAAAGTAGGATCATCCCCCATCCCCTGACTGACGTATACGTACATGTATGTGTATACAATATTAATAAATGCATATTCAATGTTATAAATTCTTAAAATAACAATTAAACATTAAAAAAAATAACATAACATGTTAATAAAATATAAATACAGATGCTCCCCAACAAAAGTAACGAGCACACTCAAAAAACTTATGAAACAACAGTAACTTTGTCCTTTCCACGAAAAGCATTATAGGAGATGCAGCTCCATAATATCAAATGGGAGGGAGCTGCATCATCCCTCCTAGCCAATAGGAGGCCAGTGGGGCGAGATGTTAGAAGACAGCAATGGGAGAGCAGCTCGTGCATTGTTTGAATGGCGCGTTTGGCGCATTTCGTAAGGAGAACTTGTTTCGTCTACCGAGACAAAAAATTTTGGAAACTGTTTTACGTAACCTAGATTTTTCATTTGCTGGGACTATCGTAAGGTGAGGTACCACTGTACAAGGTTTAAACATACGTTCCCCTCTAAAGAATACCCTGTAACGACTCATCTAGGAACGGCCGTCCTGAAGCTAACTTGTTAGTAAGCTAGGGAGCGTCTGTACACACACATACAGATGGTATTGCATGAGAAGAAGACGGCACACATGCATGCATACATACGCTTGCACACACCGATGCAAAAATGTATCCAGTTTTGATGGGAGATTTTGGGTTTTTTGTTTTGGGTTTGTTTAGGGTTTTTTTTTTTTTCTCGCATAATCGGCCTTGTTTTTGTGACATTTTCCCTAACTTTTCCACCTATTCTTTCTTAATTTCCTTATTTTTTAATTCGATGAATATTTATTTATTTAAAAAAAAAAAAAAAACGCGATGCACTGAAGTTACATTAATTGAAGCGTGAAGTCGCGAGTGTGTGCATGTGCATCCGCGTGTGCGTATGGATGTGTGCTGTCTTCTCATGCACTACCATCTGTATCTGTGTGTATTTATAATTTATTTACATGTTATATTTTTAATGTTTAATTATTGTAAGCATTTATAGCATTGACTACTTATTTATTGATATTATATACACATATACATGTACGTATACGTCAGTCGGGGGAGTTAATCCTACTTCGCAGATTTTCGATGGTCAAGCAGGGCTCTCGGTCATAATTAACCGTGGAAAGTGAGGGATCCCTGTGTGTGTATGTGTATATATATATATATGTGTGTGTGTGTGTGTGTGTGTGTATATATAAATATATGTATATATATGTATATATATATATATGTATATATATATATGTGTATATATGTATATATATATATATATAAATATACATTCAGTGGAACAGTGGAGCCTCACAATCCAAACGCTCTAGTGATTGAAAAAATCCGAATCCGAACAAAAATTTGTGAGTTTTTTCGTCCGGGAAACCAAACAAAAATCAGAAGTCGAACTCGAGAAATGAGCAAGAAAAAACAAGATCAAGAGGGATGAAAAGAACACCTTTAACAATGAGGTCATGAGCTACTTCCGTTTGGTTTTGAAAAGAAGGCAGAAAGAAGTCACATTCGAAATGTTCTTCAACAAAAGAAAGGAACATTTCAATTACAGTGACTACGATTTCCAGTTTCATCTATGAAAATGTGCACTTTATTGTTCACAGGGAAGGCACTACAGTACAGGCACTAGAGTACTAGAAACACGGAAACTAAAGCAGGAATTTGTAGAGCACAGAGCTGACAGCCAGAGAGATCACAGGGAAGAGGGACAATCTTCTGGCACCGGGAAGAGTGCCGCTAGTCTTTATAGCCTGTGATTAAATTGATTAAAAAATGTAAAAAAATTATTTATTGGCAATAACATGATTAAAAAAAAAGATTCATCAGGGAGGGAGGAATTTTTTTTTTTTTTGCCTGTACAAACCACCAGGGATTCACGGGGAACTTTTTTCCCTAGATCATGCTATATTATGTATGTGATATAAACACAGTAGAATTAAATAAATACCTTATATTTGACATCAACATACTGAATATCAAAGCTTATTATTTTAATATTGTAATCAACAGAGTATCAAGGTTTCTTCAACATATCAAACTTTTAATATTGCAGTCAACATAGTATCAAAGTCAAATACCTTCGTCACCCTTTGTGCTGCTGCTTGCAGTTTATAATTACCTTGTATTTGTTCGAAAATGTCAGCAAATGTGTTGCTTAATTTGAAACACATTAATTAATTTATTATTTTTCACATTGGGACCTTTAATAGTGACATAGAGAACAGTTTTTTTTTTTTTTTGCCTCATCATTGTATCCTTCCATCATGCTTTTCGCCTTTGTTGTTAAGACAGTTCTGACCAATGAGAATTGCTGTTTCACCGAACTGGCGAAATTGACCAATCACAAGGCACGGTTGATACTGATTTCATTTTGGTCACTTTTTAGCGTGGTGAATGATAGGGGACACACGTGTTTCTTCGACACAACCGGCCGGTATATTTTTATCTGTCCTGCAGTTGGTGCAAAGATCTGGCAGTTTTTGACTACAATCAGGCATGTAATTTTTCCGTGAATTCACGGAATTCTGATTTTTTCATTGGCCCAGTTTAAAAAAAAAATAAATTAGATTTTTTTCACGCCGAATATGTCAAAATAACCTTTTCCGCTTTTATTCCGTTCCGAGTTTTGCATAAAATAACCTCTCTTGAAACGTTACTGCTGATTGGCTAATGGCTTTCTAATACAATGACGTGTTTCTTTCACATCATTGTTCTAATAGCCAATCGCTGATGTTGAAACGTGTATGTAGACATTTGTTCCACTTCCGATCTGTTCAGCTATCGAAAGGATGTCGATGATCCAGAGAAAAGATTCTGCTCGAATCAAAGAAATAGACAAAGTCGTGAAAAACAAGTTTAGTGGGAATGGATGGAAAAGGGAACCGTAGAATTCAATTGCCGGAACATTTGGTGTTCAAGCGAAGATTCCAGAACCCTACGGACTTAACCCTTTGTTTGCCGTTCGACCAAAAACTTCCGTGCAAAGAAAAGAACCAGTGAAACAACCAGTTTCTGTCGGCGATTCAGTAGTTAATTTTGAGGTATGCTTGAGAATTTTGTTGTCCAGTTTCCGATTATATTTTTCAAATTATTGTGAATGCATGCATGTTTTAGGCGTAGGACGTTCATGTGTTTATTCCGTGAACTGAATCAAATGAGTTGACTCTATGGTCACTGAACCGTTTTTCTGCTGTTAGAATAAATAAATTATTACCGCATTAACTCACCAGTTTTTCGTAATTAACTTATGTAAATAGGCATTGTTATTCAGTGTTTATAAACAGCAGCGGGAGTGTGTGCTCGTGTAAGTAGCTCATTAATATTGAAAATGTAAAACTATGAATCTGCGCCTCAACCGAAACGCCCCAGCATCCAGAAGGACAAGAAACTTTCTAAGGCAGCCTCCAGAAGGACAGTTCAGGCTGCACAAAAGGAAGCAAGAAAGTGCCATGCTAAAGCACTAAAGACAAAGAAACATTAATTAAAAAAACTTATGTCATGTATAGCATGTCATGTGTATGGTTTGTTTCCAGATTGTGTTTAAAGACAATGACTGTTGATAATAGTGTTGTGAGGCAGGACATATCTATAAGAGTGACTATTTCATTTGTGACTGTGACAATTTTATTAGTGTTGGAATCCCACATGATAAACCCACAAGTTGAGGTACAGTATGTATATGGAGATTAGAAATGAAACTTTCTAGAGCTCTTTCAGTGTCATCAAATAGCCTTTTTCCCCTTTTTGGACCCGACTGGGGACCTGTGCCCCCAGACCCCTGACTGATTTTCAGATATTTTGGTGATGGCCAAATCACATGCACAATGCAAAAAACATTTGTGTGTGTATTTTAAATACTGTATCTGAAATTATAACCCACTGCACACCACTGTATTGCTGAGTTATTAGCTGTATTATGACTTAATTCTTAAGATATTCCTCATCTTTCCCCATACTTCTAGTTTATAATTACTGTCTGTATCAACACACTATTTTTTCCTTGCACCCCCTCCTCCTCTTCCCCACTTTTTCAATTTCGGGGGTGTTTTTCCTGCCTGCTGTCACTGCCCTAAGAATAGAATTTTTTCATAGAAATATTCAAAACATTTCCTCCCACCAGTCTGGCTCCACTCTGGTGGATGTTTTCAAAAATAAATTCTGTAGTTTTCCACATAAAGTTTCCAGAGCTAAACTGTAAATTTCCGTCACAATTGGTCAGGAGGGAAAAATGCACAGCTAATTTTTAACCCCTTTATTTTCAGGTCTCACTCATAGCTGGAGCGATTGGAGAGAGAAAAAAGAGAGAGAACGAGAGGGAGGAAAAAAGTGTAAAGCGAGCTCAAAGCCCTGGACACCACGAGGTACTCTGGCTGTCTGTCTCTCTCTCTCTCTCTCTCTCTCTGGCTGTCTCTCTCTGTCTCTGTTTATATGAATGTTCATGCATTGTGCACTCGCAGCCATTCAAAGCACTTCTAATAAATTGTCTCTATCAGCTTTCCCTGGTTTTATGAGCATGTGGGTGAGGGAGTATATTGTTCTACTGATAATAAATTGTCACATCACCTTACTGACCCTTTGTGCTAAAAAAGTGTTAATGCGAATGTAATCCCCAAAACACAAACACGGTTGAGTTGGCATTGGGACATTGTTTGGTATTTTAAAAATATGTTTTTTTGTGTTTATAATCTGAAGCCATTTAAACACACTGTTGTCAAAAGTTGTAGATTCTGAATATTTAATTAAACATGATAATCAAAAAATGAAATAAGTGAATAAGTCATGCTGGCTGTACAATTGCAATCTGTGTTAATTTTATATTTGATTTCATTCAATGAAACTTTTATATTAAATTTCCAAAAACATTATTATTTTTTAAATATAATATTAGTTTTGAAAGTGCAGTAAAATTTACAAATGTTAGCATGCTCTAAATTTTTTTTACATTTTTTTTTTTATTTCTCTTTTTTAAAAACAGAATCTTTTGTATTTTTTACTTTTTCTCTGAAGGGAATGAAATAATACATTTTA
Source organism: Plotosus lineatus (assembly GCA_024760905.1). NCBI lineage: Eukaryota > Metazoa > Chordata > Actinopteri > Siluriformes > Plotosidae > Plotosus > Plotosus lineatus. The sequence goes on along the minus strand of CM045740.1, from coordinate 22,834,590 downwards.
ACTACAATTATTTTGACACGGAAAATGAATCAGCAATGCATTACAGTGGTACCTCACTTTACGAAATTAATCTGTTCCAGAGCCTTTTTCGTAAATTGAACCGCATTTTACATGTAAAACGCATGATTTGTTCCAAGGCTCCCAATACTACCCCCTGACCCCTTTAAAAATTATAAAAGCATACCTTTTAAGACCTCCTTCTGCTTCAATACCGTACCTATGGTGACGGGTTCGGCCATATTCCTTTGTGATATCACTTGAGCCCGTTTCTTCTTCTTACTTGCACTGAAAATCACGCGTGTGTGTGTGTGTGCGTGTGTGTGTGTGTGTGTGTGTGTGTGTGTGTGTGTGTGTGTGTGTGTGTGTGCATGTGTGTTGACCATGTCTTCTTAGCATAGTTATAATCTTACAAATGTTTATGGAAGGTTAAAAGGCTGAGTCAAGAAATATAGTATAAAACAACAGTAACTCTGTCCTTTACACGAAAAGCATCATGGTAGATTCAGCTCCATAATAGTCAATGGGAGGGAGCTGTGTTATCCTTCCTAGCCAATTGTCCAATCCCTGTCCAAGACGGCGTCAGATGGACCTGTCCAAGATGGCGCTCGAGTGAAGGCGACATGAATGACAGCTCGGTTGTTAGCCAATGGGAGGCCAGTGGGGCGTGATGTTTGAACGTCATTGATGGGAGAGCAGCTTGTGCATTGTTTGAATGGCACTTTTGAATTTTTATGATGGCGCTTTCGTAACGTGAACTTGTTTCGTATACAGAGACAAAAATTTTAGGAAAATACGTTTCGTAACCTGCATTTTTCGTTTGGTGAGACTTTCGTAACGTGAGGTACCACTGTATTTTAAATGTTTTTTAAATTTAAATAAATCTGTTATTTTATATTTTAATAAAATATCATTAGCGACACCCGATCCAGGTGATTGTGATTAATCGTGAGCCGGTTCTTTCCTGACCGATATGGACATTAGATATGATATACATGTATATATAAAAATGTAAAAAACTAACAATAACCATTTTGTTGTATGTAGTATACACTAAAATGTGTTTTTTAATCTTAAACTGAGTACCTTATTTGGAGGGAACCAGGAATATTCTCGAATGAATAAACATGATCTCATACAATTCCTCTCTGCTTTGTTATGAGGCTGGAAAATCGATCACATGAGAATTTGTCTGTTAGTTACCTTGTATTTTTTAAACTTTTTGCAGTTTATAACCATTCATTCAACCATATATCCTTATAATTTACAGCTCACTTGTTTTGACTTGCATCCTGTAATTCCCTGAGAAACAGTCAAATCTGATTGTGTTGAGTTTAGGATTTGCTGAAATTAAACAGAGGGTAGAAGCAGGAAAAATTGCAGTTATTTGGAAAATACCATGAGGCTGTAGATATACTATATATAGTTTTTAAAGTTATATTTTATCAAGAGTTAAGAAAAGCTTGATATGGTGCTGAATCTTAATCGTGGTGATTGAATTGAGATCTTTCAGCTGGTTGTGTTGTCTCCATAATGTGATTAAGTGCAGAATTATTACTAATCAATGTACATGGTCCTGAAAGAGCAAAGAAAGAAAGAAGGAGGCAAAAAAAAAAAAGCACCACATCTAGCGGGCCACAAGGCGCACCGGATTATAAGGCGCAACAACAATGAATGATGATTGACTGGTCTATTTGCATACACAAGGTGCACCGGAATATAAGATGCATGAAGTGAAACAAAAGGTAGATAAGTCAAAGTTTATTCAATTCATTCACAATAACTCTCAACATCGTTCAGTTGTAACAATATAAAACAACAAACTCACTTTTTCGGTTCATTCCTCTTCCACAAATGCATCAAATTCTTCATCTTCAGTGGCGGAGTTTAACATTTGCGCAATTTCGGCATCAAGCCCAGATCCCGCTAACTTTGATCAACCTGCTGACACCAATATCTAGCGGTTGGAGTTCTTTGGTTACTCCACTCGGATTGATGGTAAGCTCTAAATTAGTTTGCTTCACTTGAGTTTTGACAGTATCAGTGAGATGGGCACGCAAGGAGATGCAGATCAATAGAGGCGGAGATTTGTCTTCCGGTCTCATGACGTAAACTTCTGTCAGCCACTCATATTACTCAGCAAGTCACCTTCCTACGGTAGGCGTAATGCTCCAGCAGCCCACCGAGTGGCGGGGCATCATCCATACATAAGGCGCAATGGATTATAAGGCGCACCTTGTAACGATTTTAAGTGCACCTAATAGTCTGAAAAATACGGTAATAAACAGTTAGATATCAGCTGTTGTTAATGTGAGGTGATCAAAGTTTTTTTTTTTTAATGTTGACTACTTTCTGCAATGCCCCTCCCCCAGTGTAATCTGCATTTCTAACAAAAAACAAACAAACAAAAAGTCACTGACCTTCTGCACGAGAATTCCAAAAATTGAAACTCAGCACTTTTTTGGACTTCCACTTATTTTCAAAGTCTTTTGCTGCTTTCGGTTCCAGATTTTCTAATCAACTAGCATGCTAATCAAGCCAGAGTAAGCAAGACTGGCTACATACAGTTGTATTGTAAGATGGTAAGTTTCTGTTTTGACAGATGTCTGTATATTTTTACCTGAAACATACTGTCCCCCTCACCATCCCCATTGTCTGAGCATGTGGTGCCACAGGGGTCGGGCTGCGCAAATTGGATAGAAAATTTGATGATACATTCTTATGTAAAATTGACTGACCACACCTTTAATTTTGGAACTGTGCAAAAAAAGGTGAATATGGCAAAAAAACTTTATGGAACAAACAAGTCAACAGAAACGTGTAGATTTAGTAGAAATAAACATGATGGCATTACACTTCTAGTGTATGGATGCGGTCGCAATTGACCAATTCCATAAACAACAGCATCTCCTATTATTTATTTAGTTTTCCTTGTCTGCGTCGAACTCGCCTTGTAACTTTGATTCATATCAAGAGGAAAATGTCAGCACGTCAGGAGCTTAGCGGCAGCAGTGAAGCCGGGCCGAATTTCTAATTTTAGACCGCTCTTTCAGGATTTATTTTCATCTAATTCGAGTCTGCTTTTCAATAGGGCCTAGTTATTAAATTTTAATTCAGGGCAGCATTAGCATATAAATTGAAAGAAGGCTCCGTTGCATTGCTCATTCGTTCATATGGAATTTTAAGACCTGACATTTTCTTTTTTTTTTCTTTTTTTACCCTCAATCCTTTCCCCAGCCGTCTCGGTTAATAGGGGGAATCTCACTCCAATATATTTCTACCTTATTGCTTTTTTCTTTTCTTTTTCTTTTTAAATTTCAGGCTGGAGCTTGAGTGACTGCAGCAATTGAATGCAAGACCGCAAAGAAAAATGGAACAGCTCAATTTTATTGCCATCCTTCCCTGTAAAATTCATATTCATTCTCTTGCTCTCTTGCCCCCCCCCAAATAATGCTAAAATTTCAGATTCCGGCTCCTGTTTCAGTTAATATCCAGCCTGTGCCTTTTTTTCTTAAGTGATCCAAAAAAATATGTTATATAAGGAAAGAAAAAAGTTCCTTCTCGCTCAGCTTGTGCGCTGCAAATTATTTTGCAAAATGGGTCAAATCACTGAAAATATCTCCTCCCTCTGAAATTTAGGTTGACAGCTCATTTACTATCTCAGCCATTTTTCTTTATGCGAGAGCACTGCAGTTTTCACTGAGCCGGCTGCAGCGTGTTCGATGTGAAATAGCAGCAGGGTGAAAAATCACAGTGCATAATTCCTTCATGGAGGTGTGAAGCAGTGCAGGCTAAATTCCATTTTGGGGCTTGAATGCAGTTCTAACACAGCTTATGGTAGCGATGGGTCAGGGTGTTGTCTATTTTAATATTAGTTTAAACCTGTGTATGTTCTTACTATAAATACTTCACTTCACTGGAGATACAGTTCGCATGGAGCTAGCAGGTTAAACAGGAGGCATTTTCTGAACATGCTGTTTGTTGGTTTAAAAGTAAAAAGAAAGAAAATTTTTAAAATAAGAAAAAACCCTACCATAATATACAATCATATACAGTATCTGTTTGTGTGTACAGTATATCTCTTAAGCATTGCACATGATGGACCTGCAACTTGATCAAATATGGAATCTACTTGATTACCAGATTTTCCTTCTAAAACAATCTTTGGGAAGAGATACAAACGATACTGTGGTGTAGGGATGTAGGGGTTAACACATCCACCTCGCAGCAAGAAGTTCCTGGGTTCAAGTCCCGGCTTGGTGATGACCTCTCTGTGTGTACTTTGCATGTTAGCCCCATGGTTGGGTGGGTTTCCTCTGGGTATTCCTGTTTTCTCACACAATCAAAAAAAACATGCACATGAGGTTAATTCTCTGTTGCAAATTACCCCAGGTGTTAAATATTAGTGCAAGGATGATTGGTTGTGTGTTTGTTACCCCTTGAGCATGGTCGGCTGGGATGGGCTCCTCTGGGAAGTGTAGTACCTTTTCTCAACAGTGTGATCAACACACAAACAGTGGGATGGAGACAGCAATGGCACTGGGAGCAAGTTAACAGTAGCAGGCTATGATAATAGTGATGATTTCTGCGATGTTATATTGCTTAACAGTTATCATGACAGACCTAACGTATGCCTGTAGTGTTTGTAGTATCTTCTGAACATTTGTAACCTTGTACTATTTCTAGACCACATTGCAATCTCATCTCATCTCATCTCATCTCATCTCATCTCATCTCATCATCTTCCGTTTAATCCGGGGTCGGGTCGTGGGGGCAGCAACCTTAGCAAAGAGGTCCAGACATCCCTCCCCCCAGCCACTTTCTCCAGCTCTTCAGGGGGGACACCGAGTCGTTCCCAGACAAGCCGAGAGACATAGTCCCTCCAGCGTGTTCTAGGTCGACCCCGGGGTCTCTTCCCGGTTGGACATGCCCGAAACACCACACCAGGGAGGCATTCTAACCAGATGCCGGAGCCACCTTAACTTGCCCCTCTCAATGCGGAGGAGCAGCAGATCTACTTGGAGCTTTCCCCGGATGGGAGAGCTTCTCACCTTATCTCTAAGGGAGAGTCCTGCCACCCGGCGAAGGAAGCTCATTTCAGCCGCTTGGATCCGTGATCTTATTCTTTCGGTCTCTACCTAAAGTTTGTGACCATAGATTAGGGTTGGAACGTAAATCGACTGGTAAATTGAGAGCTTTGCTTTGCGGCTCAGCTCCTTCTTCACCGCGACAGACTGGTACAGGCTCCGTTTAACAGCAGAGGCTGCAGCAATCCGTCTGTCGATTTCCCGCTCCATCTTTCCCTCACTCGTGAACAAGACCCCAAGATACTTAAAGTCCTCCACTTGGGGCAGGACATCATTCCTGACCCGGAGGGTGCATTCCACCTTGTTCCACCGCATTGTTCGACTGAGAACCATTGCCTCTGACTTGGAGGTGCTGATTTTCATCCCGGTCACTTCGCATTTCACTGCGAATTGCTCCAATGAGAGCTGGAGATCCCGGCTTGATGAAGCATCCCGGCTAACAAGCCCAGTTGAACTAAGCACTTAGCCGGTAACCGCTAGCATGGAGCTCCGTAGCATAGAATAGATAGAAGATAGACGTTGTTGCATGCTTAGTTGCCCAAAGCTTCTCATAGACGAGCATAGTGCAAAACATGAACAAATAAAACAAATTAAAATGAACAAAGAAACAATTTGACTCTGAGAACTCCGCGACGTTGCCCTCTGTGCAGCGCCATCTTGGACACGTCACTCCAACTTCAATGTAAAAGGACATGAAGAGTACTGTAATAAAGTTTATCCTTTTGGTATCGTTTGTTAAACATACTACAGAACATAAAATCTCACGCATAAACATGAATTTAGGTACTGTACTAGAATAAGATAAGATAAGATAAGATAAGATACAGCTTTATTAATCTCACAATGGAGAAATTCACTGTTACAGGCTCTTGAGGTACTATCAGTAGGGGGTGCAAAAATAGATACAAGTACGAACATACACACATACATATATAAGTAAATAAATAAATAGATACATAAATAGTATAAATTACTAAACAATAAAAGAAAAGAATGGAGCAACTTTATAGATTGGCCTATATTAAAGTGTAATGTATCTGAGTGCAGAGTAGATGGGTTGATATGGTTGACAGTCAGTGGGGTAGATGTGGTTGATTAAAGTGCGCTGGTTTTTATTGCACATAACTCGTATTTTCACAGACAGTTACAAAGTGGCGTTGTACAGTTCGATAGCGGTGGAATGGAACGACCTCGCGGTAGCGCCTTCCTGCACTGAGGATGCCTCAGTCGTCCACTGAAGGAGCTGCTTAGCTCCTCGACAGTCTGGTGCAGTGGGTGAGAGCTGTTGAACAGGATGGATGTGAGCTTTGCTACCATCCTCCTCTCACTCACCTCCTCCACAGAGTCCAGTGGGCAGCCGAGGACAGAGCTGGCCCTCCTGACCAGCTTGTTCAGTCTCTTTCTGTCCCGCCTGTGCTGCCCGGGCCCAGCAGATGGCAGCGAGAGGATTGCAGAGGCTACCACAGAGTCATAAATGTCCTGAGCAGAGGTTCAGATATGCCGAAGGACCCGAGTCTCCTCAGAAGGTGGAGGCGACTCTGGCCCTTCTTGTACAGGGCGCTGGTGTTGCTGTGGGACCAGTCCAGTTTATTGTTAAGGTGAACACCCAGGTACTTGAAACTGTCCACTGTCTCAATGTCCTGTCCCTGGATGTTCACTAGTAAATGTGTGTGTGTGTGTGTTTGAGTGTTTCTTTCCTGAAGTCGACACCACCATCTCCTTCGCCTTCCTAGTGTTCAAGCACAGGTGGTTGCGCCACACCAGTCCACTTAAGTCGACGATGACCGATCGGGTACTCCAGCCTGCTTCCTCTGACACACGGCCCACGATGGCGTGAGTCGTCCGAGAACTTCTGGAGGTGGCAGCTGTTTGTGTTATATATGAAGTCCGAGGTATAGATGTTAAAAGGAAGGGTGAGAGGACGGTACCCGCGGTGCCCGCCTGCTACAGACTACCACCTTTGACTTACAGCCACGCAGCCGCACGCACTGTGGACGGTTAGTAAGGTAGTCAATAATCCAGGCAGCAAGATGCCCGCCCACTCCCACGCCCCTCCAGCTTCCCCGCAGACGCCGCTGGCCTGATGGTGTTGAAGGCGCTGGAGAAGTCAAAGAACATGACCTCACAGCGCTGCCGGCGACCTCCAGGTGGGTGAGTGCCCGCTGCAGAAGGTAGATGACGGCATCTTCTACTCCGATGTTGGGCCTGTAGGCAAACTGCAGCGGTCTAGGTGGGGCTCACCATAGAGCGGAGGTGTTCAAGGAGGAGCCTTTCCATGATCTTAATGAGGTGGGAGGTCAGGGCGACAGGTCTGTAGTGGGCTGGTTCCTTCGCTTTGTGCTGTTTTGGGAACCGGAACCACACAGGAGGTCTTCCAGAGGACTGGAACCTTCTCCAGGCTGAGGCTCAGGTTGTACAGGTAGCATAGTACCACACAGAGCTGGTCTGCGCAGGTCCTCAGCAGCCTGGGACTGATGCCATCAGGTCCTTCAGATTTCTCTGATTTAGTCGCTCAGCTGTCTCCTCACCTGGTCTGATGTGAGGGAGAGGGGGCTGGGGTGGGCTGCAGAGGGAGGGGATGTGTCTGTCGTGGCTGTAGCAGTCAAGTGAAGTTGGCCTGGGAGGGGGAGGTGTCAGCTGGTCTGGGAGACGGTGAAGAGGGGAGGGGAACGGAGGGGTGCAGAGGGGAGGGGGAGAATCAAACCTGTTGAAGTAGCAGTTTAATTCATCCGCCCAGCGCTGGTCACCATCAGCTGTCCCTCTGACACTCCTGCCCAAATCCAGACATGGTCTTTAGTCCTCTCCAGACGTCCCGCACGCTGTTCTGAGCCAGCTTCTCCTCCATCTTCTTCCCATAGTCCTTCTTTGCCCTCCTGATCCTCCACTGGAGCTCACGCTGACCTTCTTCTGCTCCTCTCTGTCCCCGAGATGAAAGCCCTCTTTTCTGGTTCAGGAGGACTTTGAGCTCAGGGGTGACCCATGGGTGGTTGTTGGAGAAGCACCGTACTCTCCGTGTTGGCACGGTGCTGTCCACGCAGAAGTTCATGTAGTCGGTGATACAGTGTGTGAGGTCAGCCGATGTCATCACCAAAGGAGTTACAGAGCATGCTCCAGTCTGTGGTCTGGAAACAGTCCCTAAGCCTCTCGTTGGTCTCCTCGGTCCACACTTTCACAGACCTCTTCTGTGCAGGTTCCTTTCGTGACTCCTGGGTGTGTATTGGGGAGCAGGTAGACCAGGTTGTGGTCTGAGCGCCCCAGTGGGGGAGGGGAGGAGCTGTAAGCGCCCTTCACATTTGCATACAGTAAGTCCAGTGTTTTATTGTCTCTTGTGGCGCACTTCACGTATTGCGTGAACGCCGGAAGAGAGGCGGAGAGAGGGGCGTGGTTAAAGTCCCCGCTGATCAGAATCATGGCGCGGGGTGACGAAGTCTGTGTCTGATTAACGGCGCTGTGTAGACGCCACACGCGTCAGCCGATCAGCCGAGGGCGGAATGTACACGCAAAACACAATCACGTGTGAAAACTCCCTCGGTAGATAATATGGCCGCGCGCTTATCGTGAGCAGCTCCACGTCCCGCGTGCATAGCTGCTCCTTCACGTGCACGTTTGCCGGGTGGCACCATTTTAATAATTTAAAAAGATTTTAATACAACAGTTCAGAGAAAGGAGAAAGTCTTATTTCTTCAGAAGAGACATCCAGCGTTTTCTATCGCTTAGCCAGAGAAGACACAGTGTTTGAGTGGTATAATAGAGCTTAACTGGTAATTAAAACATACAAAAAAGAGGCTCATTGACAACTTGTGCACGAATGAGTAAAAAGGAGCGGGACATCAGCTCAACCAATCAGCAGAAAGGAGGACAGCCATTGGCTGAATTTGAATCACGTGCTGGTTCCTGGGCAGACCGTGTGTACTCAAACCATGAGTGCAAAACCGCGAATAGTCAAGGGCCTACTGTAGTTTTGTTGGAAGGTGGGTTGTTTTTTGTTTTTGTTTGTTTGGGGTTTTTTTTTTTTTTTTTGCATAATTGGCCTTATTTTGTGGCATTTTTCTTAACTTTTTCCTTACTTTTCCTTAATTTCCTTATTATTATTTAAAAATTTTTCGATTAATATTTTTGAAAAACCTGCAATGCACTGAAGCCGCAGAAACTGAAACACGAAGTAGCGAGGGCTCACTGTATATTAAAAAAGCACAATCGTTCATAAAATAAAGCAAAAACACATTTGCAAAGAAATGTCGCTGATTATTTTCAACAACATTGATCAAAAAAGTTTGAGTCAAAAATTCTCTACATTTTTCTAAATTTGCAGATTCATGAGGCATTTAGAATTTGAAAAAAATTGTCCCATGTGGGTAGTACATGAATCAAAGGAAGGTCACTCAGTTTGTGATGTTGAATTAGGGTGGGCAGAGCCATTGTTATCAATCTTTAAAATGGAAAAATTCAGCAAGAAGTCTTGTTTTGTTTTCTTGTGTTAATGTCTAGTATATACCAGAGCATTGTTGTTTCTATTTCAGACGATAATTCATAGACATCCATCTTATCAGAGGTGCATAATTATGTAGCATTTTTCAGTTGTGTGATATTTTTGATTTTTAATTTTTGAAATGAAAATAAAACTGGACAAGTGTTTTTAAGTTGTATTTTAATCTGACCTACATACTGTAGTTATAAAGAATTAGCGCTGGCTGTAGAGTTTTGTGTGTAATTATGAGGTTATGTTGGAAATACAAATTTAGTGGCGTGACCTTGAACTTTTTTTTTAAACAACATAAACAAAAATCCCCAACTTGCAAATTTTCAGGTTAAATAAAACGATGTAAATCATGCCAGTAGACAATCAAAACCATCTTTCAGAATCAGCCACAAGTTTTATGACCCAACTTTGGGTACATTTAGTGGGGCTGGTGGCATAGTAGTTAGGGTGTTGCCCTCATGATCTGGAGGCTGTGCGTTCAAATCCCAGTTAGACCCCAACTGTGCTAAGACCTCTGGGCAAGGTCATAACCACCACTGTGCCTTTGTTCACCCAGCAGTTTAAATGGGTACCAGTAAAAATGTACTGGGAAGGTAACCTGCTATGGACTAGCATCCCATCCATGAGGAGTTGTACTCCTAGTCACTTCACGCTATGGACACCGGGGATAAGCACCGACCCGATAAGCCACTATGGCTCGGGTGTAAAAAGCCCAACGGACTTTACCTTTGGGTACATTAAGATTGTCAGACTTTAGTCTGCTCAAGCATTATTTATTGTTATTCATTGTGTCCAACAGTACAAGGGTTTTTGGTAAGCATATAATTTTGGGACATATGAATGTGGAGCAGATTGAAATTTGTTCAGTCCACTAGAAGTATTGTGTATCAGGTGCACAATCCAAAACCCCATATTCAAAGTGAAAGGTTTAAAGTGTTTTTGTTCAGACGCCAAAACTCACAGGAACTAGTGTTCTGTTAGTGGAGCTGTAACCGTATCATAATATTTCTCAATTATCAAAATACAGTTGGCCCCCAACTTACGAAGACCCCTGTGTACAAAATCCCTGGGTTACGAAAAACATTTTCCTGAGTTTCCGTCCCTGAGATACGAAAAAAAAAACCTCTTACGAAAAGAAATTCAAACGCGCCAATCAAAATTTCACACGACGCGCGAGTTGCTCTCTCATTGGCTGTCTCTCAACATCCCGCTCCACTGGCCTCCCAGATAGAGACAGAAGGAAGCTTCACTCTTTAGTTTTTAGTTTTTTTAAGTTGTTTAATTCAGTAAATGTTTAATAAATGTATTTTATATAAATTTTATTTTATATAAATGCATTTGAGCTCATCTGGAATTCCAATCCCTCAAGAAATCAAATTAAAGTTGAGTTTGTCAAGCAGGGAATGCACTTTGAATTCCATGTCTTGTGGGCGTGGCCCGCAGTGCGCTTGAGAGAGAAAGAAAGAGAGAGAGAGAGAGAGAGAGAAAGAGATGTGTTAATAAAAATGTTTAATAATGGTTTAATTAATAAATATGTTAATAAAATGGTTTAATATGTTAATAACATGTTTAAATTGTATCATTTTTAAAGGGTTTATGGGGTTTATCCAGTTCAAAGACTGGAGCCTTGGAACGAATTAGGCGTTTAACATGTAAGATGCGTCCCCTACTTACGAAATCCTCGCTATATGAAAAGGGCTCTGGAACGGATTAATTTCGTAAGTTGGGAGCCGACTGTAATTATTTTATTATTAATTATAAGGAATTGTTGGCTAATGGAATTTATATCCCTTCAGTTTAATTGTGGGTATTCTGTGTCTAATTATTTAGAAACTTATATACAGACAAGGGCTCCAGTTTCTTAAATCTTATCTGTGCAGTATGGATTCAGATCCCTCTAAATAGGTACCGCAACTGGCGCATGATCCATTCAGGAATTGTGACACCGCTAAGCCTGACTGCTGAAAATAGTCAAACTTCAACCCGCAAATGCTGGCCTTGCAAGCAAATGATGCTGAATAAATTTAATTGTGTTAAATGTTCATTTCATTCCTTTACCAGTGGTACCAAATCGAGCCATGTTCATAGAAAAATAACATTTAAATTTTAGACCGAGTTTGTGTTGATTTTTCACCAACCTTGATCACAGCACCTTTGTTTTGATGAGAGAAATGTACTGCGCCCTAGTTGCAAGGCACCGTCCACGAAATCGGCTCGTGTTTCACGATGATATGGTGCATGTGGTCTAAACCATTAGCGTATGAGAAGTGAATCTCCATCTTTCCAGCCATACCCGGTTTGTCAGGGATATATTTCGCCGTTTTTTTAAAAGCTTCATATTTATAAATATCCCCAAGAAGATTGCTGGTTTTTTTTTAAATCAGTAGAATATCACCACCACAAACTAGGTACCAAAATTTAGAGATTTCTGTCTAGTTTAAAATGAAATTTGAGTTGAAGCTCAAGAATAAACGAGTGCAGTGTGCCAGGCAATAAAGTTATAAAAAAAGTGGTCTTGACTATCACACGCCAAGATGGCCGCCACCATGACGGATGCGTGTGAGCAGGACACCGTCATTTCTAATCTATTTATTCCATATCTGGGTGAGTAATATATATTTCTATGATCAGAATATAACCTTATTGTGTATAGAATTTTCTAGTGTGGCTGTTTTATTGAAATCTTGCGATGGAATATAGATTTTGACTCTGAATTGATCGGGTCACTCGGCTCGCTGGTTAAACATGAATGGAATTGGCGCGTCCGACTTTGCGCAGGTTTTTACTTAATTTATGGGTTCTAATTTCAAAAACAACAGATAGGACAGGTTCTTCAGATGTAAATTAAGACTCGTACTTCGTCTGAGGCTGTTTAAGAGTGTTTTGATGGAGAAATCTTAATATACATTATATGATAATGCATACATTCCTGTCTAAAATCAGCTTCTGCATGTGTATCTAGGCCACTGCCCCAGCCACGCAAGGTAAAATGATCATCATTATCAATAATAGGATTGTGGATTCGTATGATCCGTTTCTTTTTCCAGTGAATGAAGAGAAAATAATACTCTGAAAAATATTACAATTATTACTTATTACAGTACTCTGAATTTTCCAAAATGATTATGTATTAGACTTTTCCAACATTTTGCCATTTAACATGTTTTGACCTCCTTCACAACCAAAACCATTGTAGATAGCCTACAAGTGATTCCAGTTGATTAAGCAGATCATTATACCTTAGAAAGAAAAGTTTCAAGCTGTTGGCTTGGTTGGTTAAAGTTCAATGGATTTTCAAAATTTGATGATTTTTGGCATATTTGTCAAATGTCACTTGTCTGATCCCCTTTATACCCCAAACCAAGGTAGATAGCCTAAAACTGATGCTTCCAATGGATTAAACAGATACATTTCCCTTGGAAACGAAAGTGTCAAGGTGTTGACTTGGTTGGTTAAATTTGAATTAATTTTCAAATTTGGTAATTTTTGTCATTTTTGGTCTTTTTTTTTCCCATGGCGTAAATTGTAGTTTGAGGCATTTTTGAGGGACAATAACATCAAAAGTGAGAAGAACTGGCCTCCAAATGAAATTAGAGTGGTTTAGTCTATCCCATTATCTTGGAAAATAGCATAAGTGGGCTTTGTAGATGTCTAATTTTGAAAATAGGGCTATCTTTTGCCAATTTGGTGCTACTATAATTAAAAAAAAAAAACAAAAAAAGCATTTTGAAATAGCTTTTACTACAAAACCTATTACCTGAGAGGCCTGAAACTCCATACTGCGGAACTAGGTTGTAGAAATGACTGAGAAATGACATTAAATCTTTGTAGAAAGTAATAATTTTTGTTTCATAGACGTCCCAAAAGTGTCCCAAATGATGTCCGAGCCAGGGGCCTGAAGTGGGAGTAATAGAACAGGCTCTATCTCGGAAACCATTTCAAGATAATTGCATGAAATTTGGACTGGTGATTTGTAATGGTAAAGCCAACAAATAAAACCTAAAACCATCCATTTGTGATGACTTTAATTTTTTCGGTGATAGTACCTACTCTAAACACCCACACACACCCCAAATACACACACACACACACACACACACACACACACACACACACACACACACACACACACACACACAGAGACATCACCATTTCTTCACTACTGAATATGTGAATCATAAAATGGCCACATCAGATTCAGATTTCATTGCTTATCTCCTTGAACAATGGCCAAGTGAGAACAGTTTACAAAGAAAAAAATCTTCAGTCTTGTTCTTTATTTCAGAGCTGATCGTTCATCATCAGGTCATCCCTTCACCTCGGTTAATCTCCATTTAGCGTTCGTTTCCTAAGTGCGATTAAAAATAGATCGTCGCTGCCGTCTGTCGACAGCGAGCCCGCGTCATGTTTATAGTCTGAAACGACGGTCTTTATTTTCCTCATGATTTATTCATTTGGCACATTTTTCGATGAACCCCTGAGAGATGTGTTACACTTAACAGACCTGGCATGAATCCAGATGCATTACACATCAATTAGTCACCATAAAACATTTGACTAATTAGGCTTCTTTTTAATTAAAGATTGGGATGATTAGCTTGGTATCATCCTCTTTGGTCCTTTTATTCCAAGCTTAGATTTTTCACACATCTTGGGCACTTTTCATGCGTTTAGAACGCCGATAGGCAGGGCTGGAGGTGTTGCACCTTCAAATTGTCTATGCGCGCTTGTCCGTCAAGGCCGCAATTGTGAACGCGATATCTCAAACATGCTGTAAGCTCCAAACTCGGCACACATGCCCATCTTGACTCTAGAATGAACTGATTCAGTTTTCAAGGTCATAGATTAAAGCTCAAGGTCACTGTAGTCTCAAGTGTGTCTTTCTTTTGAATAATAAGTGATCTTCACACCTTGCACAAATAGCCATCATGTCTTAGGAGATTGTAGGCCAAAGATCAAGTTAATCACTGCTTCCTGTTCATGTCTTGCTTGTAAACAGTTTCTATACTGCATGTGGATTTTTAAACCCACATTTTTTCATCTGTCTGCATTCAGTAAGCTTTTTATCATAGTCTGGGTTCATTGACTCTAAACTCAATTCCAGGAATGCTAGGAATGTGATGTGGTGCTGGAATGACACAATATTAGACTGTTATTGTGAAATAAATAAATCAGTCTATCTGTTTGTGAACAAAATCTTGTCCACATCAATACATGAATTCTCGCCATGTGTTTCTCCTGCAGCACGTTTAGCCGTGGCTGAACCCCAGTGGAGCCATGAGCACTCAGGAGGTCCCCAAAGCCAGCGTGAAGCAAAGTGACACATCTACAGACAGGCTTTCCACCCAGGCCACACCCACCTCCTCGGCCAAAACCACTGCCCCTCAGGTCAAGAATGAACCTTGCCGCGTACCCACAACCTCAAACAGCAATGGCAAAGAGAGCGATGGTGGTGTTCCTGCTGAGATCTGCGTGGTCATCGGGAGTCCTCGCAATTCCCAAGCGCAGGGTGAGCATCACAGCACCAGTGTCCAAGGTTTATTTTTTCCTTTCCCCTGCTAAATGATCAACGATTATATTTGACCTTGTGTTCAAAGTGTGAAACATCTTTAATGATGTCTTGTGTTCAAACAGGCTCCTACGTCTGCCGAGTGTGTGGGAAGAAGTACAAGTATTATAACTGCTTTCAGACACACGTCCGCGCCCACAGAGGTATAAAGTGAACTTCTATATAAAAGCACTATTCGAAGAAACGGCTGCCGTTTTAATGTTGCGCGTCGTGCCCTCAGGGTCTGCTTCCCTAAAACACAAAACGTTCTGTTTTCTATCAACAGAGATGTTTGCCTTGTTTAACATTTCACGGTTTCGCCTACATTTACGTATAAATATTGCTGAATGTTTCAACTGGCTAGTTTGTTTACGGGGAAAAAGGAGTCCTTGAGATTGCTTACATTGTGGAGGATACAGTTGAGTGCGAAAGTATATGCACCCTCTGGCAGTTGAAAGAACACTGAATTCTTTGAGAGCAACAAAACCTGTCGCATTTTTAACCAGATGAAATAATAGATTTAAAAATTTAAAAAAATGTGTGTAATAGTGTAAAGTAGTGTTTTAATCATAGTGTGGGCGAAATTTGGCCTTTTTTTTTTATCATCACGGCACTTCCTAATATTTCTGTTCTTTGTCATTCCCAGATTTTAGATCTGCTCCAGTGATTGATGAAGTTGTAACAGCCCCGATTCTCCTTCATTGATGCATAACTTGCCACAATTTTTCCATCAATTTATTTGTGCATGGGTGCAAGTTCAGGTTTTCCCAAGACTGAATTAACTATTTTTGTAACTCGTATAAATCCGTTTAAATTTTCGGGTGGGTGGGGGGTGGGGGAGTTTCGTCTGCCATGTTCAGTTACTGAAATTAGAGAAAGCAAAGAGAGTTGTAAAATGAAGGAAAACCTGAATCCAGAAAAGAAAGAGAACTCTCCACTCTGCTGGTGATTCACATCAGTGCAAAAGAATCAAGACAAAGTGACAGCTGTAACCATTCTGTGACAGATATTTTGTCGGACTATAACTGTCATCACAAACATTTTATATATTTTGACTAGAATATTCCATGGACGTATTCAGATATCTGATGTAAGTGCTATGAAATAATAGCTGAAATTGTCTTGATGTTTATTTTTGTGTGTTGATATAAACGAATATATATTCCTTGCAGAATTCACTAAGAGTCATGACAAGTGTTACAGTTTCTTTTCTTTTCCTTTCTGCTTTCCCCTTTATCAGGGGTTGCCACAGCAAATAATTCGCACGTTTGATTTGGCATAGGTTTTCACGTCGGATGCCCCTCCTGACACAACCCTTTAGCAAGGGGCAGAAACCTGCTGACGGCTTTGCAGCTACTCTTTACGAAAGCCAGCAATGGTTCTTTTACATGCCTCACACCATAGACAGTGAGAGACATGGTCGGCCTTTGATAACCCAGTTAGTGCAGTGGGGGGACAGTGACAACCTTGTGGAGAGTGGGATTCGAATCCCCAACCTTAGGATCAGCGATCCAGCACCCTACACCACCAGGCCACCGTTTATCATGTCTTTATTGATTTGATTACCTATCAAATAAAAACTGAAATTAAAAATTTTTACAGTTTGGCTATTTTACAGTCGAGAATGGATCAAAACAAACAGCAGTATTTGTTACATCAGACATATTTATGGTCAAAGGAAAAGATCCATTACAAGTGAGATTTAATCGGAACCGATACCTGACGCCTTACTCGAATGCAGTGGTGCACACTATATATATTTTTTTTTAAATGTTGTTGACAAAGAGGTCAGTTGGGAGTTGTTAAGATTGTTCAACAAAATATGCCTTATAATTTAAATAAAAAAAAAAAATCTTTATTTTGCATATATATATATATATATATATATATATTATGAATTTATTAATTTGCAGATTGCATATTTCTGTAAATGTTGGTAAAAGATTACATGAGAGACAGCCATTTTAACTTGCGAGTCAACATTTTTTTCCAGGCCCAAAGGGGGCGCACCCCCTTTACCCCCACCCCCCATGGCTACACCATGCTCGTCAGACTTTTCAAGTTCAAGATTTCCAACTTGCACCCATGTTTGTGTGGTTTCTTTGATTTTTAAAATTATTTATTGGGGGTGGCATGGTGATGTAGTGGTTAGCATGTCCGGCTCACAGTAAGAAGGTCCTGGGTTTGAGTTCTGGCCGTGGGCGTTTCTGTATGGAGTTTGCATGTTTCCCCTGTTCTTGTGTGAGTTTACTTCAGGTGCTCTGGTTTCCTCCCACAGTCCAAAGTCATGAGTATCAGGCTAATTGGTGCCTCTGATTGCCACTAAGTGGGTGCGGTGGCCTTGCAATTGTTTGGTTCAGGATGCACCCCAGTTTTGTCGGCTGAGATAGGCTCCAGCCTCCCTGTGATCTTGGTAGGATTAAATGGCAATTGAGGCAATGAGATGAATATTTATTTATTATGATACATTTGTTTTGACTTTTGTTTGTTTATAAAGAACATTAGAGGTTCGTGTTGAATTGTTTTATCCCTTTTTAAATTATTTCTAAGCAAATGAAACAAATAAATAAATAATTTTAAGTCCATTTTATTCAAATAATGTATTGATTTTTGTTATTTTTGCTTTTGTCCTACTCCAAAAAATGCATTTAAAGATATTTTATTGATAATATATGTCATTTTAATGTTTTGGGAGCATTTTTAAAATCATTAAATATATTAATTTATTTTTAAATTCTATTTAAACTGTAAAATTATGGATGTTATTGATTTTTGCCTCATGTTGTGGTTCGTTACAGAAAACACCTCCATTTTCAGGTTTAATTACAAAAACAATCGTTTACAAATTTTATTTGCAATTTATTTAAAGTGGTTACGCACATGACGAGGATTAAACACCTCAATACTAATTTTTGTAATATTATATCTTTTTTTCCTAAAAATCTGCAGTATGTGGGATTAAAAATAGCTCAGGATGCCATCTGCTGTTTAAAATTATGTTTAAACTTCCAAAGCCCATGATGCTGTAAAGTCGACCGTTTTGCATTATTATAATTTTATATATTAAAAAAAAAAAACAAAAAGAAGTCACACCCTGTAATCAGAGATGGATGTCCTGCCCTATCCCAGACTGCTCCCTGAAGGGGGGTTGTTGAAATGTGAAATGGCTTGTACATTAGAGATGCTGTTTCATGCCATGGAGTACAAAATAATTGATTTTTTTTTTTTTTTTTTTTTTTTTCCATTCAGAGTCAGAGAGCGCAGTGCCGCCTGAAACGCCACCGCACGGTCCAAACAGTGAGAACTTTTCGTTTTTTCCTTCGTGTTTGTCTGTTTTAGGAAAATATTAAGTTGAAAGCCTTTATGATGAGTCGAGATGATTGCAAGTGTATGTGAGTGTTTTGGGTATTGTACTTTAACCTGATACCTGTGTGTGAATTCAGATGCTTTTCGTTACACATGTGACATTTGTGGGAAGAAGTATAAATACTACAGCTGCTTCCAGGAACACCGAGAGCTGCATGCAGTCGATGGTAACGTGTATTTATTTATATTATTATTTTTTGTGTAAGCTTTCATCACACAACTTTTCTGAGAGTTTTTCATTAAAATTGCGCGCTGTTTTGGATGTTGCTATATTTTTATTTTCGTACATTTTTATGCCTTGGAGTGTCATTTTATTTAAGAATCTAATTTTCAATCAAAAATTAATTCAATTCCAAAAGTAAAATACCTTACGGTGTAGTGTTTATCAGTAGAAATGTAAATAATTTTCATGAAAACAAGAACTTGCATTGTTCACAGATCTTATACACATTTTACAAAAAAAGGGCACAGAATAAATTTTAGTTTGTTTACTTATTAAACTAATTAATCCTGCATCGATTTCAAATTGTAAATTTAATAAAGTCAGTCATTCATTCATTTCATTAATTTTCTGAATCGGTTAATCCTAATTAGGGTTGCGGGGAGGCTGGTGTCCATCTTAGCCGACAACCATTTGCACTCACACCAAGGGGAGATTTGAAACAACCAGTTAACCTACTGTGCATGTTTATGGACTGTGGGAGGAAACCGGAGTACCCGGAGGAAACCCATGCTAGCACGGGGAGAACATGCAAACTCCACACAGAAACTCCCGAGTGGGGAATCGAACCCAGAACCTTCTTGCTGTGAGGTGGATGTGCTAACCACTATGCCACCATGCTGTCAATTTAATAGAGTTTGAAAATAAACGGTATATATTTAATATTGCATAAAAAGTCACAAGACTAAACTTATTCAGGCTTTTTTTTTTTTGATTTTTTTTTTTTAACTACTGTATAGAATTTTTCTATAAACAGTCGAAGAATTAGTGTTTTACTAAATAAAAAATTAAGGTCCTGTTCTTGGACTGCTATATAATTCAATAATTTAAAAATGCTTTTTGAAAAGATTTTGTTTTCTTGAGTGGCAAAAACATTGTGAAACTTTTGATGAAAACTTGGAGTTTTGTTATTTTTTCCTCCTAAAAAAAGAGGAAGTGGAATTGGTGAGCCATTGCTGCGTGTATATAATTGTCGTGTTAAATAGAGCAGTCACCACTTCCTATCTGAATGCGCTCTGACTCTTACTGTGCAGTGAGTATAAATGAGCAGCTCTTGTACATGTAGCTGTTTATTATTAGAAGGAAATAGAGCCCAAACGTGAAAGCATGAATACATCATATACGTCTTTACACATCAAAACACCCTGTTATAAACTTTTCATTATGAAAAAAAAGTAATAAGTTTGCATATAGGGGAGCAATATACAAAGTTGCACGTGTTTTACGTGTGTCCGACAGTATGTACTGAAGTAATTTACATATGAATGAATGGTGGGTAATATCTGGATATATAAGTATATATGGAACTAAACTCATGTTCCCAGTTTTATTTAATACAAAAGTGGACTAGTTTTACTCGTAAACTCACCTCTGGTCGTATTACACACCTACCACTGAATTATCTCAAGGCTCTTTTTATCCCCTCTGTGCCTCCCCTTTTGCCATCCCCTATAGCGCCTTTATACCTCTCACAGAGTCACTGCTAGAGGTTGCGTGATCGCGCTATATCAGGACGATGTCATCAGGGAGACGCCATCTTTTTTTGAGATAATACCGTCAGCTGGACATTATCTCTCAAGGCTCTTGATTTTGGCGTTTACTGTTGGCGAGTATAGTGAATTAAAACACTATCTCAGCCTAAATTATAATGCTTAAAACATTCTAGTTTACATTTACGAACCTTGCAATGCAAGACGAGGACTGATTTAATGTTATTTTCGGTCTTTTGGACTTGGTTTTGTCAGGCTAATTCAGCGTGAGTGTTGTCTATCCTGTTTTGCTTAACATTGCAGACGGCGATTTATATGTTTTATTACTAGGTCGGCCAATTTTTACACGCTATTAGCTTAGTTTAGTTTGAACAGGCTACAAAGTTTCCTTCCGGCTAACCTGTCAGTTCGTGACCTGGTGCGCCAAGATCACCCTTCACGCCATTTTGACACTTTGATCAATGTTTACCTTTCGATACTTATCACGTATCTAGGTTGACATGGCCTTCCGCGATGGTTCGTCGTTCTCTGGCTTTTCTCAAGGCACAAGCGACAGGGCTCAATCTCGCCATCTCTAACGTTCCAGGTCTCATATTTCTCCATCTGAGTTAAATACGTCCGCCTCACACTCGTCGCGACCTCAGTCCATTCGGACTTTTGGCCTTGTTAAATACTTCACGAACTTTTTGGTTGGGGGGGGCAGAGTTAGTTCTAACCCCTCAAGTCATCGCGATCATTCATCGGACTACATGCATGCTCCCCCTACTCACCGGACCCGAGTAGTAGCGGGAGGGCGGTAGCTTCAACTCTGGCAACTGGCTTGCTCCGTGCTAGCCAGCTTAGGGATATGACACGAAATCGGTCTGCCTTGCCTCCAGCTAGTGGTGTAGCACGTGGCTCATCGGCGAGAGCGCAATCCACTAGCCTTCCGGCTTGGGTAACCGGTGACATGCTTAGACAAACTGATCTCATGTTGTCAGCACCTGCTCGGCAGGTAGAGCGTCCAGTAGCCCCTCCCTACCCAGGCCAGCGACTAGTGAGACCTTGGGGGTTGTCCCCCGTTGGCGACCTGGCTGGGCACCCGCACCCGCCTCCCTTGAGGGGCGGTCATGTCGGGTGTCCACAGAAGCACAGGTTCATGGGAGTGCTAAAGGCCGACCCATGTCCTCAAACCTTCAACCCCGTAGTCGTTCCTTCTGCATCGGAAAGTTCTGCATCTATGCTGGTAAAGAGGGGGCGAAGCTGATGGCGTCCACCACCTCCTATACGTTATCAGCGCTTAGAGGTACCGCAGGCCCAGCCTACGGTGACATTGGAGGTTCCTGACCCTGGTTTGCATGGTGTCCCCACCGAACCTATGGTCCCGGTTTTGCACGGTCCTTCGACCTGCGAACCGCCGGTCCTCTACCCTTTTGATCGGTTATCAGAGCATCTGGCTCACTCAACTCTGTGCTCGACTGATCGTACTCCTGCTCAACGTCCATCGTCCTAGTTCCAGGCTGGATTCGATGAGGAGGCGGCAGGGTTGTCATCGGATGATCACGCTTCCGTGTTGCAGTTCCTCAATATGGACGTTTATTCGTCCTCGTTCGTGGCGTCGAGTGAGGGACTTTGTGTACGCGATGCTTCCCACGGCCGAATGTCGTTTGGGATGTCCTTGTCCTATTGATTCCCTTCAACAGCTGCGCCAGCAGACTCCTCCTTTGATGGAATTGTTATGTTCTTCCCTGTTGCGATCTTCCCAGGGTAAGTCCAAACCTCCCCAGGCCGTCCTTTCGTCAGTTCCCTCTATGACAAAGGTCTCTTCCGCTCCGTCTCGTGGTTCATCTAGAGGCTGATTTCGTGGATCTATGAAACCTATGTCGATGGCTCAGGTTTTACCCAGGTGGAGCCGCGACAGCCTCCTACATGACTTCCCCGTCGGAGTCCCTGCCTGTAGGGGCTGTTTCAGGCACTTTGCACCAGAGTGGGAGGTGATCCCCGACGCTCAGGTTCGGTCGTAGGTGGTAAAAAGGGTACGTTTTGGTCTTAATCACCCCTCCGTCTCTAACCACTTCTGTTCAACCGTTTTGGCGTCCTTTGTCTCCTGTCCAACAGGAGGCATTGTATGTCATGGGAGATACAGGCGAAAAACGCCCTCGTTCCTCCGTTGGCACTTTCTTGACCAGTGTTTTACTCCAGCATGATTCTCGTCCCGAAGTGGGACGGAGGCTTATGTCTGATTACGAATGTGAAACATCGAAACAGATACGGGGATTGCCCTTATTTCCGGATGGAAACAGTCAGGAATGGGGTGAGGGGCGTCCTTCCAGGCAATTGGGCTGTGTCCCTCAACCTCAAGGACGCCTATCTCCATGTTCCTCTTCATTCAAGCGCTCTGTCCTTCCTGCGCATCGCTTGGTCCGTCACGGAGGTCTACCAGTGTATCTCGCTCCCCTTTGGACTATGCACTGCTCCTCTTGTCTTCACACGAATTGTGGAGGCGCTTGCCAGTCATCTTCGAGGTCTCGGCGTTCATCTTGGTGCAAGATCGCCAATGCCTCCTCGATCAGGTGCAGTTGGTCCTTCCGTTCCTCGAAGGCCTTGGGTGGATACTCAACCTGAAGAAGTACAGTCTTGTACCTTCTCAGGTGTTCGAGTATCTTGGGGTTCTTTGCTGCCGTCGTTTAAGTTTTGTTGCTCCCGCTTATCACAATGTCTCCAAGGCTCTGGAGATCATTTCTCATCTGTTGGCGATGCATTCCAGTTCCGCTCGGACCCTGCTGTCTCTGCTTGGTTTGCTGAACAGTCTGGTGGACTTTCTCGTTTTAGTCGCCTGCATTTGCATCCTCTTCAGATCTGGTCCTGTCTCGTTGACGTCCCCTTCGAGACTCCATGGACCACTCTATTCTCCTGGACGACGACTTTAGTCAATTCCTTCGTCCTTGGGATCAGGAGACTTGGTTGACTGCGGGTCGTCCCCTGACGCTTCCCTTTCCCTCCCTGCATGACGGATGCATCCATTGAGGGTTGGGAGGCTGTACATGGAGTCAATCGCATTCAAGGCTTCTGGTCACCTACCTTCCAGGCCTTGTACATCACTGTTCTGGAAGCTCATGCTGTTCTACTGAGCATCAGGCATTTTTGTCTGCTCCTTCAGGGTCAGGTTGTCCTCCTGATTTGCGGCAATTCCACAGTTGTGTCTTACATTCACCATCAAGGGGGCAATCACTCATCCACCCTTTGCGGTCTCATTTGACAGATTCTGATGTTTTGTCACGATCACTCCATCGTGCTACAGGTCCATCACATTCCGTCCAAGCGGAATATTCTTGCAGATGCTCTGTCTCACTCCCGACCTCTTGCCACGGAGTGGTCCCTCAGCAGGTCGGGGTTTCTGCACCTGTCCTCCCTGCTGGGGGAGCTTCCATCTACACCTGTTTGCGACTCTTGGCAACAATCAGTGTCCTCTGCTTGTCCGTCCATTTTCGGACACTCAGGTGTTCTCTGTGGATGCTCTGTCGATGAGTTGGTCTCATCTGCCCTGTTGTATACCTTTCCTTTGACCCCATTACTTCGGCTAATTTACACCTTGTGGTGTGCCAACCTGTTCCTCAGTGGGATTCAGGGCTGGTTTTGCGTAGTTTGGTTCATCCTCCTTTTGAGCCAATGGGGTCTTGTTCTAGAAAGCTTCTCATGTACAAGACGGCTCTGTTAGTTGCATTAGCTACTGGTAAGCATCGTAGTGAGATTTGTGACCTTCGTCATGATCAGGGTTATTTCCGTCCTGCTAGGGACTGACCTGATTTTAATCCAGATCCTCAGTTTGTGGCTGAGACTCATTTGCACCGAGTAAAATTTTTGTTGTTTTTTTTGTTTTTTAATTGATGAAAAATTACACCCCTGGCGTACCCCAGGCTCATGAGCCCAACCTTGGACCTGAGCCTGTTATGGTTAAATCCTTGAAGGTTTTGTTGGCCGTGAGTCTCTGGACTACAAATTGTGTCCTATTTGCGCTATTCAGTTCTACCTGGAGCGTACATCACCTGCGTCGGTTTCGAAGGGCAGGGTGAAGCGTGTCTCCCCCTTTCTTCTCGTTCTGTTAACAAGATTGCTCCAGATGGTTTTGCTAAGTTTATTAAGTATGCCGTCATGGAGGCCTATCAAGCTCTTGATCCGTTGTTTCAGCTTGAATTTCGGATTCATCTCCATTAAATTCGGCTTTTGGCATCTAGTCTGACAAAGGCCAGTCATATTCCTATTGAGGATATCATGACGGCCTGTTCCTGGTTATGTCAGACCACCTTTACAGACTTTTATCTCCACTCTTTGGCGGTTCATGCGGACTCGTTGTTTCCGTTCGGTCCGTAGTCGGTGGCGGGTGCCATCGTCGAACCGGGTTCGTAGCAGCTCGACTGAGCGTAGTGTGGCAGGTTTCCTCCCTTATAGCTAGTATGAGGCTGCCAGTTACGCCTATATCGGGTTATTTAGTATACAGATAAATATAACCTGTACATAGGCATCCCTCCTGTGCCGAACAGTAGGATGAATTTAGGTAGGGTTGCTCTTTTTACTAGATCTGTGCTGAGCCTTCCAGTTTTGAGCCTAGTTTTGAGGAGTACCCTACATATTTTCCTGTTGAAGTCTGTTCTATGATAATAAGACCAGAGGTGAGTTTACGAGTAAAATAAACCAATTTCATAGGAAACTAATGTTTTACGAGTAATACTCACCTCTGGTCTTATTAGCTTCCCTCCTTGTATAGTGTTTGTATGTAGATGGCGTCTCCCTGATGACGTCGTACTGATATAGCGTGATCACGCGACCTCTAGCGATGACTCTGAGAGTGTTATAAAGGCGCTATATGGGAAGGCAAAAAGGGAGACACAGAGGGGATAAAAAGAGCTTTGTAGATAATTCGATGGTAGGTGTGTTCTATGATAAGACCAGAGGTGAATATTACTCATAAAACACTAGTTTTCTACGAAGCAGGTTTATTTATGTTGGATTTGTTAATTTACTATCTGTTTAACTGTTATTATTGCTATTAACGTGCCAATACAAAATGACATCACGGCCGTTTCCTCCGAAGATCGCGCTCTTGCAAGAGTGAAACAGCAGTCTTTTCAAGCAGGTTAATGCAAACTATCAAACAGATTTTGGCAGGCTGCACCTTTTTAAAATGTAAGTAAAGTCACCTGATAATGAAAATATGCATACAGATAGTTCATGTGTAACAGCAGAGTTTTGAAGGTTTGTCATGCTTTGAAACAGAAAAGTTTCTTATATTAAATCTTACATAACTTAATTCACTGCTTATACCACATGGTTTTGGTTTGGATCTGGATAAATGACTTGTAACTTGCTTGGAGCAATTTTCATGCTCTCAGCTAATTTGAGGATTATGATAATCATTATTTTCTACAAATGGTTTGTATTTTTGAAAATATGCCCAGACTACTCAAAAAAAAAAAAAAAACCCGACACAATCATTACTGAACAATTAATCTTTGTTGTTTTGTATTATTATTATTCTTTCTGTCGTCTTTGCTGAACCGAGCTCTCATTTTATTAAAACAAACAACAACAAAAAAAAACCTTAAATAATTATGAAATTTTTTTTGGCTAAGTTAGACTGATTTGGTTGTGTAGTATTTATTTTAATTGTTTTACTTTGTATTCATTTTATTATTTATTTTAAATAATTATTCCTAGTTTTCCCCTGTCTATCAAATGAATTCATTCAAGGCATCCGTTGCTTAAAACCTGCTTTAGAGAGAAATTTAGAATTTAAATGAATGATGAGAAATTGCTAAATAAATAATAAAATGGATGTAATAAAACATCTTTCATCATTTGCCTTTATCACAATAAAACAGCAAAAATATATATTTATTAAGAATTTTAATAATTGTTCTTTTTTAAACGATTTGTTATTTTTACATCATGTATTTCTTCTTGATGGAAATTTTAAGTTTTGTCTTCTGTCACAATGCTATTGAGATGCAATCTGAGCGATTATGAATGTTCCTATTTTGTCTTCATCTCCAGATCCCTACGATCATGTGATTCCAGTGGAGGAACTGAAGGAAGAGATTGAGCCCTATCAGAAAATCGGACCAAGTAAAAGTTTCCTCATTTTTATTAATTTTAAACAAGAAAGGAAGATAATGAATGGTACACACTAATAACATTTAGCTTAGCATAAATTGTACTAAGCACAGACTTGTGATAGAGTTCCAGTGTGATTTTCTTTTTTTTTTTCCTTATGTAATATTCCACCAGCTTGAAATACCTCAACAATTTATCAACAATCACTAAAAAATCCCAACAATTGTCCATATTTACATGTATGTAAATACAGTGATACTGTGAGGTACGAAATTAATTAATTCCGGCGGGGCTTTCATAACTTGAATTTTTCATATAACAGGACATGTTTTACTTGTAAACAGTGTAGTATGTTCGGAACCTCTTGAAAACAACCTCACAAATTTTAAAAACCTGAAAGAAATACAGTATGATATGATCATTAAATTCATCATAATTATTTAAGTAAATATTAATAAAACAATGACAAAATAATAATATAAATGAAAAATAATTATAATACAATGGTGTTACGAATCGGTGGAACCTTACCTTTCGGATCAGGTGAATGTGGCGGTGGAAGAGGAGGCGAACGGCCAAATGGCAGAAATCATATCTAACTTTGGGAAACTACATTTAAATGAATTAATCTACATAATTATAACTGTACAATAAACACTGATTTTTTTCCTGATTTTAATTTCAATTTCTTTTTTGTGCATTTTGATTTGCAATTTCACTTTCATTGTTTTACACATAACAATGCTGTATTTCTTACGATGATGTATGAATGCAGCAGTAAGGGGGCACAAGCCAGTGTTCTTTCTTAGGCTGGTCCCAAGCCTGGATAAATGCAGAGGGTTGTGTCAGGAAGGGCATCCGACATAAAATCTATGCCAAATTCTCCATGCAATATGACTTGACAACGACCGCCATCAGTTCTGTTAACCAACAGGGTGCTGGTGGAAACTGGACTACTGTTGGTCGAAGGAGAGGCGGGAGGCATATCTGTAGGCAGAGAGAGAGAAGAGGAAAGGCATGAGTCTAGGACTGAGAGTAGGGACTTTGAATGTTGGAACTATGACAAGAAAAGCGAGAGAGCTGGCTGACATGGTGCAGAGGAGGAAGGTGGACATACTGTGTGTTCAGGAGACCAGGTGGAAAGGTAGCAAGGCTAGAAGCATAGGAGCAGGGTTTAAGCTCTTTTATCATGGTATGGATGGGAAGAGAAATGGAGTAGGAGTCCTCTTGAAGGAGGGGTTTGTCAGGAATGTTTCAGAAGTGAAAATAGTGTCAGACAGAGTGATGACTCTCAAGTTAGATATTGAAGGTGTGATGTTCAATGTTGTTAGTGCTTATGCCCCACAGGCAGGATGTGAGCTAGAAGAGAAGGTGAGATTCTGGAGTGAGTTAGATGAAGTGATGCAGAGTACCCCCAGAGGTGAAAGAGTGGTCATTGGTGCAGACTTCAATGGACATGTTGGTGCAGGCAACAGAGGAAGTCATGGGCAGGTTTGGTATCCAGGACAGGAACACAGAAGGACAGATGTTGATAGATTTTGCAAAAAAGATGGAAATGGCTGTGGTGAATACTTTCTTCTGAAGAGACAGAAGCACAGGGTGACTTATAAAAGTGGAGGTAGGAGCACACAGGTAGACTACATCTTGTGTTGCATCAATTGTGATGCAATTTGAAGGAAGTCAGTAACTGCAAAGTAGTAGTGGGTGAGAGTGTTGCTGGACAACATAGGATGATGGTGTGCAGGATGATGCTGATGGTGAAGAAGGCAAAGGCAGAGCAGAAGACAAAGTGGTGGAAGCTGAAAAAGGAAGAGTGTCATGTTGTCTTCAAGGAGAAGTTGAAACAGACTTTGGGTGGTGAGGAAATGCTTCTAGATGACTGGACAACTACAGCTAATGTAATCAGGGAGACAGGTAGGAGAGTACTTGGTGTGTCCTCCGGAAGGAAAGTAGATAAGGAGACTTGGTGGTGGAATGAGGAAGTGCAGGAGTGTGTACAAAGGAAGAGGTTAGCTAAGAAGAAGTGGGACATTAAGAGGACTGAAGAGAGTAAACAGGAGAACAGGGAGACACAGCATAAGGTGAAGGTAGCAGTGTCAAAGGTATATGAGGGTATATGATGACTTGTATGCAAGGTTGGCTAGTAAGGCGGGAGAAAATTATTTATACAGGTTGGCACAGCAGAGAAATAGAGATGGGAAGGATGTGCAGCAAGTTAGAGTGATTAAGGACAGAGAGGGAAATGTATTGACTGATGACAGATGTGTGCTGGGAAGATGTAAAGAGTACTTTGAAGAGCTGATGAATGAGGAAAATGAGAGAGAGAAAAAAAGAGTAGAAGAGGTGACCGTTGAGGACCAGGAAGTAGCAAAGATTAGTAAGGGTGAAGTGAGAAGGGCATTGAAGAGGATGAAGAGTGGAAAGGCAGTTGGTCCTGATGACACACCTGTGGAGGTATGGAAGTGTCGAGGAGAGGTAGCAGTAGACTTTGTGACAAAAACATTCAACAAGGTCTTAGAGAGTGAGAGGATGCCGGAGCAATGGAGGACAAGTGTGCTGCTACCAATTTTTAAGAACAAGGGAGACATGCAGAGTTGTGGAAACTACAGAAGAATAAAGTTGATGAGCCATACGATGAAATGATGGGGAAAAAATAGTAGAAGCTAGACATAGGGCAGAGTCAGCATTTGTGAACAACAGTTTGGTTTAATACCAAGAAAGTGCACCACAGATGCAGTGTTTGCTTTGAGGATGTTAATAGAGAAGGTCAGAGGGAGCTTCATTGTGCCTTTGTGGATCTGGAGGAAGCATATGACACGGTGCCAAGAGAGGAACTGTGGTATTGTATGAGGAAGTCTGAAGTGGCAGAGAAGTATGTTAGAGTGGTGCAGGACAGACATGTAAGACAGTGGTGAGGTGTGCTGTCGGCATGACAGAAGAGTTCAAGGTGGAGGTGGGACTGCATCACGGATCAGCTCTGAGCGCCTTCTTGTTTGCTACGGTGATGGACAGGCTGACAGATGAGGTTAGACCAGAATCTCCATGGACTATGACGTATGCAGATGACAGTGTGATCTGTAGTGAGAGCAGAGAATGAAAATATAGAGAGGTGGAGATATGTCCTGGAAAGGAGGGGAATGAAGGTTAGCCTCAGTAAAACAGAATACATGCGTGTGAGCAAGAAGGACCCAAGAGTAACAGTGAGGTTACAGGAAGCAGAGATAAAGAAGGTGGAGGATTTTAAATACTTAGGCTCAACAGTCCTTATTAATGGATAGTGTGGAAAAGAAGTGAAGAAGCATCAGCAGTGATAGGAGGATATCGGCAAGAATGAAAGGAAAAGTGTACAAGACGGTGTTGAGGCCAGCGATGTTGTATGGTTTATAAACGGTGGCACTGAGGACAAGAAAGTAGGCAGAGCTGGAGGTAGCAGAGGTGAAAATGTTGAGGTTCTCTTTGGGAGTAACGAGGATAGATAGGATCAGGAATGAGTACATCAGAGGGATAGCACATGTTAGCGGTATTGGAGACAAAATCAGAGAGGGCAGATTGAGATGGTTTGGACATGTACAGAGGAGGGATAGTGAATATATTGGTAGTAGGATGCTGAGGTTGGAACTACCAGGCAGAACGCCTTGAAGAAGACCAAAGAGGAGATTTATGGATGTGGTGACGGAAGACAGGAAGGTAGTTGGTGTAAGAGAAGAGGATGCAGTGGATAGGGTGAGATGGAGGCAGATGATTTGCTGTGGCGACCCCTGAAGAGAACAGCCGAAAGGAAAACAAGATGCTGTAACGAAGCATCATAGGCATTCTGGGGGCATCAGTTGTTGGGAGATAACCACTAGGAGAGCAGGTTGTATGGCGGTAGATTTATAAACATGATGCCTTCTGTTGGCCGCTCGATTGAATTTTTGGTTTTTTTTTAATACTGTATATATTTTGCATTCTTATTTTTGCTTTCAGATCCATAATATTTTTTCATTAAAATGGGCAGAAAATCTTCCTGGTCTGTTTCATATCTTGAATTTTTCGTATACAGAGGCTTTTGTATCTCGAGGTATCACTGTATATTTTCTAACCACTGGCTTTTACGAAGCACTAAAAATACTCCTTCCATAAATGTTTTCCTAATTCCTCCTTGCAACAAGCTTAGCACAAACACAAAATTCTAAAAGTTCTTTTTATTAAATAATATTCTTGATGACATACTTAACTTGGATCATGTGCTGTAAAATCAGTCAGTACCTTTTAACCAATCAGAATAGAATATTCATCCGCACTAGTATACGAAACCATTAGCTAGAGATCACCTTAGCCTCATTGCTCTAGTGCAGTTTTTTATGTTTTTTTTTGTTATGTGTATAATGTTATGTATTTGCTGCCCTGTTAATACTTGGTGTTGATGGCTTTTCACAGAAACAGGAAGCTACACATGTGAATTCTGTGGAAAACAATATAAATACTTCAACCCTTATCAGGAGCATGTGGCACTTCACACTACAATGAGTAAGATTTATTCCTTTGCTTAAACACAAGCGTGAAATTTCAGAGATTTTCTTGGAATTTCACTTCACGCTTCTGGAACATCAACATGTAAATACAGGCTTGTTCCTTTTTATAAATTCTTGTTACTCTGAGGCATAAACGAAGCTTCAGTGGGTTGAATCCCAAATGCACATTTGTCTTGCTTTTTCCTTTTTCTCTTCTTCTCTTCTTCCATCTCCTTGTTTTTTTTCTTGAACTGCACCAGTGGAGGATTTATTCAGTGAGGTTAACATGGGGAGCTATTTAAAGTGCTGCATATTCATAAAAATGGGTTACAGAGATTGGATTGATGCTCTGATTCGGATCTCAGACAGACAGGAGCGGGATATATATATATATATATGTGTGTGTGTGTGTACAGACGCTCCCCAACTTACATTTTTAATTGATTCCGGACGGCCAAACGTAAGTTGTTACGGTGACATATGTCGTGTGACATATGACGCTCATACTGTACTATACATCCATAAATACCATTACCATATCTCATAAAACACCTCTAAATCAATTATTATAAACATAACATAATATCAAATATATCAAATAATATCAACATTAATTTCAAATAAATTAAATTCAAGCAAAATAATTTCAAATTGATACATTCTAATCAAATTCACTCATGAAATATCAAATACAATATCAAATATAACCTTTCACATTCTCTATGATTCGATCTTTCTATGGTTCCAATGGTCGACGGATGGTCACATGACATGAAGCTGAGCCGACTCACTTTACATTAAGCTTAAAACAGTAAATCAACGCTTACAATTTGTGAGGCGCTCAATACCAAAAGTAGTGCACATACTGAAAGTAGTTTACTTCCTTGAAACAAAGCGCGGGTTATGCGGACTTTCGGTCTTTCAAGTGAGCAAGGTAGTTAATTCATCTCTGTGTATGAGACTTGCAACCATGCTAGTAGGCTTATGCTTCTGACCAACCATATTTGCTTTGGGTTACAACAGTCCGCAAAAACAGTGTAAACACAAAGATCACAGAGACGACGTCTTAACACAAGAGTAACACGCTTTATAACTGATATAACTGATATATATATATATATATATATATATATATATATATATATAAATGATATAACTGATATTGTTTTATATATATCTATCTATCTTCCTTTCGGCTTTTTCCCGTTTACTCGGGAGTCGCCACAGCGAATCATCTGATTCGCACGTTTGATTTGGAAGAGGTTTTTTTTGCGTCGGATGCCCTTCCTGTCACAACCCTTTTTAGCAAGGGACAGAAACACGCTGATGACTTTTCAGCCTACTCTTTATGAAAGTCAGCAATGGTTCTTTTGCATGCCTCTCACCATAGACCAGGGGTCGGCAACCCGCGGCTCCGGAGCCGCATGCGGCTCTTTCATCCTTATGCTGCGGCTCTGCGTGGCTTGGGAAAATAAATTGCAAGTATCCGATTTTAAGTATATTGTAGGGAGCTGAGTAGAACAATTAATACACTGCTTCTGTCTGCTGTGCAATGGACAACTGACAGCTACTTTTATTGTGACATGTTCAACACAACGTCGACAGCACTTGACGTGTCAGCAGGCAGATTTGACAGCCGGCATGCGCGGAAAGCCCAGCAACACCAAAACTGCACAATATCTTAAAGTATTTTATTTGTGTCTGTTCGTTTGTTTAATTGTAGCTGTAAATTGTATGATTATTGTGATCTGTAAATATTAAAATAAAATAATATATATAGATTGTATTATTTTTCGTCGCTTAAAAATGCGTCACACTCTCCGACAGCCCGCCAAAACGCCCGTACATTTATCGAGACTTTCAACCCTAGGTAGGCCACGGATGGATAAATCTAAGAAAAGAAAAATATTTGAAGAAAACAGAGCATTTAATGATGCATGGGCAGATTCATTTGCAAAAGGTTCAAATCACCTTCAGTTTCGTTCATTACTGGATGAGGTGGCACGTACTCTGATCTGATGCATAACAGAGTGCGGTGGCTATCCAGAGGAGAAGTGCTGAAACGCTTTGCTGCATGTCTGGGACAGGTGAAGACTTTCATGAGCAGCAAAGGACTCACCTTTCCTGAGCTGGAACGGCAGGAGTGGCTGGAAAAGCTGTATTTCATGGTGGACATGACGGCGAACCTGAATGCGCTGAATACTTCAGGGGAGAGGAGGCACAGCGCTACACATGCTGGAAGAGGTGTTGGCGTTTGAGCGCAAGCTGACAGTGTTTGTGAGAGATTTAGAGAGAGGAACACTGTCTCACTTCCCCTCCTTAAGGGAGTTCAAACAAGCGAACAAGGTGATAAATTCAGAGTATTTGCAGTCTGTAATTACTACAATGCAAGCATCGTTTGGGAAACGATTCCAAGAGTTTAGAGAGGAAAAAGCTACATTGTCCTTCCCGTCGCTCCCTGACCATCGACCCATCCCTGTTAAATGTGTCTGCATTTGCAGGTGTAAGTCAACCTGATCTTGAGCTGGCTGACATAGCTGACAGAGATATATGGGTGTCTGAGTTTGAACGCATGAGATATATATATATATATATATATATATATATATATATATATATATATATATGCGAACATATTCATTTCAGATGTCAAAAAGTGTTTGCGGCTCCCGGTGTTGTCTTTTCCGTGGAAACCGGGTCGAAATGGCTCTTTGAGTGTTAAAGGTTGCCGACCCCTGCCATAGACAATGAGAGACATGGCCCGCCTTTGATAACCCAGTTAGCCGCACTGGGGGGGACAGTGACAACCTTGTGGAGAGTGGGACTCAAAACCCCAACCTTTGGATCAGCGATCCAGCGCCCTATACCACTAGACCACCACTGCCCCATTGTTTTACACACACACACACACACACACACACACACACACACACGTATATATATATATCTGTGTGTGTGTGTGTGTGTGTGTGTGTGTATATATATATATATATATATATATATATATATATATATATATATATATATGTATGTAGAGGATTTTCTGAGTAGATCCTTCCGTAGGAGAGTGCTCAATACTTTTTGGTAGAGCAAATAACAAAAAAAAACAAAAAAATTTTTGTTACATGTATATGTAAAATGATATATATATAACTGAACTGGCAAGAAGGAGGGGCACGTTCAGTCTGTTGTTTGTAAACAGTGGACGCAGCGTCATTACGTCAGCGTGCTATGTACGTACGTCTAAACTCAAAATTTGATTTTTTTTTTTTTGTAAAAAAACAAAAGCGAAAAAACGTAAAACGGATGAATGTAATTTGGGCGAGTGTCTATATATATAATTTGTGTGTGTGTGTGTGTGTGTGTGTGTGTGTGTGTGCATATGTATATATATATATATATATATATATATATATATATATATATGTATATATATATATGTATATATGCATGCTTCATGACATCAAGGAGTGCAAATATTTCCAGGTATGGTATAGTGATGTAGTTTTCTCTCCATTGCGATTTAATTTTGACAATGTCGGTAAGAAATGGAGATGAGTCTGATGGGAAATATTTTTTTTGTTGTTGTTGTTGTGTGCAGCAGATCCCTAAACCCAGTTTCTCATTGATCTAATTGTTTTGGGGTGCAAGGACAAAATATCAACACACTAAATTATGATAAATAATGATAACAATTATTGTTTCATATGCATATGACTGTGGGAGGAAACCGAGGTGCTCGGAGGAAACCCATACAAACATGGGGCATACATGTGAACTTTATACAGAAACATCTCGAGCCTGGGACTCAAACCCAGGACCTTTTTGCTGTCAGGGACATATCCTAATCACATGCTATTATATATCATGGATATGATGATTATTATTATTATTATTTTATTAGACCATATTTAGCATCCTGATGTCCTTCTGGGCATCAATAAGTAGATGTCTGACATAGTTCTTTCAGTATCGTTGTGCGCGTATGTGTGTGTGTGTGTGTGTGTGTGTGTGTGTGTGCTGAGAAACCAAAATCATGTTTCTGTGGCTTTTTATTTTTGTCAATTTTCTTTTTTGTCCCCCCAGAGAGCTCTTTCGGTCTAAAAATCGACAGTAAAACCTTAGTGCAGCCGTGCCGCGCAGACGCCAACAGCTCTCAGAGCTCAAGCGGTAAGTCACCCTGCTACAGGTTGAGAAATATCAGGAATAGCGGGAGTCTCAGACATTCTGGAATTTCGAGTGTGTTGAAACTGAAATATTTGAGGGCTCAAGTAGAGTTCATGTTATGCTTCACTGCTTTTCTGCAATGTCATCATGACACACCCTCATTGGTGTGCCCATTCTTAAATTTCAGGGTTGGAGAATCATTTTATAATTGTCTTTTTTAAATTCAAGAATATTTGATTACCTTTGTAAATCTCATCATGTCAGGCGTGCTCAGGTTAATGTTAAAACCTTAAACCGAATACCCAATCCCGAAGTTGCACAGATTGATACCCAGCACGAATCTGAATAGCACCAGCTTAGACTTTATTTCAAGACTCTACATGGAATTAATGAGGTTCATACTAACACTAAAAAAAAAAAAAAGTTTTGTCTTTTTTTTCCTGTTTTTCCACCCTGCAACTTGACACGTGATGACATCACAAACTCAAGCACTTCATGTCCTTTCGTCCACGAAATTGGCTCGCACGTTGCGCTGATACGAAGCTTGTGGTCTAAACCATTACCGTATTGAGCAGTGAATCTCCAGCTTTCCATCTATTCCCGGTTTGTCAGGGGTATATTTCGCCATTTTTAAAAAAAAACTTAATATTTATAAATATCCCCAAGAAGATTTCTGGTTCTTTAAAAATCAGTAGAATATAAGCCCAACCAAGAAGGTGAGATTTCCTTTCGGCTTTTTCCCTTTATCAGGGGTTGCCACAGCAAATGATTTGCACGTTTCATTTGGTATAGGTTTTTACGTCGGATGCCCTTCCTGACACAACCCTATAGCAAGGGACGTCACGCTGACGGCTTTGCAGCTAGTCTTTACGAAAGTCAGCAATGGTTCTTTTACATGCCTCTCACCATAGACAGTGAGAGATGAATCTCAAAGAATGTACCAAAATTTAGAGATTTTTGTCAACTGAAAGTTGAATGAAAACTCAAGAATAAACTAGCACAACGTGCCAGGCAATTTAATTGCGAGTCCCCCCTCAAAAAAAAAAAAAGTGGTATTGACCATCACACGCCAAGATGGCCGCAACCATGATGGACGTTTCTGAGCAGGATACTGTCATTTCTGATCTATTTATTCCATACCTAGGTGAGTAATATATATTTTTACCATTAGAATATAACCTTTATTGTGCATCGAATTTTCTAGTGCAGCCATTTTGTTGAAATTGTGTGATATGTATAGACTTTGACTCTGAATTGATCAGGTCACTCGGCTCGCTGGTTAAACATAAACGGAATCGGCACTTCCGATTTAGGGCAGGTTTTTATTTAATTTATGGGTTCTAATTTCAAAATCAACAGTTAGGACATGTTCTTCAGATGTAAATTAAGACTCGTTCTTAGTGTGGGGCTATTTAAGACTGTTTTGAT
>CM045740.1:22713224-22793224 GCA_024760905.1 Plotosus lineatus | reverse complement strand
TTAGGCTAATTAGCTGCTCTAAATTGCCCTTGGCTTGAGTGTGGGTGAATGTATGTGTGTTTGTTGCAGTTACTATGGTGTGATTTAGGGTGCACCCTGCCTTCGTCCAGAGTCAGATGAAATAGGCTCCAGTCTCTCTGAGACCCTGTTTTGATTCAGTGTGTGTACATACGTACGCAAGTCCTCCAGTGCAGCTAACTGGGTTATCAAAGGCCGGCCATATCTCTCACTGTCTGGTGAGAGGTTCATGTAAAAGAACCATTGCTGATTTTGACAAGAGTAGCTGCATGGCCATCAGCGTGTTTCTGCCCCTTGCTGAAGGGTTGTGTCAGGAAGGGCATCCGACGTAAAAACCTATGCCAAATCAAACATGCGAATCAGATGATTCACTGTGGCGACACCTGGAAAAGGGAAAAAGCAGAAAGGAAAAGAATACGTGTGTGTGTGTGTGTGTGTGTGTGTGTGTGTGTGTGTGTGTGTGTGTGTGTGTGTGTTTCGTCTTAGAATGAAAAAGTAAACGACCTATATACAGTTGTATGTTTTTCAAAATTTAGTGCTGCATTGTTTAAAAAAGCTTTGTGTCCACTTTAAGACCATTTTTACTCATTTAATTTTTTTTGGACACAAAATACAACAGAATTGCAGTGGATATGTTTGGAAATAATTAAATACATACAATGGGTGTAAGTAATATCTTAGCATATTACAAAACAACGACTTCTGTCTAATTAGAACCGCTGCTTTGAGTCACTTTCCATGAATCAGAATCCGTTTCACTCGACACGTTCCACCCTGCTTGATAGTTAAAAACACTTGGGTAGCGCTCACTGATATGTACTGAATTCTGGTCGTGTAATTTGTTTTTAATGTTGAAGCTTGTGGATGAAGTCAGACTTATGCAGCAGATTTGAGGTCAGCATTCTGTCCTCAGAACTTCATGCTGC
The DNA here is from genome assembly GCA_024760905.1 of Plotosus lineatus. Classification (NCBI taxonomy): domain Eukaryota; kingdom Metazoa; phylum Chordata; class Actinopteri; order Siluriformes; family Plotosidae; genus Plotosus; species Plotosus lineatus. Next base: position 22,792,280 of record CM045740.1, on the reverse strand, counting down.
TAATAATCATATACTGGTTACAGTTTCAATTTCTTGTGAAACCCAGCAGTTTCTTTCCCTTGTTCAGAACATGATGCCTTCTATAGATCTAAATATTATTGTTTTAACCAGGCTATTTTATACCACTGAATGTATCTTTATTTATATAAATAATGGATCATTATTAGCCTAATTTGGACTAGTTCGGGTCAGCTAGCTTAGCTATTGTAACTGGTTAGTCCGTAGCATGGTTTCTGGACTAAATCGAAAAACCTTGCCTTCCACCCAAACACCGTCTGATGCAATGGTTGACCTTGCATGACCCATGGGAAATGGTCAGGCCAAATTTCCCAGGCTTCTAGACACAAAGTAGCCCCAAAGAGGCGCAGTCATGCTTTGAAAGTGCCAGTGGAACTCTTAAAGGTCTTTGCTCGTGCTAGCATTGGAACAATTAATATTTAAAAAATCAGTTTTCATTCGAAACTTTTGAAAATTATCATCATAAAACTAATTATTCCCTAAAAATTTGCCTAATGTTAACCCAATGACATCATTTCCTCTTTGTAAATACAAAAAGATGTCTAACGTTTTAGATTTGTTGCTGTTTCCCTTGCAGACGCTACAAGTCCGATGGTAGCCAGCGCCTTCCCTGCATCCCAGAGTAAGTACACACTTTGGAATTTGCTTGTTCTCCTTCAGCATGTTGATAATTACGTCCTCATTACGTCATTAATCCCGTCTCTTATCCATGGACGAGTCATTGCATGGCTGAAACCCATCTTTATCCTGCCACAAAACAGCCTATTAGTGAGCTACATTTGTGTTAGCGTTAGCATCATTGATTTCTAAGAGCGACACGGTGGACCTTGTGTTTTTAGAGGCCTACACGTGCGGATCCTGCGGCATTCAGTTCCAGTTCTACAGCAACCTCATGGAGCACATGCAGTCGCACGCCGGTGAGTCTCCGCCCCCTTCCCAGCACGCCTCCCACCCCAAACTCCTCAAACATCTCAACATGCTTGAGTACGATCGCCGTACTAGTTTTCTTCCATGGACTTAAGTAATTATTGACTATAAATGGTCGTAGCCCCCATGCATGTGTACTGTATAATGAGTGACACCATTAATTTGGATTCATATGGCATGTTGTAACTGGATGATCACCTCAAGGAATTTCCTGCTGGTTTTGTGGTGTTGCATGGCTCGTCACGGCTGATGTGAACTCATCTTCACCTGTGGTCATTTTTCTAAGATGTGTTTCTCCCCCTTTCAGATTTGCCCCTATTTCAGTAATTCATGCTCTGCACATCATCATGACAGCACGACAGGGTGGTGGTGTTTTTTCCCCTCGATAAATTACGCACCAGCATGTGAATTCTTAATCTTTTTGCTGCATTGCCTGCACATTCCCGCCTCATTTTCCCAGCACTATGCTTACCTGAGTCAACACCATGGCTTGCACAAGTGTCCTCAAGCACCACCATCAATTTCTTCTTGAAATTTTACACTTTTTTTTTATTATTGGTACAACATGGAACTGAAGCGCACTTTAATTGAAATTACAGTTGATGGAGAATTTCATAAGTCAGTTCTGTAGCATGATGCCCATTTGCTCAGCAAAACCAAAGTGCAACCAAAATAAATAAACAAATGTAATAATCGGACAAACTTTACAATCCTATTAGCATTATATCATTATGTTGCTCAGCCAGTGTTTGTGTGTTAATAACTTGGAGTGATTTGTAATATCAAAATAAAGGGAATAAATCAGTACATTATGTATTTAAATGCTTTTTTGTGGTTGCAGATGTGTTCACACACTCTTTTTGTGAACTTCTTTAAGTAAACAAAGTGGACCTTTGTCGAATTAATGTGTCCTGCACATGAGTTGGTTCAAAAACATATCTAAACAAGAGCATTCAGAGATCACAAAACACCACCAATCCCTCATATTTGATAAAGAATATAAAAAATTGCCCTATTCCTCAGTGAGAGCCTTTTTTTTTTAAATAAAATTCCCAGATCTAGAATTTTATCCAGATCAGCTCCAAATGCTAATGGAGTCCTCCTTGTCCAAGCCCTGCCTCTGGCAGAAATTTCATTAAAATCCAGGCCTGAATTTTTGGCTGTACTCCTGCTGAAAAAAGAAAATATAAACCACGCATAAATAAAGCTTTTTGGTGGCGGTAACATTTGGTAGATTTAAGTCGATAATAAAAGTAGATATACACCACTGTGTAAAATATGAATGTGGCAGAAAATAGGACTCGGTGTGAGAACGGTATTACATAAGTACCGCCCTCTCCAGTGAAAAGACCCAATCACGTTGCTGGGTTAATGTGCCTGGCTTATCACTGGCCTATGTACAGATACAGGATATTTTGCTATGTCAAGTAATCTGTAACCATGTCTGTGCAGTAGCTGAAATTCATTTATTCATTTTCTGACCCGCTTAATCTTAATTAGGGTTGCAGGGAGGCCGGTACCACACTCAGCCGACTCTGGTGGAGGGCACAGCTTACTAGACAATCACAGGGCCAATACTCCCACAACCATTCATGCTCACATTCATACCTAGGGTGAGTTTGGAACAGCATATTAAACTTCTGTGCATGTTTTGGGACTGTGGGAGGAAACCAGAGTACTCTGAGGAAACCCACTGAAACATGGGGAGAACATGCAAACTCCACACAGAAACGCCCGAATTGGACCCAGCACCTTCTTGCTGTGAGGTGGGCATGCTAACCATGACGCCACCGTCCTTCCCTGTAGCTGAAATAATGTGATAAAATGTTTTTAAAAACATTTTGTGATCAGGAATATATGTAAGATCTGCAGATTTGAAAAAGTAATTAAAGGATTTTTAATGTGATTTATTTATGTGTATTCATTCTGCCTGGGTTGTGTGGTTTTAAATGTTACTCACATGGAAAATTCTGGAAAATTTTATCTCACTCTGCTTCCTCAGAAGTGGAAAAGAACAAAAAATGGTGGTGGCATTCATGCATATAGGATTCCACAGGCTATTTATTTATTTATTTTTAGAAAGTAAATGTAAACACTGGTCATTAATACCATTTGAGTGTGTTGGTGTTGCGGAACAGTGACTTCAGAAAGTTTACCAATGTTAACCGAATCTGCAGCAGTGCCGAGCAAATATAAATTCCAGAACCTCACCAAAGAAATGTGCAAATACTGGCCTATTAAAGATCCACAGGACTTCAGGACCACCTGTTGCAGACCCTGCAGTGACTTCATCTTGAGCTCTGTGTATTTTTTTTTAGTGTATTCCACAAATTAGGCCATTCCTTTCAAATTTGAAATTCAAGGTGGCGTATGAACCCTGTATACGTACTGACCTGCTCATTCTGTTGGACGTGTGAATGTCAGTGTTGAACTTTTCCGTGAAGCCGTGCAATGTGTAACGTGTGCTACTTGTGATGTTGCAGCGGATAATGAGAATCACATTAAAGAGGGTACAGCTAAGGCATGCCAAGCCCCCGCTCCGTCTCAGGAGCAGCAGACGTGGAAATCACCTCAGCCAGCCCAGAAAAACCACGTCCCGTCTTCATTTCGTGAGTACAAATCACAATCACATTTATCTCAAATGAGTACATAACAATATCTAAAGTGTAAGTACAGATTATTAGGGCTCTTTTTTGTCATACTCACGTTAAATAATGTCCACAATTTATGATACTGATGTCAGCACTGAGCGATATGACAAATTTTATGAAAATATTTTCAGACATTTTCACGATAGTGAAATTTATCATATGAAAATATTTTAGAGGGGGGGGGGGAAAAAACACATGATGGGACATGCAGGTTGCTGGTAAGTATACAGACACCAGGGGGTGCTCACCATTCACACGGTCTTCTGCACACCTGGGGTCACTTAGTACCAGTTCGTATTAGTCCCTGCAATCATTTCCCCCAAAGTTATCTGATTGGATTGCAACCTTAAAATTTGCTTTTGTTAAAGATTCATCCAATTCTAAAACTAAATCCCATCAGCTAAGCTATGGTAAGCCCTGATGTCACCATGGTGCCAAAAATTGTACAGACTGAAAGTCTAGTTCTGGGATATTTCATAAGAGTCTTGTCATTATCTGTTCAGGAAGAGAATGCTGGAGAAGGTTTTCAAGATCAAACAATTCACACCTTTTGATGGGATGTAAAAAAATTACCAAAGTACCAAATTTATCATCTGATAATCTTAGTTATCCGGTGTAGATCTTCCAAAGCCTTCCAGGCTCTCAGATGTAACCCATACTTGCTTTTGTAGTGTTTTTGGGTAATCTTGTGCCAGTTCTGATCGAGCATTCTGAAATGGTGTCATAAGTTAGTGTTGATTTGCAGTGTAATGAATCATCCGTGTAGGAGAAATGAAAGAGAAACAAGCAAAATAAAGAGAAGAGAAATTGAAATAAGCCAAGTAAGTAAAATACACTCAAAGGAACTTGTATTGCCACTGTCAGCCGTTCAAGGTTTTCTGAGCTTCAGCTCAGTTTTCATCCAGCAGAATTTGACTCGAGCCATTGGTTCATTTGTTTATTCGTTTACCTTCTTTTTTCCTGGTCATGAATTGAGAATGTAAGACTATCACAGGATGGCATGGACATTGTCTACCATGGCCAGGATTTATTTCAGATGTGAAAGGGGGGAAATGGAGAACACCGAGTATGAGCAATGGTGGGTCAGAGGGTAAGGCTTTGGATTACTGATTGTTGAAAATGGGGCTTGAACCCAAAACTTGTAGTCTGCCACTGTTGGGCCCTTAAGCAAGGCCCTTAACCCTTATCAGTTGAGTAAATGAGGAATTGCAAGCTGCTCTGGAGAAGGGCATCTTCTAAATATAAAAGCTTGAGGAGATTTATCATCTAGTGGGAAGAGTAAACCTTCGACAAACACAAAGTTTTCTCATCAGCTTGCACTGTGTATGTCACCTTTTGAATTTCCTCAAAGCTGCAAATAATACTTGAGATAGTTATAAGATATAATCTATTGTGTTTGAGCTTGAAAAGCATGTTAGGACATGATGATTGTGTAGATTTAGGAGCGTGTGCCAAATCAGCAGAATAATCAAAACATCAGATATCAAGTGCTTTAAATCCACCTGTTAGTTTCCCTTTTCCTTCTGAAAAAAATAAACTTTGGCTTTGGCTTTGACTAGCACCGTTCTGCCAAACAGAACCTCCTTCTAAATTGCGGCTTCTTTATTTTTGGGTTTATTGCAGAGAACAGATTGCTTCCGGAAAAGGAGCGGCAGCAAGTGGCTGAGCGCTTGCTGCGCATGATGTGTACTGATTTGGGTCTCCTCGGTGTACTCGGCAGCAAGGACTTCCTCAAGCTGGCCCAAACTCTAGTGGATACAGGCTCACGCCATGGAGCTTATTCTATCCGTGATGCTCTCGGAGACATGAGCACTTTAGCCCTGAAGCAGCTTCCCCGCATGTATAACCAAGTGAAGGTCAAAGTGACCTGTGCACTTGGATCAAACTCCTCTCTAGGCATTGCTGTAACTTGTCATTCACAGACTATTGGGCCCGATTCTTGTTACGTGTTAACGGCCTATCAAGTTGAGGGTGTCCGACTTCGACGTTATGTGCTGGGAGTTAAAGATGCATCCATAAGGGAGGGTCCAGAGCATGTCCATCACTGGGTTCAGAATGTACTTTCTGAGTTTGTCATGTCAGAAATTCGTACTGTCTACATTACAGAGCCACGTTTGTCGCTGTTGCCTAGCTGTGGCAGGTCTAGTCTTAGCTTGCGTTGTACTGGATGCTCCCTGTCAGCAACTATTCAGGCTGTTCTTGGGCGACGTAGCCTTCAGGCCCGGGGCCTGCATGAACTTGGAGAACTTCTAGCGACATGCCGTGATATTGCTGGAAGTAGTAGCTTTAATAGAGAAAATAAGGCCACAGATGAATCTCTGCCGCCACCTTGCTGGGATTTGACTGCTGAGGCACTGCTCAAGGTCCATGAGAACTTTGAGGCCATATGTGAAGTATATGGGCGTTGCAAAAGCACAGCACCACTTCTACAAGGACTCAACAAGCACCTTCTCAGCACACTAGCCTCCCTGCTAGCACCCTTGCGCCAGGCAGCTCAGGAGCTGGGGGCCGATCGCTGGCCCACCCTTCAGCAGGTGTTGCCCTGCTACCTTCGTCTGGAGAAGCTCTTTACCTCCAAGGCTGGAGAGGCAGGTTCTGGCAGCAAACTCTCCCACTATTTCCTGGAAGCACTAAAGGAGAACTTCAAGGTTGAGCGAATCCACCAAGTGGCCATGATTCTGGACCCTCAGCTCAAGCTCAGACCAGTCCCAGGATACCAGCATGAGGAGATTATTTCTAGGGTATGCGACATGGCCGCCAGCATGAAGGAACCAGTGAGTGGAGGCCCATCTGCAATCTCAGGAGATGAGAGGGACGGAGATGGGCCAACTGGTCCTAAACGAGGGCGCATGGAATGCGGGCTAGACAGGCCGTCTTGTGCCGCCGAGGATCCGCAGGTTCGGAAAGAACTGTTCCAATACCTGGGTGAACCTCTCTTCCAAGCCACGGGGGATCTCTTCCAGTACTGGAGCTCAGTCATGGACAGATATCCGAAGTTGTCCCGTTTGGCTTTGTGGCTTCTGGCGGTGCCCGCCATGGGTATTCGCAACGAATGCATCAGCATCTGCGAGCAGACCTTCGCTTTAAAGAGGAAGCGTGAGGTCACAGCTGAGGAAATGAACAAACTTGTCTTCCTCAAGTGCAACTTTGCCTGAGGTAGAGCAAGGCCACCAGCCAGCACTACTGACTTTTTGTGAAAGACACTAAAGTATTTGGTATCTAGGCGTTAGGTCTAGGTTTACTTTGTAGCTTATTTACGTCAACAGGTAGAACTCTGATTCTAGAGTGAAAACCTATTTCTGGATTAACGTCTACGAACGACCTGCAGTTAAGGAGTGTTTTTGTGGACGACTGCTGTGGAGCAATACGTTATCGAGCAGATATCACCTACACACACCTCAAACCTCAACTTTCTACTGCCCTTGGTAATCTAGCAGCGAAAAAAAGATAAGCCCACAAAACAAAACAAAAAACCTGGATATAAACTGTTGTTGTCAATGCTTGAATCATCGAAACCAAAACATGGACACACTGTATGCGTCATCTTGCTTTTGCCCCTCCTTTTTTTTTTTTTAAGACATACTCCAAACTATACTGTTTGTCCTTGGTACCCTTAACATTTCCCGCCTGAATTCTCAGTTTTCCCTGCACTGCAAAATGACCATTAATCTACTTTGCTTTTCTTGCTGTACAAATGACCTCTTAGTTATCAGGACTTACGAAATTATTTCAGGTAACCTCTGTGCATTTCTTGTTTCAGTGTTTCTAAACGAGATTCTTCACTGGGTGCTCACTTCCACTTTGTTTGACGAAATCATTTGGTGTTTTTTAATAAATGCTTCTTAAAATCCGTATTTTTAATGGTCCGTACCGATAGAAGCCGCCTTGTATTGCACCGTTCAAATCTACATATGCATGAGGAATCAAATATTCAAATTTTATTCTAAATGCATCAGCCTCGTCACAGTTGGTGCATTCATCTTCCTTCTGAGCACAGAAGGGTCCAACCTATACAGCTGCGACCTGCTCTGAAGATCTTATATATGAATTCATCATCACAATCTACATGATCGGGATCATCTTGGCTGTGAGACTGTGTTGAATGTCGAATAATGATTTAAATATGGAAGCAGATATAACGCAATCATTTTTTGTAGCATGGCTCCAGCATGTAACCAGACTTTCTACAGAATTTCAGAATGGTTGCTCTTATACTAAATTTACTACTTGATCTCATTAAAAAAAAAAAAAAAAAAAAAAGTCCCAGTGGGCTGTTCTGTGCGACTGTTTGAATCGTGGCACATGTGCAAGTCGTACACTATCCTTTCAAAGATGGAGCTGAGCATGGTGCTATTTTGTTGGGCTGTCCTTAGCCTTGATTACTGTGCCTGAGCAGTACTACACGATTTCGAAAGACTTGCGCAACATGACATGCATTTCAAGCTAGAGTTGCGTTTATTTTTTTTAATCGATATCTTACATTTATGACAGAAAAATCTAATGACTTCAATATAATCCTTTCTCAAAGCACATCCCAAATTTTAACAGGGAGACCTTTAATATGGAGGAGTCCAGCTCTGGGGTGCCAATACATATGTGAAAATAATTTCTCATGCTTCCTGAACCACATGTTGACTGTTTAAGCCCGGTTTTATGTCTGTGCCATGAAGGAAATAAATGTCCACTGATAGCATAACCTAAGCACCAATTAGGTCATCAGCTTCATTAATGTTGCTGAGCTTTGACCAGACCAGGGGAAGAAACAATGCTGTTGCGTTTCCATGGTGTAATCAAGGTTAAAGACTTGCCAACAAAATATTAGAGTGCCCAACTTTGTTTGTGTGCCGGACGGTTTATGCTCACGTATAGAGATCGCTTGGAAAAAATATTCTGGCTTCCTAAAGTGTTCTTGAAGTTTTTCCTTTGGGAGGAACACAATGGGTTTTGGTAAAACCCTGAATCTAAGCAGAACCGTTTACAGGCTGCTGTAACAATTTCCCCATTCAAAACTGATAAAAAAAAAGGAATCCCTCAAGGAATCATTTGGTAAAAAGAATGAATGTAAAATGGTTGGACCTTTGAGAAAGACCTTTTACTTTGAAACTACTGTAGTATGAATCCTGCTTAAGGTCAAAACACTACATTAAAACTTAATAGAAGTTCTAAAAAAACAAAAACAAAACAAAACAAAAAAAAAAAGTATTTTTTAGAACGCTGCCTGACTTTGTAAGGTGGTCTAGAAATCACTGCATATCCAGAAATTGGGATGTACAGACAGGTATACCTCGACTTAAATCATTTCAAGCCAAGTCGTTCTCGATTATATGTCGGTTTTCAAAAAATATATGGAAAAAATAAAAAGGCTTTTTTTCATAATGTTTTTAAATTAGCGCAGTGCTGATCAATTGTTTTCTGTGACGCCCCTTCTAGGAATGAAAAAAAAAAAAAAACATTTCACCCCCCCCCCTCCCCAGCACCCCACACGTGACTATAAATAATATTATTTGTCTGTAAAATTATGAATACGTCTCTGCATAACATTGCATCTTTATTCACATTTAAAATAAACAAAGCATTAAATAATTAAAAAAAACCAAAACACTTAATTCTCGTGCAGTATGGCAAAAAAGCATGTTCCCCAAGGTGATACGCGCGCCCCAAGCATCACACCCCGACCCCCAAGGGTCCCACTATTTGAGAAGCACTGAATTAGTGCTTGCCGGCGGCCCCGGCAAATTATACATATGCATCATCACAACGTTACTGTCACGTGATTCAAATTTAGCAAATGGCTGAGAGCTTTATTTCTCCCTCTTGCTGATTGGTTGCATATGATTTGTACATGTCTTCTTTTTTTTCTTCCTTCGCGCACATTTTATCAACATGATTGCTGGAATTGTGAATTACCTTTTTTTCGTGTGTTTTTAATGATTATTTAAGCCCTTATGATGCCACTCAAACGCCCTGTATCTTCTCTAGCTTCTGGTAAGGAGCGTAAGCGCTTTATTCATTAATAAATATGGTCACAGTACAAAATTAAAAAGTCTTTACTGAATCATTACTACTAATGAGTAAGACTTTCTATAGAATGTTTTTAAGAAGCATATTTTAGCACATGTAATATCATACATACGGTTTTTAAACCGTATCAATAATTTGTGGATTTTCGGGATCCACGGGTGGTGACGCCTAGCCTGGAGACAAGCTAATTAAATTCAAGTCGTTTTCGACTTACGCAGTCTGTCCTGGTACCGGTTAACGACGTAAGCCAAGGTATACCTGTACAGTGTCACCCCCCCCCATAGCCTTCCACATTTCAAATATAAATTGAAAAAAGTATAATGATCAATTTATTATTCCCATACATGAAATTTAGTGAGTGCTAAGTGTCTGATGGTAGCCCAACCCCAACACCTTGATGTTGAAGTTGATGTGTGGTTTCAGTTAGATGGAGCTACAGCACTCGCAGGTTTTTTTTTTTTTTTTTTTGAGCTTTCTTAATTCATGAGTGTTTACTCGGCCTTAAGGTTGCTAATGCAGCAGGGATCGCAGCTGTTCCGCCCAACATGACTCGAGCCATGGCAGCAACGATGGCCACCACTTTGAGGATGAGATCTTTAAACTATGGTGTATAAAATATCCTAAAGTTTTATGTGTGCAAAAAAAAGAGGAATAATTCCCCTATTTACCTTAAATGAGAGTTTTTTTTTTTAGTATTATTATTATTGGGTCACCCTGTATATTAATTTATATATATTTAGTTTCTGTTTCGTAAGTATGCAGTGTGGATACTACCATTTTAAGCATTTTATTTTGACTGTGATGCAGGAACATGATGGATGTTTATCGGAATACAGTTCAGGTCATTGAGATTTGTGTTTGTATTCTAGTTTTTGTTTGTTTTTTTCCAGAATGTTTCTATCCAACAACTTGATCAAAGCCTAAAGTTCACTGTGTGAGGAAAATCAAACTTAGCCAGGTTTTAGACATTTTTAATCGGACTGACTGTTTTTACCTGCATGTTTGATAAAACATGGCCTTTGAAGGCAGACATAAAGGCACGGGTAGATGGTAGACTAAATAAAAAATGGTGTTTTGTTTAAATAAGTGTTTTTTGAAGGTATCGAAGTATGTTAAAGACAAAACAAACCAAAAATGAAAGAAAACTAAACGTGGCGTAAAGTCTCGTCAACGACAACTTACGGATTACTCGACAACCCCTTCCCGCCCTCCGCCCAGTCTCAGATCGCCATGCAAATTTAAACTTGGCACTTTATAGTCACTGTATAACTAAGGCAAGAGTGTAAGAACTTCCTGACTATAAATGTTATGCGTCATCATTGGTATGCATGAATGGCGTCTTTTTTTTTCTTTTCTTTTTTTTTTTAAAGGATAGATTTGTATTATTTCTTTGCCGTCTGTGCTGTCGTGTAAATCTGCATTCTGTGATGTCTGTTGTGTTAAAACGCCAAACAGTTGCAACATGAAAACTCCGTTCGAACAGAGGGAAGCTGTATTAGTTCTAAATGCAGCCTCCATATTTTTAAAGGTTCATTGTTCTGTCTTTAATGCACTGGATCTCTGAAAACCAAATGGAACACAGTGGAATTAGTTTTTTTCATTTCTGAGTAATATTTAAGGATGAAATAAAATAAAAAAAAACCTTGTTTCTTTCTTTCTTTTTTTTAAATAAAATAAAATGGCCATGCTTGATCATTTCTGTCTTCTACTTTCTCATAAACTCCAGTCACAAAGAACTGTTCCGGAACTGTATGGACATCATGGATGTTTAAGTGTTGCTTACATGATGTTTCTCTCAGATCCAAACTTTGATATTTTTTCCTGTTGTTAATTTATTTTTATAACCACGAGAGGGCGCTGTAAAGCTCCTGGTTTTTGGTGGGCGTGGCCAAGCACCTGACCTCCTCCTTTTGTATACACAACTTTGATAATAGATTTCCTCAGAATTCAGAAATCGGTACTGTGGGTTTTATTTTATTTTCTATATATTTTTTTTCTTTTATTTAAATCCTTCCAGGGGAGAACGTGTTTGTTTAGACTGCCAAGAAAGGATCTGCTCAGTTCTCATCAGCATAATCACATTTGCAATATTTATATAAAAACAAATGTACTCATTTTTTTCTGCTAAGTGCAAAATGATCCACATGGTTGCTTTTTAGTTCTTATTTTATTTAAGTAGGTTTTTTAATGATTGTGTATGACTTGTTTGAACAGTAGGTCTAATTTATACTTTTTTAGCAGCACTATTTTTATATCTGTATATCTATATCTATATATAAATATATATATAAGGTTAATGATAGAACTTTTAACTCATTACTGATTCTCAGTAGAACACCAAGCGCTGTGCAGCATCCTCAGAATCTATCATGTACTGTGTGAAAATAAAAAAACGTACTGAAACAACCGTACTGAATCGTCGTCCTTCCTTTTTGAGTCTGTGTTGTGGCCTAATTGCAGATATTTACCATGAACAACCGTACATTTAAATTCTACTATTTTACCTTCAATAATCATTCCTTTTTTCTTTTCTATAAATGTTCCCATAATCAATAAGGTCAAAATTCTTTGAGTTGTTATGCTTGTCTGTATTATTATGTTCATCGTTATTGTAGCACTGCACTGATGTATTCTCCCTTCTGATTGGTCTGGTAGTGTCAGTTAATTTTCATATAAGATTGATTCATATCAAGTTTGCTTCATTTCATACAATGGGGATGTTTGTTTATTTATTTAATCCAAGTTTTAATTATTTTTAAACATTACAATAATTATCAGGTACATTATAAGCTTATTGTAAAGACTGTGGTCCTCATCCTGCTGATCTTTTAAAACACTTTTTTATTTAAAACCAAAAAGCTTGTCATGAAATGCTCTTGGTGCAAATATATTTAATTGTTTTTGCATTATCTTTATTCCACACACACACACACACACATATATATATATATATATATATATATATATATATATAATTATTATTATTTTTTTTTTTTTTTTTGGGCAGCTCTGACTTCTGAGTGCTTTGCTCAGACCAAAAAGCTGTTTCATTTCAATTCTGCAGCTTTTCAAGGGGGCTTTATCTACTGGATATGCACAGCAGCGTGATGGTGTCGTGGTCAGCATGTGTACCTCACTGCAAGAAGGTTTCAGGATTATCCCTGTGATTGTGTGGGTTTCCTCCAAGTATTCCAGTTCCTGCAACAGTCTACTGACATGCAAAGTAGAAGAATTGGATTTTCCAAATTGCATCTATTTCTGAATGGTTGTGTGTTTGTTGCAGTGTGGTCAAGTGAACGGTTCAGGGGGTTCCAGGTCCAGTGTCAGCCAAGATAGGCTCCGTCCTCCCTGCGACCCGAGTCGGATCAAACAGTTTGGCAAATTGGTGAGAGACAGAGAGAATATTGTGGTTTGGTTAATCTACTATGACTGCATCTACTATCACGTCTGAGTTCTGTCATTACAGAGAAACAACAAAAAGCAGCAGTCATGACTTGTGTGCTAAACTAAATGCTAACTAGCAGTCTCTCTCTCTCTCTCTCTCTCTCTCTCTCTCTCTGTGTGTGTGTGTGTGTGTGTATAATAGATTTATTCATCCATTTTAAGGCTGATTGAATTAATCAATAAATTAATGAACATCTAGCCAAGCAACTAACTAAGTGACTCACTGATGAACTAAATCAATAACTGAATGAGTGTCTGACTGAATAACGGAGTAAGTGACTGATCAACTGGGTGATTACCTCATTAAATAAGTAATGATTGGTCATAATGGCCGTCTGATCATCACACAAAGATTAGCTGGTCATGGGGCTCTTGGCCGAGTGCTTAGAAGTTGTTTGCACAATGCTCTAAATTCCTCAACTGTCTGCTGTGAACTTTAACTGGACTCACATTTCTTCTCCTTTTTTAATTATAAAACATCTGCCAGAGAAACATCTTTTAAAAAGAAAAGAGTCACGTGGTACTTACATAACTTTGAAAACCTCATGACTATTTTTCCTCAAATGAACACCAGGGGGAAGCACAGGATTGAGTTATGTTTTGCTTCCTGCATATACACTATATGCTCTGTGTGTGTGTGTGTGTGTGTGTGTGTGTGTGTGTGTGTGTGTGTGTATTCCCCTTTTTAAAATTAGAATCCCTGGGAGAATCATAAAAAGGTTCCATGTAGGATTTTCAATAGAACCATCAACTAGAACTGCCCTCTATGCAAAATGCCCAACATTATTGAGTACTGTATATTCATTAGGTTTAAGAGATGACACACCCAGAGTTGTGCTGTTGTTGGAAAATGATCCAAATGAAGGTGTTGGGGAAAATGGTGTTAATATCACCACTTCAGAGTTAATTGTTTGACTCAAACTGTTTCGTGGTGGCACGGTGGTGTAGTGGTCAGCACATCCACCTCACAATACGAAGGCCCTGAGTCCAGGGTTTGGGTGTTTCTGTGCTTGTGTGGATGATGATGGCCTCCGGATACTTCCAGTTTCCTCCCAAAGATCTGCGTATTAAGCATATTGACTGTTTCAAAGTGCCCATAGGTAGGAGCGTTAATGACTGTCGGTGTTCTCCCTGTGGTGGTCTGGCTAGCTTTTTAGAGTAAGCCCTGCCCTGGCCCAGAGTCAACTGAGATAGGCTCCACCCTTCCTGTGACCCTACTGGGATTAAGCGGTTCAGCAAATGAATGAATGATCCATGTTTTGTTCCTCTTGCACCACAGAAGTTTTCAAGGTTAATGATGCACTCTTTTTAATTAATTAATTAATTAATACATTTAAAGTTGTGTTTACATTTATAGAAGGTCTTTAAAATAAGGTACCTCCTGTTATTACCTCTGCTAAAAGTGGGGATTTGGCAGAGATATCATAATTTGTTGGTTTGTTTGTGAACAAAGGCCTAACCACGCCTGTGCATGTATTCAGCACAAACCTGGTGGGGAGGTGACCCTACCTGAGTTCCACCATGGTCACAATTTATTGGGTGTACAGTGCTGATGACAAATCCTGATAGACATAACATTACTGTGGAAAAATAATGAGACTAGACATTCATTCTTTCACCTTCTAAGATGCTTAATCCTAATTAGCATCATGGGGAGGCTGACGCCCATTTCAGACAACTCTGGGCAAAGGTGTGGTACATTCTGGACAGCTCATTGGCCATTGTAGAGCAACACACTCACACCTAGGGGTGATTTGGAACGGCATGTGAGCCTACTGTGCATGTTTTTGGACCGCCAGGGGAACCGCGGTACCCACACAAGCACATGGAGAACATGCAAACTCCACACAGAAACTCCCGCGCTGAGTTCCCAGGGGTTTCTAGCAGTGAGGCAGATGTGCTAACCACTACACCACCATGCTACCTAGGGACTACCCATGGATGTTTGAATTATACAATAACCTTTGTACTTGAGTGACCTTGAAAGGTCAAAACTGGCCATTTCATAAAATCTTCAAAGTTTTTTTTTTTTTTTTTTTTTTTGCTAATCCAGTCATGTCCATGTAAAGGCAGATGTTGCTTTAGTACCACATCCATAATGCATGGTGAAAGTACCTTCACTCTGATTGCTCCTCCAGTTGTTATATTATCACAGCGATAAAGTTTATCATGTAACAGAATAAAATAATAAAAAGCAATGAAGCTCTTTCCTGTAGCCCCCGGCCTACGTGTCAGGAAACGTTGGACATTAGCAGCAGTTAAACACAAATACAGTGGTACCTCGGTTCTCGAACTTAATCCGTTCCAGACGGCTGTTCGAATTCCAAATCCGCTTTTCCCATTACATTTAATGTAAACGGTTTGGGTCCGTTACAAGACGCTAGAAAACTACCTTTTTAAAAGATAAATGTTATTTTATAATGTCATTTATATTTCAGATTGTATATTAAATGTGAAACAACAGGACAAACACACCAAATTCTTAATAAATTAATTTATTTTGTCTTTTTTTTGATTTGTTCAGTTCATTTTCTGTAACCGCTTTATCCTAATTAGGGTCGCAGGGAGGCTGGTGCCCATCCCAGCCAACTCAGGGCGAGGGCAGAGTACACCCTGGACAGCTCGCCATGCCATCGCAGGGCGGAAACACGCTGACGGCTATGCAGGTACTCTTGTCGAAAGTCAGCAATGGTTCTTTTACATGCCTCACACCATAGACAGTGAGAGACATGGCCGGCCTTTGATAACCCAGTTAGCTGTACTGGGGGGGACAGTGACAACCTTGTGGAGAGTGGGACTCGAACCCCCAACCTTTGGATCAGCAATCCGGTGCCTTATACCACTAGACCACCACTGCCCTTTTTTGGTTTGTTTTTTGTTTATTTATGTTTATTGTTTGTGTAAAGGAATACGTGAGGTACAAACATTATGCAGTGATGAAACATGTCAAAGAAATGTAAAAAAAAAAAAGCAAACTCAAGAAATAAAGAACTAAAGGAAGAAAGCAAAACATTAACATGTTACTGCTTGGAAGGGGATAACTCTTCTTCAGGCTGTTCCTTTCTTCTCTTGAAGAACATTTCTAGTGTTGCCTGTTTCTGCCTTCTTTTCAGAACCATACGGAAGTGGCTCCTGACCTCCTCATTAAAGGTGTGCACAGCTCTGCTAGCCTTCGCCTTATCAGGGTGATACAGTTCAACAAAGCTACCGAGTTCGTTCCATTTTGAGCACATGTCCTTAATAAGTGAAGTCGGGTCATCCTTCTTTCCATCATCCTCTTCAGAAGACATCTTCTCCTCCGAACGTCTTCTGCTCTGCCTGACGGTGGAGGAGTTCTTCCGTCGTGAGTTCGGCGTGATGTTCCTCCAGCAGGCCGTTGACATCATCAGTGTCCATTTCCAGACCTAGACTTTGGCCTATGCTGACGATGTCTTGGACGATTTGCTTATCGTCCTGCTGTTCCTTCTCGGCAGGAGCTGCTGTGCTGGTGCTCGCCACAGCCCCAAACCCTTCGAACTCCGTAACACTTTCAGGCCACAGTTTCCTCCATGAAGAGTTCATTGACCTGTGTGAGACGTGATTCCAGGCCCCATCAACAATAGTTCTGCAGTGGTAGATGTTAAAAGGTTTCCTCCAAAAATCTCGAAGTGTTAACTGTGTGTCCTTAGTCACCTCGAAGCATCTTTGGAAGAGGAATTTTGTGTACATTTGCTTGAAATTAGAAATTGCACGCTGGTCCATGGGCTGGATCAATGATGTTGTGTTGGCGGGAGGAATTTTATTTTAATGAACTCAGACTCCTCAGTTAAATCGTCCTCCAAACCGGGAGGGTGAGCAGGGGCATCGTCCATTAGAAGAAGGCAGCAGCATGGCAGGGCTTTCTCATGCAAATATTTTTTTCACACTCAGAGCAAACACTTCATGCACCCACTCGGTGAAAAATCGCCCGGTTAACCACGCTTTCGAATTGGATCGCCAGATAACAGGCAACTTACTTTTTATCTCATTGTTCGCTTTGAATGCCCTCGGACTCTCCGAATGATAAATCACCAGCGGCTTGATTTTTAAATCTCCGCTTGCATTACTGCACAACAAAAGCGTGAACCTATCTTTCATTGGTTTGTGTCCAGGCAGTGATTTCTCCTCACACATGATGTATGTCCTCTGTGGCATTTTCTTCCAGAATAAACCAGTCTCATCGCAATTAAAGACTTGCTCAGGAATTCTCAGCTTTTATAAAATCAGCAAATTCCTGCTTGAACTTCTCAACGCCATCTTTTTTAGAACTCGCTGCTTCCCCGTGACGAAGCACGCTGTGAATTCCACTTCTCTGCTTAAAATTTTCGAACCAGCCTCGGCTTACTTTAAACTGGAACCCTTCAGGATTCGAGTCGGGGTCTTTTTTCATCAAATCATCATAGATTTTGCGTGCTTTGCAACAGATCACATCCTCGCTAGCACTATCTCCTGCCTCTTTGTTTGCTGATAACCGTCGAGCCTTTTGCCACATCACTGGCTTTAACACTCTCTTTGTTCTTCAGGATCACAAATATTGTTGATTTAGCCGTGCCATATTCCTTAGCAAGATCAATAACACGCACGCCTGATTCATGCTTAGCTATCAGCTCTTTCTTAAACTCAACAGTTTTCCGCACACCTGACCTTTTCTCAGTAGCTTTCTTTGGAGACATGTTTATTAGTTAATCTTATCGAGTAAACCAAAAAACACGGTAT
Organism: Plotosus lineatus; assembly: GCA_024760905.1. Taxonomy (NCBI): domain Eukaryota; kingdom Metazoa; phylum Chordata; class Actinopteri; order Siluriformes; family Plotosidae; genus Plotosus; species Plotosus lineatus. Next base: position 22,774,485 of record CM045740.1, on the reverse strand, counting down.
ACTTTACTTAGTCGAACAGGAGCAAGCACATAAACACGCACACAGTGGTCGAGTAGAGTCAAAAGAGACCGATTTCCGGAAGTCGCGCACTTTTCCTCACTCTCGGTCTCGTTTTTTCTCGCGCGTTTTTCAAGTTCGACTTCCGAATTTTGTTCGACTTCCAAGACAAAAAAAAAATCTCGGATATTTTGTTTGCATTCCGATTTGTTCGAGAACCGAGCTACCACTGTATACAAACCATACACGTCTGTGATGGTTGCTGTAATTGAATCAGTACCACTTCATTACAAGTTTTTAATATGACGTTTAAATAAACTTAAAACTCAGGACACTCTGTGCTTCTGTTTACGTTCACACCACTCACCAATCAGAATCAAGAATTTTGCATTTCTGTCACATTGATTTGATCTTCCAGCTGATGTTTTGTTGCTTTCTTGATCTTGTTTCCTGTTTTAACTGCGATCCCAGTGCAATGACATCATGACTGCAAGAGGCAGCCAAGAATCTCTCAGCGTGATCTCTCACACACCGAGAGACGGAGAAGGAAGGGCCGCTGCTGTCCAAACCACCTTCAGGCAGCTAACAAGCTCGAAAGCAGGATCACTGTGAAAATTATCTCAATTATTCCCCCATCATAGGTCACCGAGGAAATGATTTTGTCAAAGATTGAACAGTTTATGGCTCTGGGCAATAATGTTGGAATGTAATGCACACTGCGACGTCCTTGGTTTTTGGCCCAGGGTTTGTGTTGGTCTGTGGTTATTGCTTCATAAAGAACTTTATCAATTATGTTTGCGTAAATTCACAAGACCGTCACTGAAGCAGTAAATCAGGAGCCTGGCGTCTGCGTTTATAATGAATGTATCATAAAAAAAGAGAAAATCTATTTATGACATACTAATGAAGCTCTCGTAAGGAAGTCAGAAAGCTGCTGTTAATTTAAAGTTTCTTGATTTACAGTGTGATTTGATTTTTGCACTTTTTATATTTCCTCTCTCTCTCTCTCTCTCTCTCTCTCTCTCTCTCTCTCGCTTTGTGTGTGTGTGTGTGTGTGTGTGTGTGTGTGTGTGTGTGTGTGTGTAGTGTGTGTGTGTGTGTGAGAGAGAGAGAGTGTGTCTGGCTAATGGTTTTGTCCCTGGAATCATTTTTGGTTCTTTGCCATGTGGTATAATGTTTCTGTCTCTAGTGCATTCAAGATAATTCATCTTTATTATTTTATTTATTGCTATTATTCCCTAACACAATTCACAGGCTTTTTATTTTCTTCATATTACAATGCTGTTCAATCCTCAAATCTGAAGATGTTGATTAATTATCTCCAACAGTTGATCCTGATGGTGGTTCTGGCTATTATTCAAGTTCCCAGCTTTATGTTCCAGTTTTTATCAGTTATGTATTTAATATCAATTGATTGACTTATTTATGCAAAAACTACTTATCTGATTTACATCAAACTCGGAGGAAAGGGTGGGGTCTGGGCTTGGAAAGGACACATTACATTTTGGACGTGATCAGTGCAGGGGATCATTGAATTCCCCCCAAAACCATATCTTTAACATGGAGCAAATTGTTCATCCAACGTCCACTAGGGGAGACATTTTCATTATAACTATGCCAAGTTGTAATAATCCATTTGTAATTGGTGGAGGTACCTTGGATCCTGATTGTCTCTTTAATTTAATATCATTTTGTTCTCTTGATTTTCTTTGTTGTTTTTCTCTTTATTTCAATGTTTTCACAGCAGCTGCGCTTTCCCTCGAACCCAGTAAAGGCCTACACAGCCCCCAGACCCCTGGCACACTTCTTGTTACCTCATAAAGCTCAGGTAACCTACTATCAAAAAGGATAGCGAGTACATTCTTTTGAGGAAGAAAACCAGTGTACCCAGTGAAAATGCACGCAATCACAAAAAAAAAAAAAAAAGAATCCAAACTCCACAGAGAAGGCCGATACTCGAACTCACAACTTTCATACTGTGTGGCAAATCACTGAAAGCAATATGGTGGCCTTCTGGGGAAAGCCTGGGCAGTAGTGGAAATGACCAGAAACAGCCATGCAAGTCCCAAATGCCCCTACCACAGGTATAACGGTAGTACGAGCTTCAATATGTTGCCAGGGTTTTCCCAAGTGCTCAGGAGGGGTCATTCATTCATTAATTTTTCTAAACTATTTAATCAGGGCAAGGGGAGGCTGGCACCCATCTCAGCCTTTGATAACCCAGATTGCTGCGCAGTGGGACTTAAACCCCCAAACTTGGAATCGGTAATCCAGCACGTTACCACCAGGCCACTACTGCCCCACTCAGGAAGGTTGTTGATACAAATCGTAGCGCTGTAAGAGAGGCAGTAATCTGTAACCTGTATCATTTATACATCTTTTTGGAGGACATCGTGTATCAAATGAGTAAATGCAGATCAAGTGTGGAAGATTTTAACATGAACCCCAAGAAGAAGAAGAAGCATGTTGTGTTTTGATCAGCTCATGCTGTTCATAAAGTCTAATTTTCTGCAGCTCTAGACTTCATTAGTCTTGATGCAAATGACTGCTTGCCATGTGATTTCTATGAACATAGGTTTGATGGCACAGTGGGTGCGAAAGTAAGTGTCTGGTGATTACATTTACATTTTATTAATGTGATGCTTTCACTAAAAGCGACTTCCAACTGAGGCGAAAATCCATTCCGAGGAGCTGGGAAGAACATGAGGACAAGTTTCTACTGACTGACCAAAAAAAAAAAAAAAGTGCAAGGTAGTTATAGTGCACAGTTCAGCCATAAAAACAACTATCCATCCATCTGCTGAATCTCTTAATCTGACTAGGCTCATGGGGAGCCTGAAGCCTATCTTGGCCTACTTTGATCAAAGGTGCGATACACCCTGAACAGCTCGCCAGCCCATTGTAGGTAACACATACACACAGACACACACACACACACACACACACACACACACACACACACACTCGCATCTCGGGGAAATTTGAAACAGACCATTCATCTAATGTGCATGACTGTAAAAGGAAATCGGAGGTCCCAGAGGAAACCCATGCATGTAAGGGACCTTGCAGTGAGGCATATGTGCTTCAGCCATGTAGAATTAATTGGTGTACAGATGCTCCCCGACTTACGTTCATCCATTTTACGTTCAAATAAAATAAGTCAAATTTTGAGTTTAGACATACTTACGTAGTACGCGACGTAATGGCGCAATGACGCTGTGTCCATTGTTTACGAACGACAGACTGAACGTGCCCCTCCTTCCCAGTTCAGTTATATATCGTTTTATATATATATATATATATATATATATATATATATATATATATATATATAAAATCAGTTATATAGCGTGTTACCCTTGTGTTAAGACGTTGTCTCTGTGATCTTTGTGTTTACACTGTTTTGCGGACTTTTGTAACCCTAAGCAAATATGGTTGGTAAGCCTACGAGCATGGGTGCAAGTCTCATACACAGAGATGAATCAACTATCTGCTCGGATCGGTGCAATCTACCATGCATACTCAGTTAAGCAAAAATAATTGTAAAATGAATGAAAACCCGAATCCAGAGAGAACTCTCCGCTCTGTTGGTGATTCACATCAGTGCAAGCTGAGTTCTAAACGAGTTAAGCGGCACCCTTGCTCACTTGAAAGACTGGAAGTCCGCATAACCCACAGCAAGTACACTACTTTCGCAAGTTCACTACTTTCGGTTTTGAGCGCCTCACATATTGTAAACGTTGATTGGCTGTTTTAAGCTTCATGTAAAGTGCCTCAGTATAAATAAGTGACTTATTTGAAATTAATGTTGATATTATTTGATATATTTGATATTATGTTACAATGTTATGTTTATAATAATTGATTTAGGGATGTTTTATGAGATACGGTAATGGTATTTATGGATGTATAGTACAGTATGAGCGTCATACGTCATACATCACTGTAACAACTTACGTTCACTTTCAACTTACGATCGACCATCCGGAACCAATTAAAAACATAAGTCGGGGAGCGTCTGTATACTTGGGTGGCATGAGGTAGTGGTTAGCACATCTCCCTCATAGTAAGAATGTTCTGGGTTTGATTCCCAGGGCCGAGCGTTTCTCTGTGGAGTTTGAATGTCCTTCCTGTGCTTGTGCAGCTTTCATCGTGGTACTCCAGTTTGCTCCACAAGTCCAAAGACATGGACATTAGGCAAGTTAACGGTTTCAAATCGCCTCTTGTGTGAGTATGAATAGTTGTGTGTGTTGTACTGTGATGGTTGGGCAAGATATTCAGGGTGTACCCTTCCTTTGCTCAACGTTGGCTGAGATAGGCCCCAGCCTGAGTGAGTGTATGGGAAGGGGGTGGACTGCTTATGCTGAACAGAAATTCAGAAAAATCATTGCAGTGCAGTTCAGCGAAGTGAATGTTCACGAGATCACGGTCATGACCCGGTCGATGGTGGTGAGTCCCAATACAGACTCGCTTACTAACGTACTGTAATTGGACTTAACTGAGAGTTTTATTGCTTTGAACATGTGACGTCTGGCTCTTTTTATGGCCTCTTTCTCACACTCACACATTATATCCAGCCTTAATTGAGACGAAGCTTTCATTGTGTCCCCGCACACAACCGCACATGTTCATGGATTCATATTTCACGGGAGACAAACAAGATAGTAGACTGGAGTGAAGCGAGAACTTTAATCGTCAGCACATTACTCTACTTCAGTCATGGACGCGGTGTCTCACTCGGTGCTAACTTGTCAGCAAGTCTTTGTTTTTATGGAGGTGCGTCATCGTGACAGTGCTTGACTTGATTCGACTAATGAGACCACTAATCACCTCCATATGGAAGTGCTGAGAATCCGTTAAAACCTGCGTTAAACTACGTCTGTTGTGGTGCTAATTGCTGTCTTTATTGCTCAGTTCCACGTACTGCTATAACACCATTATAAATACATAATATAATGACATCTGGTGCAAACAGCAGGGTCAGAGTCGTTAACTAAAAACTGATTTTTCTGAAGTTGTTTCTCGAATTTTTTATTATTATTATTAACACAACACAAAAAAAACATTACTAATCTATTGCTTGCACTGGAATGTTATGCTAAGTTCTTGATGGTATAGTGGAGCACTGTTTAGCATCACAGCATCCACCTCACAGCAGGAAAGTCCTGGGTTCGATTCCCAGGCTCGGAGCTTTTCTGTGTGGAGTTTGCATGTTTCTTCTGGGCACTGCAGATTCCTCCCACAGTCCTACAAACATGCACAGTAGGCTAAGCTGTTCAAAGTGTTCCATGCCTTCGCCCAGAGCCAGTTTAGATAGGCGCCAGCCTCCTTGTGACCCTATTAGGATTAAGCGGCTTAGTGAATGAATGCCAACATTGATAGCCGGTTGATATATGACAACTTTCTCTGGGACTACTGTAAATGCTTCATGACCATTTTGGTGGAGGAGATATGCACCTGCCTGAGGACCGTCAGCATCTGCAATGCAGGCATGTTGCTGCCGTCATGTCTATTAACAATAACTGTTGTGCATACGTCTCAGTGGCGATTCCGTATACAATTCTACCCTCTGTGGAAATTTACGGTAAAATCCAGTGGGCCTTGTATACATCCTGGATTCCTTCAGGGTTGTGAAAGATGAATTGATCTGGTGCCTGACCCATGTTAATTTTCAACTTTTCATGTACGCCATGAGCTCCAAAATTTTCCATGAATGGAAGCCGTGCAATCCTGGTTCTCAAGATAGCTCTACAACACTCAGATCTTCTGATAGATATCCATGGAGCATTTACAGGATATGGTTGGTTTTCAAAGGTTAGCATTGCCTATGTGAAGCCGAAGCTTAAGTGTTTATAACATTGTGATGAACAGCTCATGGAACTGTAATAAATTGTTAAATAAAATTGTGACCCTAGCAACACAAACACACTCGGCACTGAATGGTTGTTTCAAAATGATAACGTTCATTACAGGCTAGCAAACACTCATTTACTGTCAAAACCAATTAATCTTAATTAAGGTCATGGGTAGTCTGGAGCCTATGTCATCCAACACTGAGTAAAGGCAGGGTGCACCCTGAACAGGTCATTCACATTGACTCCTTGGGCAATTTGGAAAAGCCAACTAGCTTATCCTCCTAAGACCTAAACCCTTGTGTTGCGTGTCTTGTTACACCGCTGATGTTTGTTACCACAAGATTACTATTAAACTTGATCAGTGTCTCCTACCAGGAAGAACTTTGGCAAAAGATTAATACCCAGTGGTCTTCATAAGGGGATCTTACAAGAGCATACCAACAAGTGAGGAAATATGACGCCCTGTATGAGAACAGCGGGATCTGAAGAGGTTCATGTTCACGTCTTTGGACTGTAGGAGGACACCATGGGAAGTAAGTGTGAAATGTATACACAAAAATGCCCTCGCTGAACCCAGGACCTTCTTTCTGGGAGGTGCACGTGCTAACCACGACACGACCGGACGCCCATGCTAGCAAGAGGTGATTGTTTATTTAAATGTAACACACTACAGTTGATTTGTTGGTCCAGGTTTGTCTTTGGACTGCTTTTAAGTTGTCCTTGTCTTTACCTGGGACTCTTGGAACTCGTTTCTCTTTTGTTTCAGGATTTTTCTGCCTTGGTTCTTGTCCGTCTTAACTTGCAACTTGGGTGGGGGTTGTTCATCAAAGAGATTGGTGGTTTTCTTTGGTACCTACCTTGGGAATTTTCTTCTTCTTCTTCTTCTTTTCCTTTTGTCTGTTCCCTTCAGGGGCCGCCACAGTGAATCATCTGCCTCCGTCTCACCCTATCCTCTGCATCTTCTTCTCTTACAGCTTTGGAATTTTCTTGACTTGTTTTTTTTTTCTTTAATTTAGGGCTTGTGTCAGGACTGCTAATCTTAAACTATAGATTTTAGTTTTATGTTAAGTATATAAAGCTTTGGACTGAAGCACATGTTGGATGACAAAAGGTCTCTGTAAATTGGCTACATTTTATGCGAAGGCAAAGTTTTTAATTTTCTCCAAACCATTCTTGCAAGGTCATAATTAGTTATCAAAGAAAACTATCCAGGATCTCCTGACTGCTTCACACAGCCTCTCAAGTGGAGCTTACTGTTCATAGGGATTATCCTTCTAGCGTCACTTCATGGGATGATGTCTGATCCCAGAGTCAAAGTGCATAAAACACATTGCCAGGACATATATAATCCATTAATCCATCAAGTTAATCTGTCACTCTGGAGCAGATGAAATGTAAAAGCCGTCATGGTTTTTGAAGAAGATTCTCTGTGGGAAAAAGACCCCAAAAGAATGAGGGTGGGGGAAGAAGAAAGGAAGAAAAACAAGACCACATGGTAAATGTATAAACAGGGAAGATGTTGACACACAGCAGTGCTGTTGAACATATACGCTTAAGTCGCGATCGCTGTAGCTGAGTGACAGACGGCGTGACCACACGCAGCATTCTTTACATGTTCGGCACTGTTTGGGCCAATAGGCAGTGAGCAAATGTTGAAAAAGCAAACATAGGGAATGACCATTAGAGCGCTAGAGAATACAATCTCAACCGTTTTATGAATGAAAACAATCGGGCGAAATTCTTTCAGATAATTACCACATATTTTTTGGATGAGAGGAGAACGCAAAGATAAAGTTTCTTTTGCTAAACCAGATGCTACTGAATCATATAAAAGCATGTACCAGTGTTAAACCCTGTTTACAAACAACCAGAGTTGTTATATATTTCTTTCTGTTGTAGGAATTCAGCAAAGCTACGACAGGAAGGGAACTGATGGTGAACTGATGTTGGCTTAGATGGGTTTGAATGCTGCGTAGATATGGTCACATATAAAAAAAAAAAAAATTCAATTGGGCGGGGGGAGTAGTTCAAGTCTGTAAGTCAAATCGTACAATGTTCATACTATTGTTGCAAGATAACAAAAAGACCATAGGGGTCCAGACACTACTTACGAAAGGACTATTTCATAATTTCTCAATATAGAACAAATAAAGAAAGTCTGAAAGCCCCAGCTTTGCAATGCTGCCAGTAAATGTCCGGAATCCTAATGTACCATTTTGCCTATTTGACCTTGAAAAGTAGGTCAAGGTCACTCACACACAAATTCATCCTAGCACTCATAGTTGTTAGCCAGCATACCAAGTTCGAAGACTCAAGCTCCACCGCGCGGCAAGTAAATGTCTAGAAACTCAAGTGTGACTGATGGATCGACAGATGGAACCCATTCCCGTAGCTCCCAAGCCACAAAGCTAAAAAAGGATATCCCTGTGATACCCAGTTGGTGTACAGACGTGGCAGTGGTGGACTGGTGGTAAACGGCGCTGGATCGCTGATCCTAAGGTCGGCGGTTCGAGTCCCACTCCAAAGGATTGTCACTGTCCCTCCAGTGCAGCTAATTGGGTTATCAAACGCCGGCCATGTCTCTCACTGTCTATGGTGAGAGTTTCATGTAAAAGAACCATTGCTGACTTTCGTAAAGAGAAGGTGCTCAGGCGTCAGCGTGTTTCGGCTCCTTGCTAAAAGGGTTGTGTCAGGAAGGGCATCCGATATAAAAGCCTATGCCATATCAGACATGTGATGATTTGTTGTGGGGACCGCTGAGAAAAAGGGAAAAAGCAGAAAGGAAAAGAAAGAAGACTCAATTGATGTACAGCTGCCATACGGCTCAACCTAATTCATCTCCTAGCAGGCTTGATTCCTGGCACATCGATCGTTATGTTTAGCTATGAGCCTTCAGCCTCAACCTTCATTGTCACACTCGAGACAGATGTGGGCGCTACTGATATGACTGAACTTGGCTCTAGTAGGATTGGAAGCACCCACATTCGTCTTGACTGTGCTGAAGAAGGTTGAGGTAGGGCGACCATTTCTGTTCCTGTGTCGCGGTTCCCCAGCTAGATCTCTATGCCTGAACTAGTGGCCAAGTCTCTGTCAGGCAACCTGATCAGTGAAGAAGGGAAATTGGACAAGCGCCATACAACAAGTTGTTTGAGGCATGTCTCTACTGGTTTAAGTATTCAAGTGTAGGAGCCATTGAGAGATGTTCCCCACAGTGGAGTTTAGAGACAAGCATTCGGAACCATACAGCAAGGCTGACTCATGTTGTTCATTCATTCATTTTCTGAACTGCTTAATCCTAATTAAGGTGGGGCCGGTGGTGTAGTGGTTAGGGTGCTGTGCTCATGATCAGGAGGTTGTAAGTTCGAGTCCCACTGAGACCCTCACTGTGCTAAGACCCCTGGGCAAGGTCTCAACCACAAGTGTGCCTCTGTTCACCCAGCAGTAAAATATACTGGTAAGGTAACCTGCGATGGACTAGCGTCCCGTCCAGAAGGAGTTGAACTCCTGGTCGCTTCATGCTACGGAAATAATACGGGGATAAGCACCGGCCTGATGAGCCATGAGGCTAAGCCACTAGGCTCGGGTGTAAAAAACCCAACAGACTTATCCTTAATCCTAATTAGGGTTGGGGGAGGCTAACGCCCATCTCAGCTGACTCTGAGCGAGGGCAGGGTACACCTTGGCCTGCCCGCCATGCCACCACAGGACCAACACTCGGACAACCATTCACACTCACACCTAGAGGAGATTGGGAACAGCCAATTAACCAACTGTGCATGTTTTTGGACTGTGGGAGGAGGCCGGAGCACCCAGAGGAAACCCACGCACACACGAGGAGAACATGCAAACTCCACACAGAGATGTCAAGGCTGGGAAATGAATACAGGCCTTCTTGCTTTGAGGCAGACATGCTAACCACTATGCCACTTTGCCACTGACTGACTCAAATGTGGAAGTTAAAAGCCTCTACTCCACTCACAGCTCATTAGACGCATTGTACAAACCTCGCTCATATCGAGAGCTTGCCAGGTCAGTATGGACTTTGTCATGCTCTGCAGAATTGATCAATGATCCAAGATACATGAAGGTGACTTCAAATTGACAGTTGTAAAAAAAACAACAAAAAAAAAAACAAAAAAAAAAAAACAACAAAAAAAAAAACACCTGTAGGTTTAACATGGTTCAATAATAAGATTATCACACACACAAAAAAAATAAATAAATAAATTAGAAAAGCAGCAGCACATGTTCCAAAAAGTGAACAGAATTCACATGTACATAGTACAGCAGTGGGACTTTGTAGGGCATCACAAAACAGCCCTTGGAAATAGATCTGACATTTAAAACTATTAACTATTTTTGAAATATGAAAAAAGGGGTCTGCTTTGACAGTTTTCGTCGTACAATGGATGTCTTTCATAAGACACGCCCACACACACACCTGGTTGGAGGTTTTTGTTGTTGCCAGTTGTGTGACCTGTGCAACTTTAGCATTTGAACTGAAACTAAACGTACTATGTAAAGTTCTGCAGGTGGAATGTCCAGTGGTGATACGTCTACTTTCTGTGGTATCGTCAACTTGAAAAAAACTCTGAGGGACACGGGAGGGACACAGGCTATAGCAACCGGTGGAGCAACATCAAAAATTGTTCTGCAAATAACATAGAACAGCCAACGTTTGAGAGAGCATCTAAGATGCTGTAACATTTACGTGAAGGTGAACTGATATCAAGATTCTAGAAAAGTCATCAACAAATTTTAACCAATCAGAATCCAGTATTCAACAGCATGCACAAATTTATGTTTTAAGTAGAATATGTTTTTTGATTATAAAGCACAAATGAGAAGACCATTGGCTTCCCTTACCTCATAGGAACAGTAAGTTTAATTTTAAAACAAAGGAAGTGCTTTCATTTTTAAACTTTTGACCTCATTGTGTTTTAAGACGTAGTAAAAATAAATAAATAAAACTTGAACATTAATCCGGTCTACTAAAGTAGCCACAACCATTGTTGTCTGGCCCTTACAGGAAATCTAACACCGACACCCAGCACAGAGCGCAGTTTGGCGAATCAGCTTCATCAGCGCTGGCTGGTGTAATTACGCCATTAGAGATGTAAAGACCAGACTTACTTTTTAAACACAGTTTGGCATTGAACCAGCAAAGACTTGCTCTCCAAGTCTGTTGAGTCAGTTATGGTGTGGTAAAAAAAAAATTTAAATAAAAAAAAATAATAATAACAATAATAATTCTACTCGCCTTAAGTGTTGTCAATCAGCCAAGACATAGTGTTTGTGGTTTGGTTAACCATAAGGTATACGGGCGCTATGAAATTAATGCTGCTAACAACCCAGACAGCACTGGGTGGAAGGTGACCCTCTACTGGATTGATGGGCAGCGGTGACTCAGTAGTGAAGGCTCTGGATTGGTGCTCTAAAAGTCAATGGTTCAATCCACAGTATCACTACGCTACCGTCATTGGACTCCTGAGCAAGGCCCTTAACTCTGACTTGCTCCGTTGTATATAAATAAATAATGAACATCAGTCACTCTGGATAAGGGTGTAAATGTAAATGTCTGTGGGTTCCATAGTGGCCTCATGTCAGCTGCCATGCCATGCATGCAGGCCCTATTTGGGTTATGCATCTGCACCAAGTGGACATGGGGAGGGTTTCCTAAATTAGGGCTCACTTGAGCCAACCAAGTGTGTTCCACTTTGCCAAGCACAAATTATCCCCCTATATGGATCCTAGTTGTGGTACTACTGGGGAGTGGATTCAAGGGGGCACTTGACATAGGGCCACTATGGAACTTGTGGACAATCCCTTAGAGAACCCCTTTTTTTATCCCACTACCTGCTTGGGTCCCCCACATAAAAATGCTGTCTGGGAAACATCTTTCTCATCTATAAGAGGATGAACTGTATTCTGAGGATGATCACAGAGGAATCTCAACATGCCTACCATCAGGAATTTTTGAGAGCAGATTAACAACCAGGAGAGAACCATTTCCCACTTGTTGCTGGTCTTGCTGAGAATGTCCCTTTGCCCCCTTTGCCCAGCAAAGGATGTAGGTACATCTCACAGCCCAATGATGGACAGAACTTTAAATCCTGGGTCATTTGCCTGGTGCTGTTTGACCAGGCTCCACATTGGAAGTTGCTTCCCCTTCCTGCTCAATTAAGGATGTCACTTCCCCTCTTTGCCTGGCCAAGGACATTATTCCACCTCTTACTCTACCATGGAGACATCGTACCTTAGCCCATTTCATGTATCTACAGTATTCCTTGTAGTCTGTACATCTGTAGCTTGTTTTCCATATTAAAAATATGAAAAATATATTGAAAAATTTCAATATGAATATTGAAAAAGCTTTCAAAAATATTGAAATATTGTGAGGGGCTTTTAAAAGGGAATTACTGAAGCGACAGGAGGTGGAATAGATAAAAAAATTAACTCCAACTCCGAGACTAGTGGGTGATTATGCTAAACACGTACAAGTTCTTTCTGCTTCAGGATGAAATATTAGCTTCAGAGGCCAAGGGTATTCTTACTTTCTCCACAAACTAATACTACACCTCCTGACATTTTTTTTTAATAAATAAAGGGAAATAGATGTTTTTTTCTTTGTGGCTTCCTTCTAGCTTCACCTGTAATCTCTTGGTGAAATATTTAAGAGGGCGAACCTTTGCTTGTTCAGATATCTTGAAAGCATCAAACATTTCCATGGGAAGAACTTTTTTTTTATTTGTTTTCACATGATTGTGAATTCTTTGAGACGAGAAACTTGTTCCTTAAAGTTTTCTTGGCTTCTTCTCTTCTAAACAAGGTTACATTTGGACTTTTCTGGAAACTTTATGAATAACCCCTGAGAGACAATGGAAGATCTTTTAAATTTAGAGACAGTTCAAATAAATGCTGAGAATCGGACCAGTTTTTAGGTCCTAACTATCTAATCTTTCATTCATTTGCTGAACCACTTAATCCAGATTAGATGTGCCCATCTCAGCCGACTCTGGGTGAGGGCACAGTACACCCTGGACAGTTCGCCAGGCCATCGCAGGGCAGAAACACGCTGACGGCTTTGCAGCTACTCTTGTCGAAAGTCAGCAATGGTTCTTTTACATGAACCTCTCACCATAGACAGTGCGAGACATGGCTGGCCTTTGATAACCCAGTTAGCTGCACTGGGGGGACAGCAGTGACTACCGTTGATAGTGGGACTTGAATTTTGGGACTAGTAATCCTGCACCCTACCACCAGGCCACCACTGCCCACTAACTAACTAACTAACTAACTAAATAAATAAATAAATAAATAAATACTATTTAAAAAAATTGAATATTTATCAATTAAAATTTTTGACTTCAAGTGGTTCATTGTCCAAACCACTTAATCCTACTAGGGTCCCAGCGAAGGTGAAGGCGGGGTACACTATAAAGTAAGACGTGTTTTTTTTCCCCCATCAGATTCATTGACGAAAGGCTGCTACTACATTTTCATTACTACATACACAATAGGTTTCGAACTCTTGACCTGGAAAGCATAAATTAGTTTCCTGTTGTCATCAAAGTAATTAATCTACATGAACAGTTTTTGCACGCTAATTAGCCATCTGTAGAAGTAGAATCCTTTATCTGTCATGTATACATTACAGCACGGTGAAATTCTTTTCCTCACATATCTCAGCTTGTTAGGATTCTGCTGTCAAACTGCAGGGTCAGTCATGATATGGTGCTTTTGGAGCATTCCAGGTTAAGGACCTTGCTCAAAAGCACATCCATAGTAGATTGGTGGTGCTGGGGCTCCCCTGACCTTCTGACCAAAAACCCAGAGCCCACACACCTGGAAGCTGTAATTCATCCTATTCACCCCCCTGTGTCCTGACCTTGTAGAGACATTCTTTCTGTGGCTGCAGTTTATCATTCATTCATTTTCTGAACCGCTCAATCCTAATTAGGCTTGAGGGGCGCCTGGTGCCTATCTCAACCGTCTCTGGGCAAGGGCAGAGAACACCATGGACAGCTTGCTGGGGCATTGCAGGGCAGAAAAACGCTGACGGCTATGCAGCTACTTTTGTCGAAAGTCAGCAATAGTTCTTTTACATGAAACTCACACCATAGTCAGTGAGTGACATGGTGGACCTTCGATAACCCAGTTAGCTTCACTGGGGGGGACAGTGACAACCTGTTGAGAGTGGGGCTTGAACCCCCAACCTTAGCATCGGTAATCCTGCATCTTACCACCAAGCCACCACTGCCTTAGTGAATATATTAGAAAGCATTATGTGTACTGATCAGTGTCATGTCGGAAAGAGTTGGGGATGTATCTTGGATGGAACAATTATTCATTCATACATTTTCTGACCCACTATCCTTTATTAGGGTTGCAAGGAGGCTGGGACTTTTTTCCAGCTGACTTTGGGAAAAAACGGGGTACACCTTAAACAGCTTACCTGACCATTGAATGGCCACCACACATAAAACCATCCACTCCACATTTCCTTTCACACCCAGGGGCGGTTTGGAACAGCCAATCGGCCTACTGTGAATGTCTTTGAACTGTGGGAGGAACCCGGAGAACCCAGAGGAAACCCATGCAGCCACAATGAGAACATGTGAACTCCACACAGAAAGACCCTCACCGAGGACAGGAATCAAACCCAGAACATCCTTGCTTTGACGTGAACATATTTCATCGTTCCGTTGTGGAAAAATATCAGAACTGATAATGTTAAATATATGTTAAGTTTATTTGATGTGACTTGAACCTCCAATATAAAACTTGACGAGCATTAAGTATGATTCTCTGGTTCATTTTAGGGGAATTTTAGGGTTTTTTTTTTTTTTTTTTTTTTAATTAATTGTAAAAAGCCCCAAGCAGAACCCAAGTCTGGAACTTACTGATCAAATGCTGCCCCAAGACCCTTGAGAGCACATATGCGAATCCAACGAGTAAAGTACAAAAGGACGTCTGTGGACTCGGCACTGTGATGTGACAAAGCTGACCCCAGAACAAATGTTTAACAGGGAGGTTTTATGATGAGAGAAACTCCTCTGCTGTTCATTTACACCAAACAAGCGGAAAAGAAAAGATGCTGTCACATTCCTCACATTATCTTCCTCCATGTGGAGCACACGGGACTGGCCTTGGAGAGGACGAACAGCTCTGGGTGTGGAGGAAGTCATCGTTTTCATCAGCATGGTTCAGTGAATTCCTGTTTTATTGCTCTTTATTGTCATAGGAAGTGGTGCGAAGGTAAAGGATCGCATGAGGAATGCGTGAAATTCACTGGAATAACAATCCAGGTACAAAATGCTGGGAGTCATAATGATGCAGCATGATTTCCTAAAGTCTCTTCAATGTTTACTGACATTTCAAAGTCCCTGCAAACAAACAAATGAGGCCAGTGGCATAGTGGTTAAGGTGCTGTGCTCATTATTGGGAGGTCTTGTGTTCAAATCCCAGTGAAACCCTCACTGTGTTAAGACCCCTGGGCAAGGTCTCAACCACAAGTGTGCCTCTGTTCACCCAGCAGTGTTAATGGTACCAGTAAAAATATACTGGGAATAGTCACTTCACACTATGGGAATGGGGATAAGCACCAGCCTGATGAGCCACTATGGCGCAGGTGTAAAAACAAACAAACAAACAAACAAAAAAGAATGAAGCATTTAAGAATACAGGGTTTAAAATTATTGATTTATTTACCTGGAAATGAAAAAAAGTGAGATATTTTTTTTCATCATTGTTTATTTTCTGTAACTGCTTAACCCTGATTGAGTTGCGGGGAGGCTGGTGCCCATCCCAGCCGACTCTGGGCAAGGGCAGAGTACACTCTGGACGGCTCACCAGGCCACCACAGGGCGGAAACACATTAATGGCTACGAAAGTCAGCAATGGTTCTTTTACATGAATTTCACAGCATAGACAGTGACAGACATGGCCGGCCTGTGATAACCCAGTTAGCTTGCACTTGGAAGACAACCCATTGAGAGTGGGGCTCGAACCCCCAACCTTAGGATCAGTGATCCAGCACTTTTTACCAACAGGCCTTCACTACCCATAGGCAGTTTCAGATAGAAATAAATAAAGAAATACATAAAAAAAAAAAAAAAAAAAAACCCCATACTTAAGATGGTGACGTGTATTTTCACATGTCACTCAGAATACTGGGCTCTGGGTAAACGGAGAGTAAAAGGGGCTTAGGATCAGCATATGCCAGCAGAAAGCAAACCTTTATCTGTTAATAAAGTTGATGCAAATTAACTTTCCTTTGCAAACATTCTCTGCTTTGCTTCCTTTCCTTGGTGACCCGAATCACTATTTGTTGTTTGTGTGCCGTGTGGTTCCAGCCCTGAACTTCCCCAACACACGAGGAGCACACGAGTGAAAAGCTAGTGTGCAAACACTGGCCACTAGAGGGATACACGCGCATGCACACTTTCCCCTGAGCGCTTCGGGAGGCAAAGGGAAAAGTGCTCGTGCCAGCTTTCCTTGCTTTTTACCTGTGCGAGTCCAACCCCCTTTCCAAACCCCGTCCTCCCGTTCAGCATACAACACGAGGAAGGACTAAAAAGCGCAATTCCTAAGTCTTCAAAAGCAAAGCGTCGCGCGCTACGCAAGGTAACCTGCCCTTCCTTCCTGCAAGTCTGTCTGTCTGTCTGTCTGCCTTCCCGTCTGCCCGTCAGTCTGTCTGTCTCCCTGCACCCAAAAGCACCACTGAGGATCCCGCGATGCTTCTGAAGCTCTGCAGGGCACCCTGACCTCATTCGCTCGGCGCACTGCAACTTTCAAATCCAAAATGCAACTTTCAGGACTTTTATTCCCAATGCACAAGCTCCCGACTTCCTGACGCGCCTTGTGCACGCGTGGGGCATTTCTGACATCGATAGAAAGCGCACGGGCGCGCGGGCTGCTGGAGAGACGTCCAGGAGGAGATGAGATGAGATGAGATGAGATGAGATGAGATGAGGGGGGCTTGGTTCTGATTCTGATCTCAATTCTGATTGATTACTTATTAGTCCCCCCCCCCCCCCTCCTCTTCCTCCCTCTCCCTCCCTTTGGATCCCAGATCCGTTCAAAAGGCAACGTGGAGCGCAGAAATGAACGCACTGCCGCACGCGCTGGCGAGCTCCGATCCCAACACAAGACTCACTTTGGTCAGCACGAGGAGCGCGGTGGCGCTTTATATACACACGAACAACTAAAAGCACCGGCGCTCAGGGCGCGCGCACCTCGGACTCGGACACTTCGCTTTGACCGCTGCAGACGGAAGAATCTCGAACTTGCGTGCGTCTTCGCACCTTCCCAAATCCTGTTTCTCACCATTTTTTTAATTGGATAAAAGCCAAGCGAGCGAAATAAAGATGAAAGTGTGGACTTTCCTGCCGTGGCTTCCTTGCCTCGTTATTCTAATCCTGTGCGTGGGGTCGGAGTGCGGCCCCATGTGGAGAAAAGGCCGGTCCAAGCGCGAGCTCGTCAAGCTCCGAGAGGCTCGGGCGAGCGTGCCGGGCGCGTGCGCCACCCGCCTCCCACGCGGCAAGCGCTCCGTGCCGGGACTCGAGCGCCGTCTACCCCGCCAGCGCCGGCGCGCCTCCGCGGCCGACGAGAGCGAGGATGGATCCGTCTCCACCACCATGTCCTCCGCGCGCGGCCACGCTGTTTACTTCACGGGACGCGGAGACCAGCTGCGCCTCAAACCGGCGGAGGAAATCCCGAGAGGAAACTTTACGCTGGGGTTGTGGGTGAAGCCTGAAGGAGGACAGCGCTCCCCTGCCGTGATTGCAGGTAGGTGATGTGATTTATTCTCATCACAGTGAAGGAGTATTGTTGTAAGAAAATACTTTAGATGATGGGATACCTCTCTCTCTCTCTCTCTCTCTCTCTCTCTCTCTCTCTCTCTCTCTCTCTCTCTCTCGCTCTCTCTCGCTCTCAATGAAATCAATCAAACTTGGAATTTTCTTTGTGCGTAAAAGCGCGCGATCCAACACGTTCATCTGGTGTGAACTGGATGACGTAATCAGCTGCTGTGAGTGAAATCATCAGAGATATAACGGTGCGTAATGCAAAACATAAAGGCGCCGCACTCGACATTTTACGCGCAAAGTCTCAGCGCGCGGCTCAGTAATTCTTCTTGCAGTCCATGAAGTGAGTGCACGGCGCGCTGGCAGCTCGTGCATGCTGCAGTGTTGGTTCCGGTTCCTGAACAAACCCCCCCAAGTGAAAACTTGTAAATGAGTTGTTTTAGCGCGGTGTATATGCTGCTTCTGCTCTGGGAACAACTTCACTGAAACGAACTGCTGACTGAGATCTACTGACACTTCCGAACATCTGCACCGTTTCTACTACAAGTGCTCATTTTATGCACTGAATGGTGCTGGGTATTTATTTTATATTTCCATCTCGAACCAATCAAGCTGTGGGAACAGGACAGGGTGTCCATCAGGGTTTCCCCTGTTTTACAGCGCAAAGTTTTACGCACACACACACACACACACACACACACACACACACACACACACACACACACACACACACACACGCACGCACGCACGCGCGCACATACTTACGTATACAACCACATTAAGGGAAAATAGGATTTACTTACAGGCTTTGGCGCGCACCACTCTAACTTGACGCACTAAACGCGGTAAGGGGCCCGGGTTGCCAAGTATACTTATTATTAATATTTGTACAGTACTGCTGTTTTCATTAACCCAGGATTTTCTTTTGTGCTTTCCATTTGATATACATATATATATATATATATATATATATATATATATATATATATATATATATATATATATATATATATATATATATATAAACAGTGTATTCCTACAGTGTTGCATTCAGTCATATTGGCAGGTCGTGTGTAGTTTGTGAAGATGAGTAATGATTTATAAAGATAAATATGAATATAGTTGAAATCTTAAACACGTTGCAACCCTGTTTAGTACGTTGACAAATTGTGAAAATAATGCCCTGCCAGTGATCATGTCATTACTGCACAAACACATGGGCTTGATTTTTGGAAAAGTGTATGAACGTGTTGTTGCCAGATTGGAGTTTATCCTCCAAGAATAAAAAAAAAAAAATAAAAAAATAAAAAACCTAGTCTAACTATCCATTCATTTTATGGACCGCTCAATCCTAATTAGGGACACGTGAAGACTGGAGCTCATCTCAGCCAACTGTGGGAGAGGGAATAGTACACCCAGGCCATCACAGGGAAGAAATACACTGACAACTATGCATCTTACGAAGGTCAGCAATGGTTCTTTTACATTAATCTCTCACCATAGTCAGTGAGAGACATGGCCGGCCTTTGATAACCCAGTTAGGTGCACTGTGGACAGAGCAGTGAGAATCCGGTGAGAGTAGGGCTTGAACCCCCAACCTTAAGATCAATGGTCCAGCACCTTAAGCCCTGGGCCACCACTCCCCCTAATCTGTCTAATGAGAGTTAAAAAATAAATATTTATCTGATATTTTTTTCACAGTTGTTTGGGGAATTCTTACATCCAACAGGAACAAAGGGAATAAAATATAAAATTATGCATATTTATTAGGTATACACAATTCCTATATTATTACATCATTATGATATACATGGTTACACACACACACACACACACACACACACACACACACACACACACACACACACACACACACACATATCCTATATTATACAACTTCTAAAATGTTTTGCAAGATTTTTCACACCTAGTAATAGAGACTTTGCTTTATGATGCTGAAATAGATTGGGCTGCTGCTGTATTTGTGTGTGTGCTAGGGATGGGGTTCTGAGAAGAGGAAGGGGGGGGGGTGAGATCTGAACACAATACTCCCCCTAGTTGCTCTTTTCCCAGCGATGACATCATCTGTTTGAAAGTCGAAGCAGCCTGGGTCTTCAGAGAGTGGTGCACAGACACGGATCAGCCTTGTTCTATATAGAGTGGGAAAAATTCCTACATGACATTGGTGGTTTGTGAACAACCCCAGGCATTTTCATTGGAGCTCTGAGTCATGTTATTTGTCATACTGTTTGTCCTTTACAGCGGAATCCAGATGAATTACACAGCAGGCAGTGTCGTGTAAAAGCATGCACTTGATCTTTGATTTGCATCCTGCTACTGGATGGCTGGTGGCTGCTGCTTAGAAAGAAATAAAAAGGGTTACTGCAAATAAAGTCTTTTCAGTCTTTTCCCTGAGCGAAGCCGTCTATCGGTTTTCCCTTGGATGGTGGTGTTGTGTGTGCTGTTTGTATCAGAACTGGTGCAGCATCGTCTTTCTGTTTCACCTGGACGTCTGATCCAGGAGGGTTTTCATTTACAGCACAAACTAGATAAGATGGATTAAAGTGACCACGCTTAAACCTGAGACACTGGTGTATTAGCTATAACACTCATCTAAAAATGGCTTCAACAATATGTCTGAAAAAACTGAATCCTGATGCTGTCCCATGTGACTTTTATGATTCAGGTTTTGTGCCATTTAAGTGTCAAAATGAAGCTTCTTTTTTAGCCAGGCTCAAGCAGTGCTGATGAAGTGAGTCTCGGACACACACTAAGAACTGTACTGAATTCAGGACCTTGAACAGCGCTGAGGCGACATTTGTGTGTCTACGGGAAAAGGGAACGCTTCGGATCAGCTCAAGACCATAATCTAGTCTCATATAATTACAGCACACTGAGATGGTTCTACATGAACTGGCTGTTGAAGTAAGTAAGAACCCGAACTTCAAATCATCTGAGAAAGTTGCTGAGAGCCTTGGCACTGAAACTCATCTCCAACGGTCATGACGCAAAGAGATGCTGCAAGAACATCCCATCACGAATAAAAGACAACGAGAAAGAGAGATTGCCTAATCGGCACTTGCACAACACGGTTATAAAACTGCAGGAAAAGCAGATTTGTATCAAAGATGACTTCTAGGTGACCTGTTGTGTCATTTTCAGAGGAGTAATTTGTCAGATTCAGCTTTCTGCATCAGCGAAGAAGGATTTTTCAATAATTATTGCCAGATTTTAAAGGCATCTTTCTTTCGTTATGTATAATACATGCCTTGGGCTACACTAACAGATTTGTGTCTCAGGTACCTGCTTGTTTCTGTGGCTTGTCCTTGGAACTGTTGAATTTCTGAATCCGAATGGCCAGAAGGTTAAAATAAGTTCCTCCATCAGCAGCTCTCACAAGTTTATATTATTGTGTTTGCCATGTGCTAATGGATTATAACCTTTACAGTAACTGCTCACAAATAGGGACTTATATGGCAGACACTTCACATAAATGGATTCTTCTGCTTCTTTTTGTCTTCTCCCTTGTATGGGTATGAAGCCAGGTCAGGGTTCTGTATCTTCATCCTGCAATATATCCGTTTTGGTGCATCCTCCTCCTCCTCCAGGTCTAATGCTTTCATCTGTTTTTTTTTTTTTTGTTGTCCATGCACCTCATACATGATTTTTCTATTGGTTTGCTGCCCTCCTCTTTCATCTTTCATGTCTTTTTTACTTGATATGAAGTTTTTAACTGAAGAGTTTATGGTTATGGATATTAACACAAATATGCATAGAAACAAACAAACAAATATACTGTTATGATTATGATTATGATTATGATTATTATTATTATTATTATTATTATTATTATTATTGTTATTATTATTGTTATTATAACAACTTATGTCGAACAAAGAAGGGCTTGCAAGCCATCCAGTTGAAACTAGAGGTAGCATCTACATGTCAGATGTGATGCAAACACAATATTTAATTATATGAATATGCAGAGATTGTTCATTTATCCTTAGTACCTGCCTGGTCAAGTTTGTTTATAAGCTCATAGGTTTTTTAAATTGTGAGAAACTAAATAATAAAAATATTGCACACACATATAAACATCACTAATAACTGTGAGTAGGTGCATTTCCATCGCAGTACCTGTGGTATATTTAATTTGAAACACAATTATAAATGATCTGTTTCCAGTGACTCACATAATTCAATTAAAGCTGGGTTTAGCTCATGTTGAACTCACGCTGAGCATTTCCCCCATATATGTAGCATTTAAACTGTTTCTTCATGTTGTTATTCATATTTTCAGGTGTAGGAGATGACACAGATGCCGGAGTCAGTGGCAATAAAGTTTTCTGATAAGTGCAGAAAACATGTAACACTGGAAAATACTGGAAAAAAGGCTAAGGAAGCGCTGCTCAGACTTGCACATAAACAAAATATAGTAACGAAATCGAAGACAGGCAGATTAGCAAATAATGTTCACGGAGCTGAAAAGAATACAGAAGTTGATATAGCCCAAAAGCTCCAGTAAAACAGCACCAGGCTGGAGTGGTCATTGTGAAAATCAATGTCGGAGACAAAACAAACCAGTGGGATTTCATGACACTGAATTGACAGGGATCTCTGAATTATCTGGTTGATATGTGAAGTTCTCTATGGGAATGTGCCTGTATGGGTTTCCTCTGGGTACTTTGGTCTCCTCCCACAAGCCAAAGAACAAAATAGCCAAAATGGCTGTTCCAAATTGCTCCTAGGCATGGTTGGGTGCGTTTGAATGGGTTTGATTATGTTTCTCCTGCAGTGGTCTTGTGAGCTGTTCAGGGTGTATCTATTCTCCCCACAACTTCAATTGAGTGTGAGAGATGTAGCTGAGATTGAGCAGAATTTACCCACCGAGCTCACAGAGCTGGCATTTCAAGTTCTGGATTTATTTTAGCATTTTTCAAAGGCTCAAAATATATATAAAATATAAAAAAAGGACAAAATATGCTTTATGTTACGTTAAGTTTAAGCAAAACCAGTTGTTTTAAGTATGAATACAGGTACAGATGAATGGTAATCAGATACAAGTAATGGTGGTGCATTACATCCCTAATATGCAAATATGGCTTCACTTGAATGCACAGGCATGTTTTTGAACTCGTTGCATGGTTTTGTCTGGGAAAACGTACATGCTTTAGAGTAATTGAGCATGACAGCTTGGTGACATGTGTTTACATGAAGTGCCCTACAGGCGTTTTAGCACACCTTTCAATTCAAATGTTCATGCAGATAGATGGCAGACTTTTCTCACAGTGCCAGGGCGAGCCTGTAATGTTTAACAGTGCTGACCTCTAAGCTCAGCTTCTCAAGCTCCGTGAACACCAACTTGCATGTTCTTGACCTGGAGAGAGCATTTTCACACAGTGCTCTTAAAACTCTGAGAGGAGAGGCAGGACGTGGTGTGTGAGAAATCGAAAAGATCAGAAACATTTTTAAGTGAGATGGAAGTCTCTCTTACTCACAATAATGCAGGGGTTAACACTCTGTTTGTGGATGTTTGTTCGTTATAGGCACTTTGCTAGCAAAACTAATTAGCTAGCACATACCTCTCCATATGTTAGGAATGCTTCGTTGCAGATGCATGCATATACAAGTATAAACATAAAACATGCTACTTGTGCTCAATGTTCAGAGATGAAAAGAAGGGGTAGAGAGTCAGAAGGTGGCGAGGACATACATGTGAATCAGAATGATAATAAACAAACAACCCGACAAATGCTGTGCAACTCCAAGATCTGATCCAGAACTCTGTTAATGTCAATGCACAGGCTTGCATGCTCTCCCTAGGGAGTTCCTCGGGTATTCTGGTTTCCTCCAAACAGTACAGAGAACTGTTGACTCTAAATTGTCCCTAGATCTGAATGTTGCACAGCTTGGTTTTCTGTGATGCACTGATATCTTATCCAGTGTATTTTCTCTCACAGAAAAGTGTCTGGTGTGATGTGTGATAGGAAGGTATCGGCAAGAATGAAAGGAAAAGTGTACAAGACGATGTTGAGGCCAGCGATGTTGTATGGTTTAGAAACAGTGGCCCTGGGGAAAAGACAGGAGGCAGAGCTGGAGGTAGCAGAGATGAAAATGTTGAGGTTCTCTTTGGAAGTAACGAGGATGGATAGGATCAAGAATGAGGACATCAGAGGGACAGCACATGTAAGATGTTTTGGAGACAAAGTCAGAGAGGTTAGATTGAGATGGTTTGGACATGTACAGAGGAGAGATAGTGAGTATATTGGTAGTAGGATGCTGAGTTTGGAACTACCAGGCAGGCCTAGAGGAAGACCAAAGAGAAGATTTATGGATGTGGTGAAGGAGGTCATGAAGGTAGTTGGAGTAAGAGTAGAAGAGGCAGCACATAGGGTGAGATGGAGGCAGATGATTCGCTGTGGCGACCCCTGAAGTGAACAGCCGCAAAGGAAAAGAAGATCTCCTCCCCATAAACCTCCTCATGGTTCTCTGGTTTTCTTCCAGCAGGACATACAACTGTTGAATCTATATGGTTTCTAGATCTGAATGCTGGACAGACTGGTTTACTGTTATGAACTGGTATCTTATCCAGGGTGTATTTTCTCTTGCATGTCCACCCCATTGATTGCCTCAGGGTTCTCTGGTTTCCTTCAAGCAATAGATAGAACTGTCGTGTCTAAATTGCCTTTAGATCTGAATGTTGCACTGATTGGGTTCCTGTGATGCCCCAGTATCTTATCTAGGGTGTATTTTCTATTGGATGTCCTTCCCATGGATTTCCTCATCAGTGTTCTCTGTTTTTTCACAGCAGTAGATATAATTGGACACTAGATTTTGCCTGTAGCTCTGACTGTTGTACAGTTTAGTTTCCTGTGATGCCTCGGTGTCTTATTCAGGATGTATTTTCTCTTGCATGTCCTCCCTATGTGTTTTCTACATGTTCTCTGGTTTCCTTCCAGCAGTAGATAGAGTTGATAACCTTACCTTGCCTCTTGATCTGAATGTTGAGCAGATTGACTTGCTGTGATGCAATGAGCTCATACCCAGGACGTATTCTCACATCAAGTACTTTCTCAAGTTTTTTCTGGATAGGCTCCAGATCCACTAGTCTGACAGGATAAAGTGGTTAAGATAAATAAAAATAAATTTAGAGCACAAAACCCACCAGAACACGTTATCCTAGTCAGTGGAACTATCTGAACTCTGTCCCTGAGGTCACAGAATTATCTAGCATTGAATAGCATTTAACTCTATCCTGTATACTTGCATTTATCTGCAGCACCCTGTCTAAAGATTGTGCTCACAAGGCTGCATAACCTGCATAAGCTCTTCCTGGAGATGATTTCTGCTCTCTAGATTACAACATAGTTTGTGACCAGAATAGCGTTCATGTCTGATCTGATGTCCTACTTATTCTCTCTTTCACAGGCCTCTTTGATAAGTGTTTCTACGCCTCGAGTGATCGGGGTTGGCTTCTAGGTATTAAGACAGTTAGCGAACAAGGAAACCGAGACCCTCGCTTCTTCTTCTCTGTCAAGACGGATCGTGCGCACAAGGTCACCTCTATCCACTCCAACACCCATTACCTGCCTGGCCACTGGACACATGTGGCAGTCACTTATGATGGCATTTATATGAGACTGTTTGTGAATGGTGCTCAGACTGCTGTTAGTAGAGAACAGTCTGGAGATGTCTTCTGCTCTCTTACAAAGAAGTGTAAGGTAGGTCAATGACTTCTTTCTCCAAGGCCTGTTTGTATTAATAGGATAAAAAAGACCCTTGAATGAAACATTACTCACTGATAGATATGTGATTAGCATTAGCATTAATATTTCATTCAGTTGAATGCTGTCCATTGTAGCAAATGGCTAGTCAGTTGTGGACGTTCTTGTATCCTTAATTCTAACAACAGGCCTGACTTAAAGTGTTTTTGGCTTGAAAGATTATATGCTTTGGAATATAATCTAATCTAAATCCAAAGGTGTTGATGGTGGGCGGAAATGCCTTGAACCATAACTACAGAGGTTCTGTTGAGCAAGTGACTCTGTGGCGTCAAGCTCTCTCCCAGCGCCAAATCATAGAGGACATGAATGGCCATGAGGACGCTCACTATCAAACAGAGCTTGTCATTCGGGAAAACTTTCAAAACCCTGAGCGCAAATGGCTGGTAGTGAAGGATGGGAACTTCCCGCAAAGAGACCAAGGCTCTCGGGCTGGACTGGCCTCTTTGGACACGTCTCTAGAGCCACCAGCATGCGGGCAGACAGTGTGCGATAATGTCGAGGTTGTGCGCAACTACAACCACTTCTGGAACTTCCGGAGACCCAAGACGGTGCGCTATCGTGTGATCAACGTGTACGACGATGAGTACCGTAGGCCCACCGTGACTGAACAGCAGATCTATTTGCAGCACCAGGAATTGAATGAAGCCTTTGGCTTGTACAACATCACCTGGGAACTGACAGTTCATAATGTTAGCAATGCAACACTGCGTTCCCGGTTAGTGCTAGCCAACTGTGACATCAGTAAAGTGGGTGATGAGGACTGTGATCCTGAGTGTAACCATACCTTGACCGGTTTCGATGCCGGGTACTGCAAGCCGAGAGGCCGCTGTGCTGAACATAAGCCAGGCAATGGCGTATGTGATCCAGAATGCAACTGGGATAACTTTGCGTATGATAAAGATGACTGCTGTAACCCCAATATTACCGACGTCACCAAGACATGCTTCAACCCTGCCTCACGTTTAAGGTAAGCT
Organism: Plotosus lineatus; assembly: GCA_024760905.1. Classification (NCBI taxonomy): domain Eukaryota; kingdom Metazoa; phylum Chordata; class Actinopteri; order Siluriformes; family Plotosidae; genus Plotosus; species Plotosus lineatus. The sequence continues at coordinate 22,748,065 of CM045740.1, read as the reverse complement.
TGACGTGTCGATTCTATCAAACGATTCACTTCTTTTTCCATGTCATGTTCATCACTCTCCAGAGTATGGGAATTTTCTTATGGTTTTAAATGTAAGTGTTTGTTTTTGGGGTTTTTTTGTAGAACCTTTCACTTGTGCCATGAGTAACTTTTATACATATGACAAGTGCAACTGACGCAACTTGGCAAACAATTTCCATAGCAAGAAAAAAACGTCAAGCCATCCTTGGCATTCCAACTGGGACATAGCTGTGCTTTTGTATCCACTGGAATACCGCGTTGTGGCTATTTCACTTTTTCGTGAATCATCCTACACTCTGGAGAGAAAGCTCATGCCTTGCTCTTGCTCATGCCTTGCTTAATAACATCAACAACAACAACAACAAAAAAGCTACATAGATATTTTTCCAACTTTTCTATCACCTCATTAGTCTTGTTTACGATGGTGTAGTGATGGTGATCATTACCTCCTCACTCAATTACAGTTTATAGTCATCTGTCGGTCTACACAATCTCTCAGCCTTGCATTTCATCCAGCTCTCAATAAAGATCTATTTTAATTTCTTCCAAGGAAGCATTCTTGCCTGAGGTTGTTGGTTGTTAGCTATACAGTAATGCTAGCATTTTTAACATTTTGACAAACGTCTTAGCCCGAATAAAAAATTTCAACCCAGGAATACCTGAGGTCACTGGAGAGAAAGCACACCATGTTTACGGTTTCTTTTCAGTCGTCTGGATTAACTTTGGGCAGATCTGCACTGGATCTCTGTTGTGTGGCAGCTGCTGCTAATATTGCAAAGACAGCCATGTTTAAAGCTACCAAGCTTGAAGATTGAAGATTTACTGCATGGAAGCAGAAGTTAAAGGAGGACCATGGTTGTTGTTTCCTACATTGGTGGACACTTGAATGATTTAGGAAGGTCCAGATAATATAAAAACAGCTAGCTAGCAGGATAAACAACACATATATAGTGCTCTGGTTTTATTTCTGTGTCCTGCTGGGTTATTTTAATTATTTTCCCAGGTTGGCTTGTAGGACGCTATTAGACATAGCCCAAATTAGCAAAACTGAGCATAGAGCAAGTCCCTTGCCTTCTTGTCTACTGTAAGCCTTGCGTTTCTCCACTGATTAAGTTTATCAGTGTTTTCTATTAGTCAGTTGAACGCTGTTCAGTTCGTACAATTGTCTCCACTTGCATTCCTTAAGTACTTCAAGTGACTCTGTGTGTGGGCTGCTAGGTGACATCAGACTTGAATAGAAGAACTTGTATTTTTCTGCCGAAACTTATCCCACTGCAATCATCAAGGGGTCATTTTTCTTCAGGCATCTGGTCCAGTAACAGAAATCAGCAGCTGGCAAAGTCTGAGCACAAGATTGAAATATTACGACTGATGGGATGAAGCTTGTTTCTTCGAGAGACAATTTGAGAAAGTGCCAATGTACAGGGTGTTAGAGAAAGGAGGAGGAAAACGTCAGTGACAGAAAATGGATGATGGACTCCTCGGGTGGTTGCTTGTTTTATGTTGATCGAGGTTCATCCAGAGAGACAAACAGAGCGTAGTGCTGCAAACATTCACCAACATTCCAACTTAATTGTGGAATCCTGGACCAACATTGTGCTTCACGCATGCGGAAACAATGGATGATCTGGGGTTTATTTTTGCAGAGCGTAGTCTGGTACCAGTTTGCTTGTTTAGGAATCTGGCTAGAAAGAAAGAGAATGATGGGTCTCGGAGTTTCTCAGACTTCAGCCAATAGTATAGCATTGAAAAATACAAATGATACCTTGTTTGTTCTTGTATTTGTGTTTTTAACTTTCAGGTTTTTGGGTTTTTTTTTTGAAAGGGTGCATGTCCTGTTCCTTTTTTTGACATTTCTTCACTTGCATCAGGAGATAGTTAGTTTAAAGCTTTTAGACCGTCAGCCTAGCAAATAAATAAATAAATAAATAAATAAAAAACAAAGAGGGCTGTTTTTGACTTGCACGCAGTGTTTGGTATGCTAGAGTACACACTTTGCAGTATCGCTACTGGAGCCAAATGCACTGAATTTATGTACTGCATGAAAAATGTCTGCCATGGCTCCGTTCCCAGAGAGATGAGTCACAGGTGAAAGGTGAACATACCTGAGTGGTTGAGCCTTCATATCCCATGTTCCATTTTGTCACATTAATAGATTTATTGAGCTTAAGGGAGTGTATTAACCTTTACGCAGTGACCTGCCATGTAAGGCTTACCCCATGTCACCTGAACCTGAAGTCTATAAAGACATAAACGGATATTAACGGCTTTGCCTTAATGGACTTCGTTGGCATGAAAGTGACCGCTTTAAAGCACAACATCCTCATAAAAACATCTCTGAAGCTGCCACACACACACACACACACAGACAACATAAACAGACCTGCTGCAACTATGTGTTCAATGCTTTATGGGCTTGCTTTTATTTTTTTTTATTTTTTACTTAGTATTAATAAGCATGAAAGACAAGATGTCTTAGGTTGTCCATTGTCTGAAATTGTTCTCAGGAAGATGAAAATGGTGTTAACATTCTATGAGCTGCCAGTAGATCATAAAAAAGTCCATTATTAACCCATCCATTCATCCATCCATCCATCCATCCATCCATCCATCTGTCACTTATTTAAACAATATTTTGTTCAATTCATCCACCCATCCATCAATCAATCTATTATTCCAGCAATCAATTAACCCATCCATTTGTCCACCAATATTTTTTGTAGCTTAGCCAGGACTGGGTTGTGGGGGCAACAGATTTAGAAGAATTTCCCAGCCCCCCGACACTCTCTGGCCACCTCCTCCAGCTTTTCTTCGAGCATTCTGTCGATATTCCCAAGTGAGCTGAACAATATAACCTTTCTGGCATATCCGGGATCCTTCTCAGAGTTTTCTTTTTGTCAGAAACTTTGTACCCTCTTTCAACACACCTCTCTTGGGAGGCATTTTGGAGGTATCCTCGACAGATGTCCAAAGAATAGCAGTGGTTTTACTTTAAGCACGTCCTGAATGTCAGAACGTCATATTTAGCCCAGGCATTTATACATTCATTCATTTTCTAAGATGCTTATTTTTAATTATTGTCAGGGGAAGGCTAGCGCTCATCTCAGCCAACTCCGTGAAGGTGAGTTACAGCCTTTACTGCTCAACAGGTCATCACACAGCAACACACTCTCAAGCGTTCACACTCACATTCATGCATAGGGCTGATTTGGAACAGCCAATCAGCCTACTGTGCATGTTTTTGGGATGTTGGAGGAAACCAGAGTACCCATGCAAGCACTGGGAGAACATGCGAAGTCCGCCCGTGCTGGGAATCAAACTCAGGCCTTCTTGCTGTGACGCGGATGTACTAACCACTACGCCACAGTGCCACCTCTGAGCCCAGACATTTGCCATTATTATTATTATTATTATTATTATTATTATTATTATTATTATTATTATTATTCCCTATTTGAATTTACTCCTGGAAACTGTAGCATCCAAGGGTCATAGGTTCTCAAAACTCAATCCGTCATAAGTTATAATATAGTAAAATAAAATCTACCCAGTCAGAAATGCATACATGTTAAAACAATTAAAAAAAAAAAAATCTGCTTTCAGGTTCTTGTGTTTGAGTGTTAGACTCCTGTAGACCTGGTTGGTAGTGGGTTCACCACACACTGTCTTAGGATCGGTTCTAGGATCTGAAGGTTCAAACATCAAATGAACCTGGCAGAAAATAGCAAAAAAATTATTTATCACATTTGGAGTTCTGTAGAACGAGCAATAAGGAATGTAGCTAAATATTTGACAGAATCTGTCTGTTTTCATTGTTCTGCTCTGGTTCTTGATGATTCATACAGAAACAGTCCAGTGCCAAAGAAATTCTCCCCAATTTAGTCCTATCAATTATCCAACAGAACACAACTACTGGATCTGTGTCCATATTTGGTATAGTACAATACATCTTTTATGTTCAATGCATCTACATATAAGTTCTCTCAGCATTTGTTTGCTTTTTAACCATATCTCGTGGAAAAGTAGATGTTTCTGAACGAGGATCAATAGGATTCTGATTAGTTTGGTTTACTTTCTTAAAAAGATATTTCAAAGTTTGGTGGCTGACCAAATCTCAAAGTGGTTAACATGTCCACCTCACACCAAGAAGGTCCTGGGTTTGAGTGCTGGGCTCAAGGAGGATGTTTCTATGTGGAGCTTGCATGCTTCCCCATGTCTGCTTAGGTTTTGTTTGGGCACTCCAATTTCCTTGTGTAGTCCAAAGATATGCAAAAGTCTTAGGCTAATTGGCTGTTCCAAATTGAATGATGTTGTATGTGTATAGGCTCTGCAGTTGCCTGGCAAGCTGTTCCGGGAGCCGGCTGTGATAGGACACAGGCTCTCCATGACTGTAGTAGGATGAAGTGACTCAGCAAAGAAATGAATGAAGATGGGGTGGTGTGTACAAATCAGAAACTTCAAAAGTGTCTTAACCTAGCAGTTGTGAGGTATTTACAGCTGGTGGAAAATTAAAATATGAATTGACAAATGCAGTGTAGTCTTTATTTGCTGCAATTTTCTTGAATTATTCATTTCCTATTATACAGCCAGTTCAGTATTTCCAAAAAAAAAATTGGATTTGGCCTCAGCTATGAATTTTCATTTCAATGTATCTGTAATCAGGATGTGGATCCATGGATGTGGTTGAACTGTCCGACTTAATGTGATCACTAACAGGGATGAAATCAAGACAATGGGTTTTACTTGACTCAAAACCAGATGTGTCACCAAATCTGCAATGATTTCATTGTGGAAACTGGGAGCATTGTTCAAAGTTTGTGGAGCGTCCATTTTATACAGTGCTAGCTGGAGCTGATGGAGATATGAACTATCAATTTTGAAGAACTTGCCTTAACTAGGGGAATGACAGCATGCCTAAAGATTCCCTTATGATCTTATGATGTTACATATGTTTCAGCCATTTTGAGTGAATGTGGCATATGAGGATTTGTTGAAATGTTCATAGTCTGACCATCAATGAGTAAAGGCCGAGCAAAAAAAAAAATACACTAGAGAGCTTCCAAACCAATGAGCGCCAATCAATGCAACCCCGATTGAAGAAGTATGTGGACCATAGAAAAGACTTTACACGGGGGGGTCAAATTTGACCATTGCATGATGGTCAGCCTATGAAATTTCTGCCCAACCTCAGTGGTTAAGGCTCTGGCTTACTGATCCAAAGATCAGGTGTTCAAGTCCCGGTACCACCAAGCTGCCACTTGGGCCCTTGCTACATATTATTGGCTTTGGCAGACGCCCTTGTCCCAAGCTTGCTCAAGGGCCCAAGTGGAAGCTTGGTGTTCAAGTCCCGGTACCGTCAAGCTGCCACTTGGGCCCTTGAGCAAGCTTGGCAGAAGGGCGTCTGCCAAAGCCCGTAATATGTAGCAAATGAATACCCGTCCATTCATGGAATCCTGTCATGAATTTGACCTTAATTCAGTTGCCAAAAAACTCATCAAAATACGTCATGAATATAAAAAAAAATTAGATATCTGTATTTGTTAAATAGCCTTTCAGGGGCAAGTCAAAAGCAATTGAGAGTTTTGGAGCTCATCATGGAGTAGATGAAAATGGATTGCAACATGAGATCAAAGCTTGAGGTCACATGGTCACACAAACCCAAAACGAACTTAATGTATGAACTCCGTTCATGTCTATGATCCATCGTAAACCAAATTTCCATGTATATGACGAATAATGTCTTGATTGATATCACCATTCATGATATTTAGGAAATTTTCTTTAAACAGCCATCACACTGCCCCTTTAATTTCATGGTTTAAATGCATTTAAACTTATTCTTTCCTGACAGCTCCACACATAATCTTTTTCAACAAGCTTTCTGTTATTGGGGTAATTAAAAGAAAGTGTTTCTCAACAGATAATTCCCAAAATTGTAATTAAATTGACAGTAATCCCATCCTACATACAAACCTGGAAACCCATCCAGCCATCCATCCATTCACTGGTCGAACTGCTTAATCTCGCTAAGGTTGTGGGGTGGCTGGAGCCTAATCTCAATCAACTCTGGGAGAGGGAGAGATATACACTGAACAGCAATCCAGTCCATCACAGGGCCAACACACACACAACCCTTCACAATCAAACTCACACTCACATCTAAGGGTAATTTGGAACAACCAGTTGGGCTAATATGCATGTCTTTGGACTATGGGAAGAAACCGGAGTCCCTGGAGAAAAACCACGCAAGCAACTTGCAAACTCCGCACAGACACACCCTTTCAAACCTGGGACTCAAATCAAGACCATCTTACTGTGAAGTGATTGTGTTAATCACTACACTAAAAAAAAACACCCTACAGAGATTTTTTTCAATGAAATCATGCAGTTCCTGTTTGCATGTTCATTCACTTGAGCGTCTTGCTTTCTGACCATCAACAGCAAGACAAAATCTGACGTGAGTGCAACGATACTGGTAATTTTTAATTATTTTTTTCGCGAGTGTCTCTGGTTCATGCTTGATAGGTGAAAGCTGTCAGGATACAGGAACTTGTATCTATATTTGGAACATCTTACATCAGGAACTCCAGGAATTCTTTCTTCTCTGTGTATCTGACAAACAGATGGTTGCGATGTGTTGTGAGTGCAATTAAAACGATGTAGTCAAACAGCCATGCATCTGGTACATATTGGAGAACTGTGGCTAAGCTAACTGTCTGCCATTTCTCCTTTAGAGGGATGAAGGACAATTTATTGAGCTGTTGTCATGGCACAAACCAAGCGTCCTCACACTAACTTGATTACGTAACCGAGCTTTGAAGGGAACTTTTTTAAAGTAAACCCGTTTTATAGTATCGCTGATGTGTTTTGAAATCGCAGGATAACGAATGTGTCATTAGGCGCTAGGACAATTAAACATACCTCCATGTGATGTTTGGACACTTTTCCACAGCTGGAGTGTGTCATCCCAGTGTGTGGTCTTCATTTAGACTAGCTGTCTGAGAGCACCCGTTAATGTCAGGCGAACATGTCATTGGTTTTTATGGCTCGCCGCGAGTTGTCAGTCACGTTTTCAGCATGTGGCTATGGGTTTTTATCTTTACACTAATGCGGTTTGATACAGTGTGATCACTGGAACCCTGCCAGGGCCTTGCACGATGCTGTCCTTATACATCAGAGTGTCACTTCTGGGCCGTTGTTTCTTTTTCACTTCCATGCTGAATTAAAATGACTTGAAGCCTCAAAGCAAATGTTTGATCATAATATACAGCGTCAGATAACTCGGAAGATACAGTGATGCACCAACTGATTAGGATCTGTGGGACATTGGTGGGAAATAAAGGAGAGAATTCCAAATATGGACAAAATTAATTCTAATATAATGCATCCGTGTCAAACAATCTTATCATATCCAGCCACGGAATTTTTTCCCCTGTAGTGTCATAGTGGTGAGCACATCCGCCTCACATCAAAAAGGTCCTGGGCTAGAGTGGGGCATGGGGAGGGTGTGTCTGTGTGGAGTTTGTTTGTTCTCCTTGTGCTTGTGTGGGTTTCATCTGGGTGCTCTGGTTTCTTTTCACAGTCCAAACAGTCCAAAAACATGGACATTAAGCTAATTGCCTGTATGAATGGTTGTGTGTCTGCCCTCACAACGGACTGGAAAGTTGTTTGAGATATACAGGGATCCCTCACTACTTCGCGCTTCAATTCACATGGCTTCAGTGCATCGCGTTTTTTATTTAATATAAATATTCATCGAATTAATATATAAGGAAAGCGCCACAAAAACGAGACCAATTATGCAAAAAAAAAAAGCCCTAAACAAACACAAAACAAAAAACAACCCAAAATCTCCCATTAAAACTACTTACATTGGTGCATCTGTGTGCGCGCTAGTATCTGCGCGCGTACATATATATATATATATATATATATATATATATATATATATATGTTGTCATCTTCTTCTTATGCAATACCATCTGTATTTGCGTGTATTTATATTTTATTTGCGTATTATGTTATTTTTTAATGTTTAATTGTTATTACAAGCATTTATAGCATTGAATATGTATTTTTTGATATTATATACACATATACATGTACGTATACGTCAGTCGGGGGGGTTGGGGGGTGATCCTGCTGGGAGATCTCGGTCCCAATTAACCGTGGAAAGTGAGGGATCCCTGTATCTCTTCTTTGCCGGAAGACTACTGATCTCGAACATTTTGTGGCCTTGCGCTGACCTTGACTGTTGACTCAGACACTTTAAAATCAAATCATCTCAGGGGCTCAGGTAGGGTAGTGTCCCCACCAAGTTTGGTGAAAATCCGTGCTTGGGTATAGTGAGAATTTTATTCCCATACAGACTGACAAACAGACATATGATTACAATATCTCTGCCAAAGCTCCATATTGAGTGAATGTACTAAACATTTCGAACAGCTTATTTCAACAATCTGCTGTTTTTGTAGCGTTTTTGTTTTGACTTGTCATAACACCTGAGTCAGTTGACTGATGGCTTTTAGCAAACATTTGTTATGGAATTATGACACAATCCAGGCTGAGTTACAGATTACATTATGGTGGCGTTTGAAGTTCAGATCGATTCTAAAAGCATGCAGTGGTTCACGGCGTTATAAACAGGAATACACAGCGGCTCGCAAAATATTTTTTAAAAGTTAGCTGTCATTAGACTGTAAATAGGTTATTCTACAACCTTATGTTAAATTGATATCAAATTTTGTTGTACGGTGGCATCGTGGTTAGCACATCTGTCTCACGACAACAAGGTCTTGGGTTCGAGTCCTGAGCTCAGGAAGGGCATTTCTGTGTGGAGTTTACATGTTCTTGTTCTTGAATGGATTCCCTCTCTGCTTCTTGGTTTCCTCCAACAGTCCGAAGGCACGCACATTAAGATAATTGGATATTCTCAATTGCCCCTAGTTGTGAGTGAGAGTGTGAATTGATGCGTCTGTCTTGCTCTGCAATGGTCCGGCGAGCTGTTCAGTAAATACCCCACCTTCGCTCAGTGTCAGCTGAGGTAAGCTCCAGCTTTCCAATAAAGGTTAAATTGGTTGGGAAAATGACATGACATGAATGATTATCATCCATTCATTCATTTTCTGAACCGCTTAATCCTAATTAGGGCTGCAGGGAGATTATGTCAACTGACTCTAGATGAGGGCATGATTACACCAGGCCGGTTCAGGGCCTACACACACACACACACACAACCATTCACACTGACACCTAGGGGCAATTTGGAACCACCAATCAGTCTACTGTGCATGTTTTGGACTGCGGGAGGAAACCGGAGTACCGGGAGGAAGCCCATGCAAGCACGGGGAGAACATGCAAACTCCACACAGAAATGCCCTCGCTGAGTCCAGGAATCGAACCCTTCTTACTATGAGGCAGATGTGCTCACCACTGTGCGTAGGTTTATGTCAGCTGTCAGAAAAGGTGCTGTATAGTTCTCTGAACGCTGCCCTTATGCAAGGTGTTCTTCAGATTCCTCAGTTTGTTTTTTTCTCTTTTAATATGAACCACACACTGTATGTTTATGTGTATTCGCTCCCACAGGGCCTACCTGGACGTGAAGGAGTTGAAAGATATCCTTAAAGTTGATGGCTCCACACATCTTAACATCTTCTTTGCCAATTCTACTAATGAGGACCTGGCTGGAGTGGCAACCTGGCCGTGGGACAAGGAGGCCCTGACCCATCTCGGTAATAAAGTGTGTTTAATTTACACTGGATGAAGAACAAATGAGCGCCTGCTTTGAACTGAGTGTGTAGCTGGTGCTATTATTGGTATAACAGCATTTTGGAGGTTCTGTTTCATTTCTTATGGACCCCCTGATGTGTCCGGTATTTAAGTTGTACTTTTAAGGTCATGTAGCTGACTCAATTCATCATCTGACTTTTGAGTAAATGAGTCGTAGGTGCCAGCGCTTTGTTTGAACTTTTCATTTCTTTCTCCCCCTAAAAAAGGAAAAGATTGGCAAATATTGCTTTAATTAATTCCAGCTTCCAGCTCACTGCATGCTTCCATCCGTTCTTCCAGGAGGCATAGTGTTAAATCCTTCCTTCTATGGGACGTTCGGCCACACTCACACAATGATCCATGAAATCGGACACAGCCTGGGCCTGTACCACGTCTTCAGGGGCATCTCCGAGATCGAGTCCTGCAACGATGCCTGCTTGGAAATGGAACCTTCACTGGAAACAGGGGACCTGTGTGCCGACACAAACCCCACACCCAAATACAAGCACTGTCGAGACCCCGAGCCTGGAAACGAGACTTGTGGCTGCTGCAACTTCATCCACACACCATTCAATAATTATATGAGTTACACTGGTATGAATACACACACACACACACACACACACACACACACACACACACACACACACACACACACACACACACACACACACACACACACATACTACATATGCAGATTAGTATTCGTGTGCATATTCATATTCCTATTCTGGAATGTGTTACTACTAGTGGCAGCAGTGTTATACTTACTGCAGTGATTGTTTAATGAAAAAAATCATTTGCATGCAATAATTATTTTATTCATTTTTCATTTTAAAGGCAAAATATAATTAGAATGTTGAGACATTCTATAAAAAATGTACACTAAAAATATATACGTATACATTAAAAACTTTGTGATGTTATGAAGAGGAGGCTGAAATACCACCAGTTGTAATTGCTCTTCGATGACATGATGATGTCATCGGTGGCCCCAAATCAACTGCCGTTTAAGACCCCTGTGTTAGAACAGTGCATGAAAAAAAATAAACTGGATTTTTCGTGATGTTCCTGAAACGACATCTATCCAGAAACAATCACGTGACATATCTTCCTTACAATTTTATTCAGTTCGATACTGACTACATCTCATCCCTTTGATCAAACGTGTCATGTTTAAAAATCTATGTTGCTCTTTTTTGGCCCTGCAGATGACACCTGCACTGATTCGTTCACTGAAAATCAAGTGGCTCGCATGCACTGCTACTTGGACCTGGTTTATCAGACATGGCAGCCCAACTACAAGCCCCCTCCCGTCCCCATGGCACCCCGCGTGGTGGAACAACGTCAGGATTCTGTCACCGTAGAATGGTTCCCTCCAATCACGGGCCACTTCTATGACAGGTGAACTGAGGTTGCAGAGAGAGGCCTCGGGGACGTTCTGTCTATTTCTGGTTAGAGTTATACTGTATTTTTAGGGAGGGTGAAACACATATGGAGATGACGTGCTCCTGAGGATCAGGTGTGTTGTCATTCAATATGTGTGAAGCGCTCTTGAGGGAGGGTGCATGTTCTTTCACGTCCTGTGGATCACGAAGGAAATTGACATTTCTCAGTGGGGACAGTTGTTTTTTTTTTTTTTTTTTTTTTTTTCAACAAAACACAAAAACAATACAGACATTTTTTTTAATAGTCCACATGTGTTCTTGATTATAAGCTGGATTCATGATCATCTGATTCATTTATTGTCGTTACAGTCAGGACCTCCCCAAGAACATCTTGCTGACCCATGGATGGCATTTTTATTCTTTTTTAAAGACTATTCTTTCATTAGATGATTCAGTTCTGTGGAACCTTGTTGAGTCACCCGGTTATTTTGCTACACTCTTCAGAATGTCAGCACTGAGAGTCATAGATGTTTATTAGCATTTTTATGAGCAACACATCCATAAAGATAAGTTTAGGATAGCGTAATGTGCGACAGGTGTAATTCACTGAGCTTTGGGGAAACCCCTCAAGAACATGTCGAGGCATGTCGGAGTCGGTTGCTCAAACTTGTGCACTGTGTGTTTGTGTATCTCAGTGCTTGTCTCTCTCTCTCTCTCTCTCTCTCTCTCTCTCTCTCTCTCTCTCTCTGTTTGTGTGTGTGTGTTTGAGAGAGAGAGAGAGAGAGAGAGAGCTGCCAAGTGCTCAGAAATTATGCTGATCCTGTTCAGACGTCTTCAGTGACTCATAAAAGTGAAATCAGAGAATTATGAACATCTGAAGGTTCACAGGGCAAGCGTCCCATGTGACTCATCGTTTATGACAATGTTGAACAAAATTATAAATATAAAAAGGAAAGGAAAGAGGAAATGGCATTTATACATCAAAAAGGCAAAAATTACGTCAGTAAACTAATATAGGATAGAACCTATTATTATACAATATTTAATTTTAAATTCATATTATTTATATTATTTAATTGGATTAAAGTATAATTTATGTCCATTCATAAAACTGATGTATTTATATTTAATTTTTATTGCTATCAGTATTATTAATAATGATATTTTATTATTTTTGATTATATACATTTCAAAATAATATTATTAATAATATTAGTAGTAGTATTAATAATAATAATAATAATAATGAAATTATAATTGTATTTTTAAAATATATTATTTGTAATAATTTAATAATATAATAATAATTTAATAATATAATAATAATTATTATTATTATTACAAACCAATACAATCATTGTCCTAATTTTATAGTTTTATCATTTAAAAACGTCTCCCAATGGTATCCATGCATCAGTAATAAAAGAGTTTTCAGTATATTGGACTAAGTTGAGTTCCTGTCTGTTGATTTCCTAGAGAAGTGGGATCAGTGTGTGATAAATGTGCCGAAGGTCGAGTCTTTCTTCAGTACGCCTCCAACTCTTGGTCTCCGCGTCCCTGCTTACCTTCTGGACATTGGAGTCCACGGGAAGCTGAAGGTAAGACAGCAGAGCACTGATGTTCCTGTTACACACTCTAACAGTCCTGCTGTGAAAAGATTCATTTATAGGGAGAGCCCGGGATGTCAGGATCTCCCGAATGGACTCGGTATCGATCCTGGGCCAAGAACGCATGATCGGATATTGGGTATTGTAGGGGAGGAAGAAACCCTAATAGGTGCAGTATGTCACATAACAACAACAGTAGGAGCTGGTTGGTCACATGAGAGTCAGCTACCTGTAAAATATCCATGTCAGCAGTGTGCCATGTACACCTCACATACGTACACCTCACATATATACACCTCACATATATACACCTCACATATGTACACCTCACATATATACACCTCACATATGTACACCTCACATATATACACCTCACATATGTACACCTCACATATATACACCTCACATATGTACACCTCACATATATACACCTCACATATATTTACCTCACATATACACCTCACATATGTACACCTCACATATGTACACCTCACATATATACACCTCACATATGTACACCTCACATATATACACCTCACATATGTACACCTCACATATATACACCTCACATATGTACACCTCACATATATACACCTCACATGTGTACATATGTGAGGTGTATATATGTGAGGTGTACATATGTGAGGTGTATATATGTGAGGTGTACATATGTGAGGTGTACATATGTGAGGTGTATATATGTAAGGTATATATATGTGAGGTGTACATATGTGAGGTGAATATATGTGAGGTGTATACGTGAGGTAAATATATGTGAGGTGTATATATGTGAGGTGTATATATGTGAGGTATATATATGTGAGGTATACATATGTGAGGTGTATATATGTGAGGTGTACATATGTGAGGTGTATATATGTGAGGTGTATATATGTGAGGTGTATATATGTGAGGTATATATATGTGAGGTGTATATATGTGAGGTATATATATGTGAGGTGTACATATGTGAGGTGTATATATGTGAGGTGTGTACGTGAGGTAAATATATGTGAGGTGTATATATGTGAGGTATACATATGTGAGGTGTATATATGTGAGGTGTACATATGTGAGGTGTATATATGTGAGGTGTACATATGTGAGGTGTATATATGTGAGGTGTACATATGTGAGGTGTATATATGTGAGGTATACATATGTGAGGTATACATATGTGAGGTGTATATATGTGAGGTGTATATGTGAGGTGTACATATGTGAGGTGTATATATGTGAGGTGTATATACACATATGTACACCTCACATATATTTACCTCACATACACACCTCACATATATACACATGAAGGTCCGCCTTCACCGCATCCATAAATCTTCTCTTTGGTCTTCCTCTGGGCCTTTTGCCTGGTAGTTCCAACCTCAGCATCCTACGACCAATATACTCACTATCCCTGCTCTGTACATGTCCAAACCATCTCAATCTAGCCTCTCTGACTTTGTCTCCAAAACATCTAACATGTGCTGTCCCTCTGATGTACTCATTTCTGATCCTATCCATCCTCGTTACTCCCAAAGAGAACCTCAACATTTTCATCTCTGCTACCTCCAACTCTGACTCCTGTCTTTTCCCCAGGGCCACTGTCTCTAAACCATACAACATTGCTGGCCTCATCACCGTCTTGTACACTTTTCCCTTCATTCTTGCCGATACTCTCCTATCACACATCACACCGACACTGTTCTCCATCCATTCCAACCTGCCTGCACGCGCTTCTTCACCTCTTTTCCACACTCTCCATTGCTCTGGATTGTTGAGCCTAAGTACTTAAAATCCTCCACCTTCTTTATCTCTGCCCCCTCTAACCTCAAAGTTCCTCTTGGGTCCTTGTTGTTCACACACATGTATTCTGTCTTACTAAGACTAACCTTCAATCCCCTCCTTTCCAGGGCATACCTCCACCTCTCTAGATTTTCCTCCACTTGGTCTCTGCTCTCACTACAGATCACTATGTCATCTGCAAACATCATAGTCCATGGAGATTCTTGTCTAACCTCATCTGTTAGCCTGTCCATCACCATAGCAAACAAGAAGGGGCTGAGAGCTGACCCTTGATGCAGTCCCACCTCCACCTTGAAGTCTTCTGTCACACCGACAGCACACCTCACCACTGTCTTACATCTATCATACATGTCCTGCACCACTCTAACATACTTCTCTGTCGCTCCAGACTTCCTCATACAATACCACAGTTCTTCTCTCGGCACCCTGTCATATGCTTTCTCCAGATCCACAAAGGCACAATGCAGCTCCTTCTGACCTTCTCTGTACTTCTCTATTAACATCCTCAAAGCAAACACTGCATCTGTGGTGCTCTTTCTTGGCATGAAACCAAACTGTTGTTCACAAATGCTGACCTCTGCCCTTAATCTTGCTTCCACTATTCTTTCCCATAGCTTCATTGTATGGCTCATCAACTTTATCCCTCTGTAGTTGCCACAACTCTGTACATCGCCCTTGTTCTTAAAAATGGGCACAAGCACACTTCTCCTCCATTCCTCTGGCATCTGCTCACTTTCTAAGACCTTGTTGAATATTCTTGTCAGAAAATCTACTGCTACCTCCCTAGACACTTCCATACCTCAACTGGTATGTCATCAGGGCCAACTGCCTTTCCACTCTTCATCCTCTTCAATGCCCTCCTCACTTCTCCCTTACTAATCTTTGCTACTTCCTGCTCCTCAACAGTCACCCCTTCTACTCTTTTTTCTCTCTCATTTTCCTCATTCATCAGCTCTTCAAAGTACTCTTTCCATCTTCCCAGCACACTTCTGTCATCAGTCAATACATTTCCCTCTCTGTCCTTTATCACTCTAACTTGCTGCACGTCTTTCCCATCTCTATTTCTCTGCTGTGCTAACCTGTATAGATCATTTTCTCCCTCCTTACTGTTCAACCTATCATACAAGTCATCATACGCCCTCTGTTTGGCCTTTGACACTGCTACCTTCGCCTTACGCTGTGTCTCCCTGTACTCCTGTTTACTCTCTTCGGTCCTCTCAATGTCCCACTTCTTCTTGGCTAACCTCTTCTTTTGTACACACTCCTGCACTTCCTCATTCCACCACCAAGTTTCCTTATCTACTTTCCTTCCAGAGGACACACCAAGTACTCTCCTACCGGTCTCCCTGATCACATTGGCTGTGGTTGTCCAGTTCTCTGGAAGCACTTCCTGACTACCCAAAGCCTCTTTCAACTCCTCCTTGAAGACAACACGACACTCTTCCTTTTTCAGCTTCCACCACTTTGTCTTCTGCTCTGCCTTTGCCTTTTTCACCTTTCTCACCATCAGTGTCATCCTGCACACCACCATCCTATGCTGTTTGGCAACACTCTCACCCACTACTACTTTGCAGTCACTGACTTCCTTCAAATTACATCGCCTACACAAGATGTAGTCTACCTGTGTGCTCTTACCTCCGCTTTCATAAGTCACCCTATGCTTCTGTTTCTTCTTGAAGAAAGTATTCACCACAGCCATTTCCATCCTTTTTGCAAAATCGATCAACATCTGTCCTTCTGTGTTCCTGTCCTGGATACCAAACCTGCCCATCACTTCCTCGTCCCCTCTGTTTCCTGCACCAACATGTCCATTGAAGTCTGCTCCAATGACCACTCTTTCACCTCTGGGGGGACTCTGCATCACTTCATCTAACTCACTCCAGAATCTCTCCTTCTCTTCTAGCTTACATCCTGCCTGTGGGGCATAAGCACTAACAACATTGACCATCACGCCTTCAATTTCTAACTTGAGACTCATCACTCTGTCTGACACTCTTTTCACTTCGAGAACATTCCTGACAAACCCCTCCTTCAAGATGACTCCTACTCCATTTCTCTTCCCATCCACACCATTATAAAACAGTTTAAACCCTGCTCCTAAGCTTTTAGCCTTTCTACCTTTCCACCTGGTCTCCTGAACACACAGTATGTCCACCTTCCTCCTCTGCATCATGTCAGCCAGCTCCCTATCTTTTCCTTGCATAGTTCCAACATTCCTCACATATATGTGAGTTCCTCACATATATACACCTCACATATATTTACCTCACGTATACACCTCACATATATACACCTCACATATATACACCTCACATATATATATATACCTCACATATATACACCTCACATATATATACCTCACATATGTACACCTCACATATGTACACCTCACATATGTACACCTCACATATATACACCTCACATATGTACACCTCACATATGTACACCTCACATATATACACCTCACATATGTACACCTCACATATAAACACCTCACATATACACCTCACATATGTACACCTCACATATATACACCTCACATATGTACACCTCACATATGTACACCTCACATATGTACACCTCACATATATACACCTCACATATGTACACCTCACATATGTACACCTCACTTATGTACACCTCACATATATACACCTCACATATGCCTTCATGGTTGGAAAGGTTAAATGAATCTGTCATTTGGCCCACAGTATTTTTCAATACGACTCTGGGACTGGAAGCCATGACCTCACAGTTCTCAAAGTAGCACCCTGGAACCCACCTAGTTCAAGGGAAGCATGCGGGACACTTGCAGGGTAATACTGACTGACTCTTGGAAAGCAAAAAAATTCTGTCATCTACTGAGAAGTCCAGCTATGCCGGACCAAGGATCGGTTTCTATCTGAGGATTTCTATCTGCTATAATGTGAGATTAAAGCCACGCCCACTTCAGAAATAAATCTGAATACAAAATAAAAAAGTGTCTCTTCTGTAGGGCAAACAGATTCAGGTAACGTCATTACTCCCGAACTCGTTATCGCCGTAAAGGACAGGTTTCTTCCGGGCTCATCAGTCAACACATAACGAACCATGTTCCAGACAAACGCAGCCGTTGGGCGGATGTGCTCACGGCAACCTAGCGCATCTTCCTGAGAGCCTGGTGTATTGTGGGCTTTATGAATGTGTCATCACTGCATTATGAAGCCAGACACTTCTTAAAGCTCGTACACGCATCACCCTCCTGCTCGCCTTCTCAATACATCTCTGATCCTCCACTCCAGCCAGACCAAAGGGTCGGATGAAAAGATGAAATCAGCAACCGACCGAAAGTAGGCTGCCTTACCCTCCAGCACCCACAATCTCCTTCTTTGCTCTGTGTTACTTCAGTCGCTCTCAGAACAACTGAGTGTGGAGAGAACAGTTTGGGCAAGGAGGTGGAATTTGGCTTTTATAAATAGTCTGCACAGCTGTGCTGCCGCAAACCTCTCCGACAGCTGCTTTATTAATTATTGTTTGCAAGCGTGGCTGGCATCAAAACAGTGATGTGTCAGTTTGTCAGGATTGCATCTGAGAGGAGTGCTCTTACCCGGGAAATCAGTGTATACATGTGTGTGTGTGTGTGTGTGTGTGTGTGTGGGTGTGTGTGTGTGTGTGTGTGTGTGCGTGTGTGTGTGTGTGTTTGTGTGAGTGTGTGTGTTTGTGTGTTTGTGTGTGTGCGTGTGTGCGTGTGTGTTTATGCGTGTGTGTGTGTGTGTGTGTGTGTGTGTGTGTGTGTGTGTGTGTGCGTGTGTGTGTGCGTGTGTATGCGTGTGTGTGTGTGTGTGTGTGTGTGTGTGTGTGTATGTGTGTGTGTGTGTGTGTGTGTGTGTGTGTGTGTGTTTGTGTGTGTGCATGTGCATGTGAGTGTGTTTGTGTGTGTGTGTGTGTGTGTGTGTGTTTGTGTGTTTGTGTGTGTGCGTGTGTTTGTATGCGTGTGTGTGAGTGTGTGTGCGTGTGTGTTTGTGTGTGTGCATGTGTGCGTGTGTGTGTATGCGTGTGTGTGTATGTGTGTGTGTGTTTGTGTGTGTTTGTGTGTGTTTGTGTGTGTGCATGTGTCTGTGAGTGTGTGTAAGTGTGTGAGTGTGTGTGTGTGTGTGTGTGTGTGTGTGTGTGTGTGTGTGTGTGTGTGTGTGTGTGTGTGTGTGTGTGTGTGTGTGTGTGTGTGTGTGTGTGTGTGTGTGTGTGTGTGTGTGTGTGTGTGTGTGCACTGTCTCGTAACTCTGGGGGGTCTTTTTACTCTTGAAATATTTTGTGTTTAGACAGACGACGGACCTTTATGTAGACAAATGCATTTCCTCATCATTACTCAGAATTCTACAATCAGAGAATCACATTTCCTCACCATTACTCTTGAATCATGCCCTCTGGGAATATGTGGTCATTAGGTGAGATGTTTAGGACCCATTCTGATTCCTATCACTTTGAGAAAGCGAGTTTTTATGATGTGTCTCGTAGGAGGCGGTGATCATTAACTCTCTGATCAATGGGTGCTGGTCAGGACGTCTTGTTAGCTTCCTGGCTTTCCATGAAATTGGATCATTTCCTTAAACCATCTATAGATGGAGATAGACTGCAATTCTGACCCTCAGCTCCTTATTGAGAGCAGAAAACATGTCCAGACTTGCCACTGTTGCTGCGTATAAATGCTTCCCTGTTTTCTGTCTTGGAACAGTTTCCTGCGAATGGTGGGCTCCCCTTTAGAGCGCCCCTCTTACGTGCTTGTGTGTGTGTGTGTGTGTGTGTGTGTGTGTGTGTGTGTGTGTGTGTGTGTGTGTGTGTGTGTGTGTGTGTTTCTGCTCATTCGAGAACCCTGAAACCCCTTCGTGCAGCTGCTTGGACCTGTTTTTGTTTGTGCCTTGTATTTCTTGGCCAGTGACAACTTCGCAACATGCCACCTTCCCACAAATGCCCTCCTCTTCTGCGATCAGCCCCATGCCCAGCTGGCATGGATGGCACAGACAGACACAAACGCAATCCTCTTGCGCCTGCTTTACCTGTCAGCCCCATTCTCATACCACCTCACGACCTTCCCATTCTTGGACCGTGGTGGTCAACTGGGAGCACTTCTCTCATAAATCTTTACAGCTGGGAATTTTGCGGCCGACTAAAGTGAAAAAAGCGGTAGAGTACGAGTGTGGGAATTATGTAGGGGGAAGAAAAAAATCCTGTGGATTCTGGAAAGCATGCCGAAACCAGGCAGGGTAGTTAAGGCCACTGCAAAGTGCATGCGGTTTGTGACATTTACATGAGACGAAGCGAGACTAGTGCTGATTCAAACCAGGGGACTTTTTTTTTTTGAGAAATAAAAGACACTTCCACAAAAGGAAAAAAAAAAGAAAAACATATGGAAAAGAAGTCCATAAATAAAAGAGCCTGGCTAATGAAATCAGTATCCGGACATTGTATTAATCTCCCAGGCTGCTTTGAATGTCTGAGAACATGGCGGCTGGTAATGTGTGCCATGCTTGGGCTTGCATGTGGCTCAACTTAGACACTTTTGAGGCCTCACACGTCCCCCCAACTGTTCTCTGTATTTCCGTATCGTTGCGGTTTTGGAGATGCTACCAGTGCTTGGAAACATCTTTCTACTAGAGCGAAGCCCCATAGTCATCATATATAGTTCAGCTGGGTGTGCCATGTCCTGTCTCGTGTCTACGACAAGAAACATAAATAAGGCTACCGGGTTGCTCCGGTAATTGGCTGTTACGTATCACTGACTTGTGTGACGATGGCCAGCAATAAAATAAAATAAAATAAAAAAAAAAATATATATATATATATTTATATATATATATATCGTATGCCTCCGTTAGTCCCAAAGGACTATGGCTGCGCTCTGGCCAGTATCCCGACTGGTGATACTCCCCAGTGCACAGAGCCTGGGTAGGGAGTAATGAGGGACAGGCTGTTACCCAAGCAGCAAGTAACCCCCCATCTCGGCGCCACCGGAAGGATCCAATGGAAAGGCAAATGCCGATACGACTGGGTTCCAGTGCCGCTGCAGGAGAGAAACTACAGTCAATTAACCTACAGTGCACGTCTTTGGATTGCGGGGGAAACCGGAGCACCCGGAGGAAACCCGCACAAGCACGGGGAGAACATGCAAACTCCACACAGAAACGCCCAGGCCGGGAATCGAACCCGGGCCTTCTTGCTGTGAGGCGGACGTGCTAACCACTACGCCACCGTGCCGCCATATATATATATATATTACTAATAACAAACACCAAACACAATAATAGAGGCTCATAAGCAACTGTTAAGACTCGGACTGAACAAAAAAACTAATAATAAGTAGCTGAGGATGGCACAGTGACGCAGTGGTTAGCACATCCATCTCACAGCAAGAAGGTCCTGGGTTCGATTCCAGGCTTCAGT
Source organism: Plotosus lineatus (assembly GCA_024760905.1). Taxonomy (NCBI): domain Eukaryota; kingdom Metazoa; phylum Chordata; class Actinopteri; order Siluriformes; family Plotosidae; genus Plotosus; species Plotosus lineatus. The sequence continues at coordinate 22,727,062 of CM045740.1, read as the reverse complement.
GTTTCTGTGTAGAGTTTGCATGTTTTTTCATGCATGGATGGGTTTCTGCCACGTACCCCGATTTCCTCCGACAGTCCAAAAACATGTACAGTAGGCTAATTGGCTGTTCCAAATCAGCCCAGGTTTGAGTGAGTGTGTGTGTGTGTGTGTGTGTGTGTGTGTGTGTGTGTGTGTGTGTGTGTGTGTGTTGGCGTTGACCCTGTGCTGGCCTCAAGACCTTCCATGGTGTACCCCATACTCACCAGGAGTTGGTTGGGATGGACACAGTGAATGAATCATTTATATCAGATCGGCAGACAGACGTACACGTAAATAAATGTTCATGGAGCAAGTTCTGAAATTAGAAGAATGACAGAGCGTGAGCATGAATTCGTTAAGCGGATAATTAAACTCGCAAGACAGGTGAAGAAATTAATGTGGAAATTAACACAGAAATGCGGTGCAGTAAAGGCCAACCCAGATATCCACTGCTTTCAGGAGATCTAGATAGTACTTTACTTTTCGAGAGGAAATACTTTCACCTTCCGTAACACATTCATAAGCACATTATAAAGAAATAACATGCTTTCATTCAAAAAAAAAAAAACCTATATTCTGTTAAAATGGATTTTTTTTCCATTTTTGCTAACAGCTAAAAAACTTCCATTTGTTACTCGTCATTTTGCTGACACAGGGGCTTCGTAAATTTCAAACTGTACACTTAGACTGTTATATTGCCTGAAATAATCCTCTGGGTGAAGATGGGGTGCATCCTGAACAGCGGGAGAATCTATTGTAGGGCCAACACACACACACACACACACACACACACACACACACACACACACACACACACACACACACACACACACACACACAGACAGAATGCTTACCTGACTCCTAGGGATGATTTGAAACAGACACTACAAGGAAAGGTACATGTTTTTAGACTGGAAGGAAACCCCCCGGAGTTCCCGGTGGAAACAGGCAAACGCCACACGGAAACACCCTCGCTGAGTACATGGCTCGTACCCAAGAGCTTCTTGGTGTGAGGCAGCTATGCCAGACTGTACACCACCCTGATGCCTGTTGTTGCCCTTTATATTTATTCCATTAATAATAAGCACATTATAAGCCATGCACGACATGGATTCTTTATTAAAAGTCACTAAATTTAAGAATAATTGAGACCTACCTAATTTTTCTTACACTAATTAATGTTTGGTAGCAAAAACTTTTTTTTAAAAAAATGAATTATTAACTGCTTATAAATGTGTAATAATGCATTACAGATTTCAGTGAGAAATTATGAAAATAATAATTCTTAGTTTATTCATTCAAACCTGTTTTCAAACAAACAGCACTGTGTCCTGAAGTGCGATGAAAGCTCAATGTGGAAGTGTTTTAAATCAAATGTCACCTGAAAATCCAAGTTCTATAGAATTTAACCCCCCCCCCAGAAACTGGCTCGAGTCCCGCCCTTCCAAAAATGCCAACTTTGAAAGTAGTTGTATAAATAAATTGATTTGACAACTCTGGGCATGAAGGTCAGCCTGAGACAGTGGGTCAGTGTACAGGCTGTTACATCAGCACCAGGTTGGTGTGCATGTTCTAGGAAACGGGAGGCCACCAGCTCTCCCCTTGTGCAGTGTACGTGCTCTGCAGCACTCTCCGTCCCCTCATTATTTACCCATCTGCACTGCATTCCGTACACCGCCGCTCGTTCTATTCTAGCGTCGTCCCGCTCTCACATGATACGGGGAGGTCAGCGTGAACAGACGAATGCTCAACCTTCAATTCACTGCAATTAAGCTGGATGCCATCCAGCTGTGGTTTCCCCCAATTTTTTTTTTTTTTTTCTTTTTTGGATTTTTTTTTTTCCACTGTGCTAGAAAGAGCACTTTCCTAGACAATCTTGTGGCCCCGCGGGATTAGCTAATCAAGTGAAAATGCGAGGCACTGATTCATGGAGGAATTCTCAGGTCACCTGGAAAATAGGGCCTGCTGCCGCGAAAGCAACTGAACCTTGACTCAAAGCGCCTGAAGGACGGAGCGATTAGTCCACTTTGGAATAATTCGCATAATAAATGACACTCATCCGTCTTATGAAATGACTACCTACAAATTATAGCTATTAGAATATTATGTTTGTAAATGCTTAAATAGGAAATTGCCCACACACACACACACACACACACACACACACACACACACACACTAAGTAATGCCTAATGAAAGATTCTTGGCTAAAGTAGTTTCTTAAGGTTATAATATTTATTATTATTATTATTATTATTATTATTATTATTATTATTATTATTATTATTATTATTATTATTATTATTATACTAATAATAATAGTACTAATACTGTTACTCAGATATTGCTCTTTGCTGGCCACACACATGCTTAAAATAATAAAAGTGTTGATGATCTGGCCTGGAAAGCCAATTGAGTGTGCAGTTGATTAAACACTGGAATTTTGTGCGCTACCCAGAAATGAGGTTAGCAAATGGGTTTCGCCGTTGCCAGCTTGGATTTGCACAAAGGAAAAGCATCAGCGTCTACTGTTCTCGCCCATCTCCCTTGTGCCATGTGATGAATGCTAGTGGACGTCACTCCAAATATGGCTGGACTGTTGCATATGAGGTGTAGCCGGAGCCTTGAGATGAGACACCCACATCACTGGGCAGCTCTGCTTTCTAGTTTTCTGCTGATGGAATCACATTGTGGTGGGAAAGTGCAACAGAAGAAAAAGGGGAGAATGAAGAAAAACAAAACAAAAAGACAAACAAACAAACCCCCCCCCCCCTCCTCCTCCTCCTCCCCTCCCATCCCATTATGTGACCTGGTGTATAAAATAAACCATTTAGCCACGGAAAATTGGTGTGCGGCCAATCTGTGGCAGGTGGTTTGAGATTGCTGGTTTTCGTTGCACGTACTCCCCATTATTTTCCCATTGGTTACGCTAAGGCTAAATTAATACTGATAATCCTAATGCTAATCCTAATTACATGCGTACATGTAGAAATCTGCACGTGGTACATTAAGGCTATCAATTTTAATTACCGGACTTCAAAACTGAACACTCCAGCAGCCCACATACTCCGCTGCCTTTTAATGACTTGCTTTTGAGGAATTTGATCCATAGACTAAAGCAGTTTTAGGACGTTACAGCTTTATACTCCACATATTTCCTCCAGAAATAGAATCTCTTTGATAAGCAGAATATTTTGAATAACAATGGCTCAGGTCCCGCAGTCGAAATTGCAGAGTTATTATTCTTTGTCTGAAATGTGATTAAGTAAAACCAACCCAATATCCCTCACTGAATAAGAGAAAATATTTGTTGGCAGACTTCAGCCAGATTCCACTCCGCACATGATCAAAGGCATTACACCATTTTTTACGGATCATCAAAACACACATATGCTCCCACAGCTATGCTTTTAGGAATTGATACGCACACATTCATAACTTAAGAAATTCCCTTTTTGGACTCCAGGGACTTTTAAACAGAGACTTTTCCTTTCTTCATTTCTAATTAGCTGATAAATGGAGCTCTGCTTGCTTATTGAGTATTTCCAAAGAAGAACAGCCCCAGTGGAGATTCAAAAATCTGTAAAGTGAGTCCAATATTTTCCAAAATCCAGTGGTAACAATTACGCTGCGATCTTGACCGAATTGGCATGGCGAACAATAGTAGTGGCGTTGCCGACTCACACCTCCAGAGTTCCTTGTACAGTCCTGAGTTTTGGGTTACAGTTTGTACCGAGGTTTGCATTATCTGCTCTGTCTGCATAGGTTTCCTCTGGGTTGTTCAGGTTCTTCCGCCCTCCAAAAAGTAGCTGGCTTTGTTTAATTGCCCCTTGGTGTGGATGTGAATGTATATGACTGGTGCCCATCTAAAGTATATTTCCTAGTGCTGGTCCATCCTTCCTGGGATAAGCTCCAGATCTTCTTCCAGGCTGGCAAAGATAAATCCATTACCAGAAAAGAATGACGCAGTATACTCAATCAAACTTGGCTCAATTGGATTAACCACACTAGTTATCATTGATGATATTTTATTTATTTATTTATTTTTTTACAAATCCCAGAGTTGAATATCCATATTATCACATAGATATAGTAGACACATAGGTGTCTACCCCCAAGACTCAAGGCATTTTGGCAGATGTATAGTATTTCCTAACATTCATGAATTTGTTTGTTTGTTTGAATAAATTCCAAGCCACACCCACCTACAGATTTTCACCAAACTTGGTGGGGACACTACTCTACCTGACTCCCAAAAGTGATTTGATTTTAGAATATCTACAGCAAAGATCAAGGCTTAAGGCATGGTCACAAAGTTGGGGGAATTTGCTGTGTTGACTACTGTGAGTCAAAGAATAGTGTCGTAGTTAGCATGTCTGTCTCATGGCGATAACGTCCTGGGGCCAGATAACAAGCTTAGCTTGACTTTGTGTGCCTATGTTGGTTTCCTCCAAGTACTCCTGTTTCCTCCCACTGTCCAAAAACATGCATATTATGCCCTTTGGCCATTCCAAATTGCCCCTAGATGGGAGTGTGAATAGTTTCATGTATTGGCTCTGCAATGGATTGGTGAGCTGTTCAAGATGTCTTCACCCACAATGGACTGAGATATGTATAAATGAATGACGTTTAACCTTGAAAAGACAAATTATAGCCATCTCATAAATCCTTCAAGTCTGTGTAGGCTTTTTGTGTTAATTTGGTCACATCCCATCCTATAGAACCTATCTGAAGGTGACTACATCGGTAATTTAAATGAGTTCCCATATATAGTTGATATTGGTATACACGTATAAACATGCAGTTGTTATCTTTTGTCCATCAGGTCCACCAGATGTGGAGCAAGTCTGTGAGCCAAGTGTTCGTACCTGGAGCCCTCATAATGGTATGGAGGTGGGGCTGGTACCACCACCATGTCCACTGCAGGGCTGCATGTTGCAGCTGGAATTTGCATACCCAGTCGTGCCTGAGTCACTCACTGTCTGGGTGACATTCTGTTCATCAGAGGAGACGGCTCTTCCTGCGATCCACAACATCATATTGCTTTGTGTAGGTGGGCATAACCTCTCTCTGGGACCCAGTGATGTGTTCTGCGACATGCCGCTGACCGTCAAGCTTGATGTAAAAGAGAAGGTGTACGGTGTGCAGTTCTTCACCATGGAGCAGCATCTCGAGATCGATGCCACTTTACTGACATCCAAGCCTGACTGTCCACTGTGCCAGGATTGTGAAGAGTTGCGTTACAGACTCTTGCGTCAACCATCGTTTAGTCATGCTCCCAAAGGCATTGAACTTGGCGACTCCGCACGCAGATATGTAGACAGGTAAGAAGTTGCTTTTAAAAAGTTTTAGGAGACTGGGAATGGGTTGAAGGATTTTGGGGGTGACCGTGGTGTAGTGTTTATCACGTCCACCTCACAGCAAAATAGTCTGGCTTCAAGTCTCGGGCTCAGATATTTCTTTGTGGAGTCTGTATGCTTGCGTGGGGTTTCCTCAGGGCTCTGCAGTTTCCTCCCACTGGCCAAAGACATGCAAATTGCCAAATTCCAAATTGCCCCTAGGACTGAATGTGATAGTCTGGCAAACTCCTCAGGGTGCACCTGCACTCCTTTGCCCGGGGACTGCTGAAATAAGCTCCAGCCTCCTGGCGACTGTACTCTTATTAAGCAGTTTGGCAAATGAATGAGTGAGTTACAGGAATATTATAAAACTGATATATTATGGGATGTGAACAGAAGCAGTTTGTATATTTTCTGAAGGGGCAGCTTGATTCTTGAACAACAGATTTACATTCTGTTCTGGATCTGCGTGCTTTATGCTTTGCAGGGTGGAGTTTACCAAAAAACATGGGCGTGTCCCAGGTATTCACCATTTTGACTTTGCACTGTTAATACAGCTGCAGCGGACACACACACACACACACACACACACACACACACACACACACACACACACACACACACACACACACACAAACATGAAATGTCATTCAACACCAATATTAAATAAATTTCATGAGAGCATTAATTAATTACTTGTATCATCCCTTTAAATTGGCAGAGACAGCACCTTAATCAGAGACATTAATCATCTCGAGACCTTTTTATTTAATTATTTTTTGGATCAAGTTATTAATTAAATTCAAATGAGCCTCTGCAGTCCACATTTTTTCAAGGCAAATCGCCTGGATGCTCCAGAAAACCCCGTCTTGATCAGCTCCCTGCAAGAAAATTCTGGAAACATTACAGACATGGTCTAGATTTTGCTCATTTGAACGGACGGCCAGGGTGGCTCTGTGGTGGAGTGGTTGACATAGCTGCTTCACTATAAATGAAGGTCCTGGGCTTGGTAAGGACATTACCATGTGGAGTTTGCACATTCTTGCGTGGGTTTTCTCTGTAGACTCATTTGCTCTACAAAATTATTCTTAAGTGCTAGCGTGAGTGTGAGTGGTCTGACGAGCTGCTGAGGGTGTGGCCCACCTTTGCTCAGAGTCAGTTGGGATGGTTAGGGCTTTGGAAAATTGAAATGTATTGAAAATGAATAGACTGCATAGAAAATTATCGTAAGTATGTGCGAAACCGGACTCTGAATATTCAGAACTTTCCTCATGTGTTAAGAGCTTTTGGATTTCTCAGATTTTCATCATTACAAACTTTGGTACTATCATCAGTAGATTGGAGTTTAGGTTAAAAAAGTGACCCGTCCTCTACCTTCCTGTGAAACTCTTTTATTGCTCTATTCATGTTTTTCCCATCTGAAGTGTTAGATGTAAATTTTTGAATCATGCTCCCTGTTGTTGACTGTTTCAAGATGTCTGTGATAATTGGCTGTTATGAAAGCCGCTGTATTCTGACTCATCTTCTTTGCCAAAAAAACAGGATTTTAGTGCAGAATTTTATTGATTTTGGATTTCAGCATTGGCTCAAGTTAAGGTGCTCCTGAACTTCACGCTGCACTGATAAAAAAGCCCCGATACATCTTCACCTTTTCCTTTAAACATAGCGGTATTATTGGCCCACCCTTGTTTAATCCCCATGCGAACACAAACCACATTTCCAGGGTGGGAGCTGCTGATGGTGGCAGTATCTGGGGTGCCTCTGGGTTTGTTTTCCTTTCCACCCTCCTTTCTAGGAAGTGTCAGAAAAGATTTCCACTTGGAACTCATTTTAGATATGGGCCGCTGAACCGGGCGTGCTGAGGACGAGAAGGGACTCTTGGTCGATGAAGTTGAAACAGGTTGGACGCCACATTGCATAGTACACATCTACGATAATTCCAGTTTACGCAAGAGAAAGATTAAAAGAAAGAGAGAGAGAGAGAGAGAGAGAGAGAGAGAGAGAGCAGCTGCATGGAAACTTGAGTTGAGTCCCTGTTGCTGTTTGGTAATTGATGCACAAGGGCAACTGATAAATTGAGGGAAAACCCTCTAGAAGCCATTTTTCTTTCTTGGGACATTCACAGCTTTATGGTACATCATGGATGGCTGAGCAGTCCACGTGAAATGTTGAATTTGTTTGCAACTGTGGAAGATCCATTCCACTGTGGTTTTGGAAATATGATGAGCAATTTCACAGTGACCTGCTGAAGTTCTTTGAAATCTGAACTGCTCTGTCATCGAGGTAATGATTCTATGTCAGCATCTGCAATGGTCAGAATTTACTTTCCATCCATGTGTGTGTGTGTGTGTGTGTGTGTGTGTGTGTGTGTTTGTGTGTGTGTGTGTGTGTGTGTGTGTGTGTGTGTGTGTGTGTGTGTGTGTGTGTGTGTGCGCACGAGAGAGAGAGAGAGAGAGAAATATCTCTCAAAGAAAACCTTATCCTTTACTAAAAACAGCCACACTATTGGTTTCATTTGCGAAGCCACACTGGATGAGATTTCTTCAAATGGCTTCTCCTTCTTCTCCTTCTTCTCCTTCTTCTTCTTCTTCTTTTTTTTTTTTTTTTTGTAGCCATGCTCCTGCTCCAAAATACAGATGTACCACTCTGTTATTTTTTCCCCCAGCACGGCATCAAATGTCAAAGGCTTGAGAAGAATTTTCTGTTTATCAAGAGCTATCAAGTTATCAATCATGCTTTAGTTCCTTTGATTTGCGTGATTCCGGCAGACATTTTTCATCAGCTGAAGAAATGCACAGCATATCCGAAAGACATTTGTCTATATAAGTGTACATGTAACACACAGAGAACCATATTTTCCATATGGAATAGTCATAACAGGAAATGGCAAATCCATCTCCAGCTCAATTTCCACAACACAGTCCCTTCCAAACTCTCAAACAGTATCAAGCATCCTTGCACCGCTCTCTCTTATGTTGTCTTTTATTTTGTTCCTCCTCCATTACTTCAACCACGGCACAGTAAGTACCTCCATTTGTTTATGAGTCAAAGGTACAAACACATTGTACAACCACACCTAAAGCACTACAAGCATTTGAAGAACGGGCTGCAATCATGGTTACGATGACAGATTCTCTCAGTCCATGCCATGTCATCAGCATGTGTTCATGTCTTAAGTGCATGGACTTGTCATTAATCCCTGTGAAATGGACGGGCTTAACTTACATAATTTGAGACATCATTCTGTCCTCCACTCCAGAGCTGTTGAGCGTGTGACAGAAATCCCCCACTAATAGAATACAAATGAATCTGTATTGTGCGGGTGTTGAGCTGTAGATAAGAGTCAGCATGTGTAAAGATTTTGACACTTTCAGAGCTGTCGGAGAATTCTGGGAGGTTGGGAAACTTGGCCTGTTTAAGGTTGAGCTCAGATGATACAGTACAGAAACATGTTTTAATGTGCATTGTTTTGATTGGCACTTTAAGGCAACACCTTAAATATAACACGTGGGAGTGGACATGGTGCGGTGGTGGTTGTTGTTTTGTTACTAATTAATGATGGAGTGTGATGCAGCGTAACATGAAGCAGAGTTACTGTCAGCCTCAAGCAAAGTTCTCACATAAATTGGTGATATTTAAGAGCCGTTGCATGGACGACCGCGACCATTCCAGTGGATGATGCTAGCAAAAATAAACTTGCGAAGGAAGTATGCACTAGCCTGAGAAACTTGAGGATCTGCAATGCATATGTCTTCCATCAATACCTGCGATGCATTATATAGTATTTGCTATTCCATGCAACATACTGAAGGCCACAGATGGCTCATGGATGCCTTGACGGTTGCAATGGTTAAAATTGATCCCATTCTTGACCCGTAATCATTTTCAACATGCTTTCCTGGTTCTTACAGTACCGTCTTGGCTTTGACATACACTCACTATCCGAGTTACGACCTAGATCCGTTTCGACTAACCAGTCGTAAGTCAGATTGGTCGTAAGTCGGATCCCATTCACCCAGCACTTGCTATGAATTGATGTGAAGCGTATTCTTCACCTGCACGTTCTTTCAACATGCGAAATAAACTTGTAGCTTTACTTTGCACTGCTCGCAACATCACTTTCACATTTCTTTGGCTATTATTTTCCAACTGCATATATCGCAACTTTTCCATCTCTGCAATCGGTCCTTCACGCTGTTTTGTGATGATAGTTGACTTAATTGGGACTGCTGCTTTCACTGCTTCCTTAATGCGGTCCTTGTCCTTCAAAATTGGAGACACCGTGGAGTGGGAGAGATGGAGATTTCACATTTACTTTCATCTTCATCTCCAACGACAGTGTCTTCCTTGCTTTCTTGGTAGAATTGCCATCTGATGAATCGAACTTCCTCTTGGGGACCATGGTAACGGTGTACAGTAAATGAATGTAAAATTGTGACAGTATCTAGTCACTGAGTGTAATGGAAGAATGCTGTGAGGGTAAGATGCTGCGATGCTGTGCTGCCACAACTACCTTATGCACTGCCCTCTCAGACATATGTGAGGCGCTCCACCGAATGTAGGCGCTTGTCGCAAGTGACGTATGGTGCTTGTGAGACAAAGCGTGGCTTATCCGGACTTCCGATCTTTCAAGTTAGCAAGTGCGCGTTGAACACTTGTTTAGTACTCAACCATCACTTGCTCACTTGAAAGATCGGAAATCTGGATAATCCGCGCCTTGCCTCACAGGCACCATACGTCACTTGTGACAAGTGCCTACATTCGGTGGAGCGCCTCACATATACAGTAAACTCATAATAGGTATCTGCTAGATGTGGTCGTAAGTACAGGTGGTCGTAACTCACGTATGTCATAACTCGGATAGTGATTGCATTCTGAAGGAAGTGCGCATACAACGTACAAGATGATGCCCTTTTTCTCCAAAAGTCATCTATGATCATTAACTATAAAGTTATTCCAGCTTTGTGAGTCCAAGGCATGAAGCTGGCTCTTTTATCACCACAGCTTGGCCCAAAATGTTTTGTTTTTCTTAACCATGGCAAATTGCCAGGAATAATGAGCTCTTCAAATGTAACGGATTTATTATCTATGATTACATTTACTGTTGTAGCATATCCATTAAAAAAGTTAGCTGCTGTTATCACTTATGCTACAGCAGTTGTAACATGTAATATAGACCAACTGCTGATTTTTTTTTTTTTTTTTTAATTTCTGTAGAATTTTCTTGTCTTAAACTTGACCCTTTCCAGAGTCAGTAAAATCAAACTTACTGCTTTAGCTGTTGTCGAGCACTATCAGTACAGACTCTACTTGCCAAGCCCAGAACCTGAACCCAGGACCTTCTTGCATTGAGGCGGATGTGCTAATCACTAAACCACCAAGACAAGAAGTTCTACCTAAGATTTCAAGCTTCTGGTATTTGTTAGATTTTCAGACTCAGGTCTTTTGACTTGTTTTGCTTTACACCATGAGTGAATACCTGGCTAGCTATTCTTGTAATTAGCATTTCTGTTTTCTGTTAGCAGTAACCACATCCAGCCAGGCCATTTTAACCATCACCTCATTTTTAGGAATCTCTTAGATCTTTGTGTTATGAAGTATGTAGGGAGGAGGGGGGAGGGTGGGTGTTGGTGGTGGGGTGTTAAGGTTTAACTCAAATCTGCTCTTTTAATTGAAGTTTAGCTGAGTGTAGGGAGGATCGTAAAATTCACAAAAGTTTCACCCAATGTTAGGTTTAGATAATGCAGTAAATTTCTCTTCATGCTAATTGGCGCATGTATGTTCATGAATGATAAGGTGTTAAATGTCAGGTCTACAGGAGGGCGTTGTGTTTAATCAGTTCGACTACATGAGATTCAGTGCATGAAAGGCTTGGCAATTATTTGATGCATTGAAACAAGTGTGTCACATCAATGTTTTAAACATTAACTTAATTTGAGACTGTTATGTAAAGTTATGGACGTGTGTCCTGATCGGTCCATCAGTTATCCAATAGAGGTTTCAAGAAATCATTGCAATTGAAGAAACAAGACAAAAGGGTTCATCCAGCCTTGAGGCCCACAGCGTAGCTAGTTTCTTTGCATGCTATTCAAAAAAATGTTTTTGTTTTCTGTCTGCTTCCCATCCTTTTTTCTTTCTTTTCTTTTTTTTAAAGCAAAACGTGCCAAGGATGCTTCCTCATCGTCCTGTTGTTCTTGGCAGGTACTGTGAAGGGAACCTCATGCAGAGTGCGGTTCTGGTATGAGGAATGCGATGAAAATCCAGAGGTTTTCATACCACTGTGGGCGCCAGGGAGTGAATGAGATCCAGATACTTGGTTGGTTTCACCAACCTCTAATTTGGTAAAGTGTGCCCGTTTATGGAGGGTCCAAAAGATAGCATGAATGTTAAATGTGCGTGTGAAGAATGGGATGGTGACAATGAGAGACGTGTCTCGGCGGGTTTTGTTTTTCAGAAATGTGCTTTGCTTCAGCAAATGTGCCAGTTGGGAGGCTTTGCTCAGATTTGTTAAATGTAGTTCTATATTAACAGTTAAGGTTTTCAGATAGACCAATAGGTTGTAAGGTCAGATCCCATGACTACCACAAAAGGTTACCTCAGGGGCTCTTTAAATGATTATTATTTATGGCTTTTTTGCGACTTCCTTTCACTGTCCCCCCGGAGGTACATTTTATGCGTGCAAGGAACTTGTGTTGCACCCTTTCACAAGGTTCTGAACCCTCATCCATTAACTTCACATGTTTACATGTCAATAGAAATTATTTGTTCTCCACTTTTCATTTTGTCAGATGGGCATTAAGTCTTTTGGTAGTCCAGAAGATTCTAAGGTCAAATCCCAGGGCTACCACAGACTCTCTTTTGTGAATGATTAATGATCCTAGGATTCCTGTGGCTAGGAAACTCTATTCCAAGGTTTTACGTCATACCTGTCATTGTTGCCCAGAGACACAACCAAAGAACCTCATAGAACTGATTACAAACTCAGATTGTCATTGCTAGAACCTTGAGCAGGGCTCAAAAACTTATAAATGTAATGTTTGCATCAAAGTGGAACAGGAATACCATTTTCCTAAACTTGCAGGGGTAAAAGGGATTGTAAGTTTTAGTCCATTCATTGATCATTATTCATATCGTTTATCCTGTTAGGGTTGCAGGGAGACTGGAGCATCTCCTAGCCAACTCTGGACAAAAGCCAGAGTACACCTTGAAGAGGTTGCTGGACACACAGACATTCGTATTCATGCTCACATTCATACCTTGGGACAATCCGAAATAGGGAGGTAGTCCAAATATCATGTATTTGGCTTGCAGGGGAAAAAAATTAAAACATGCAGTCGAAACCCCACAAGCATGGGTTGAACATACAATCTACACAAAATTGCTTGAACCAGGATCTTCTTGCTGAGAGGCAGGAGTGCTAACCACGAACTGCCATCCAATTATTAGGACGAATAATTATAATTTTCTACAATTGTTGTACATGTGGCTGGGATGCCCTTTAGTTTCAGGGTTCTACATAGTACCCACATGTACCTATAAAAAAAAAAAAAAAAAAAAGATTTTCTATAAACTCAGAGAACCACTGAAGTGGCCTTGAGCGAGGTCACAGGAGAACACAAGAACCTGTCACGAATGAGGAGATTGGAAAACAAGAGGATGCAATTGCACATGAAACCTTTACTAATATTCTGCAAAAGCAGAAAAACAAACATTTAAAATAAGCATAGTTCTGGTCCGTAGCTGATCAGAGATCTCGGAGGAAAACAAGAACAGTCCAGATACATCGGGGGGGAAAGGGTATAACACAGGCACATCCAAAGACAAGGTCAAACAAACTACAGTATTGAACTGCAGAAACAGATCAAATACCAGTCCTGACAGGATTTTACAGCTTTTTATTATTGTTCATGTCTAGAATGCAAAATTTTGAGCTACATCTCTCCCAAAGATTGTGGTGCATGTAGGATTGGTTTTAGATGTTTATTGCAATGAAATTGTGGGATTATGTAAAAATGGCAAAACTACATAGTTGCACATCAAAAGAAGTCAAACAAAAAAAGTGATGTATGCCAATGTAGGGCTCAAACTTTGTACACTGGACTGCTATCATTGTTTAAGCTCGCAATATAAAGCGCTGATTTTTGTGGACAAGCCGCAGCGATTGGTTAAAATTGCAAGGTCATGTAGAATGATTCAGGATAGGTTGAATTTGTGTGAATTGATGAAAGTTGTGAAGTTGTGAATTTCCAGGAGGTACTGATTATAGGGGTCGAGATCCAAGTATCGTTTACTTGCACTGTTTATCTTTTTTTTTTTTTTTTTTTTTTTAAATTCTCATATTTATATTTTATTTTCTTCTTTATAAGGTCCATTAAGGACGTGCTGTGATGGCATGTACGCACACATGGTTTTGCTTTTGATCGTCTATTCGTTTTGCATGAGGAAACCAGAGACACACTGATGCACAGCCACGTCCATGTC
>CM045740.1:22650724-22708224 GCA_024760905.1 Plotosus lineatus | reverse complement strand
TCATAAAATGATATAAAACTGTTTTACTAACATGGCTACACTTACAAAAAAGTTAAAGTGTTATAACACTTCAGAACATTATTAAAATAGCTAAAGAAATATTATCATGAATAAAATAATTATTATAAAATTAAAGCTCTGTTGATCCAGGAGATGAAGAGGAGTGATGAAGATAAATTATGAAGAGGAGTGATCATGATGAAGAGATGATGTCACGAAGAAGGTTTTTATTTTTTGGAAAGAGAAGTGATGACAAACAATAAAATTGATGATTATGAAAAAGAATGATGAAGAGAAATGAGGATGAAGAAGCAGAGGTGACATCATGGAAAAGTGTTTTCAGAAAACTAGTTCGCAGTCGTTGCCTAATGGTTAGAGAAGCGGCTTTGGGAGCGAAAGGCCGCTGGTTCGACCAGCAGGAAAAATGTGTTATGGTGAGGGATTGAGACGCACCTTCCCTTCCCCAACATAAATGGCCGAACTGCCCTTGATCAAGGCACCTAACCCCCAACTGCTCTCTAAGCACCCCAATGTGTGTGTATTGCAGCCCACTGCACCCAGTATGTGTGTGTCCTCGCTTGTTACCAGTGTGTGTGTGTGTGTGTGTGTGTGTGTGTGTGTGTGTGTGTGTGTGTGCTTACTATGAATGGGTTAAATGCAGAGAAAAAAACTAACTATAAAAAAAACTACTATATATATATGTGTGTGTGTGTGTGTGTGTGTGTGTGTGTGTGTGCTTACTATGAATGGGTTAAATGCAGAGAAAAAAACTAACTATAAAAAAAACTACTATATATATATATGTGTGTGTGTGTGTGTGTGTGTGTGTGTGTGACTATCATCAGCCTAGCTGAGGTGATTTGAACCTACTAGTATTTGTGAGGATCAGATGGGGGAAATCATGTCGATGTATTTAATAAGAAAAAGATGAGAGAGATTCAAACATTCGTAACAGTAACTTAATTAGTAGATTGTTCTCAAATGTTTACATTATATACAAAAGGTAAACAAATTTACATTAATGCAGAATTAATGAATAGTACTAGAGGGAGACAAAAAAAATCAAACTTCCAGAAAAATACTCGTGTGTGTGTGTGTGTGTGTGTGTGTGTGTGTGTGTGTGTGTGGGTTTGTGTGTGTGTGTGTGTGTGTGTGTGTGTGTGTGATTGTAGATACATACACACACATATGGAAAGATAAGCCGGACAGAGAATTCCTCCAAGAAAAAAACATTATTATTATTATTATTATTAAGCATTTAAAGATAGACTGACTCTGCCACTTAGCTGAAATACCGCGGGTTTTTGACACAAACTTGGAGAAAGGTACAGTATACATACTAGTAGTGATACATGTACAGACCCGACACATTCAAACCACCTTATGACCTGGTGGTCTGAACCAAATGCGGTCATAAGTCATATATATAAAACAACTCATCTGACCACATCATTATTCACACACACACACACACACACACACACACACACACACACACACACACACCTAGGGGCAACTTGGAACAGCCAGTTAACCTAAAAAGAATAGCTTTAGATTGTAGGAGGAAACTAGAGATACTTGGAGGAAACCAGACTGGGCCCAGGACTTGAACCCAGGATGTTCTTGCTGTACATGCTAACCACTGTGTTTGCCACAATTGTATCATAAATTATGATAAAAATAATAAAAAAATAAAAACAAATATATATATATATATATATATATATATATATATATATATATATATATATATATATATATATATATGTACAGTGGGGCCAATAAGTATTGGGCAACGTAAAAATGTGCAAGTTCCCCATTTAAAAAGATAAGAGAGGTTTGTAATGTTCATCATAGGTACACATCAAGTTTGAGAGACAGAATGTAAAAAAAATCCAGGAAATCACATTGTATGATTTTTAAACAATTTATTTGTGAAAATGGGAGGCCAATCAGTATTGGCCAGCTAGAAAACAAACATTATTTCGGCCCCCACTCGTTAACAGTATGAATGACACCTGTGTGAACTGATTAGATGCATAAGAGACGCCTTCAAACCTGCACACACCTTCAAACTGTCAGACTGCAGTCTTCACCATGACCAAGACCAGCGAGTTTCCCAAAGACACCAGAGATAAAATTGTACAACTGCACAAAGCTGGGATGAGTCAAACTGCAATTGGTAAACAACTTTGTGAGAAAAGATCAACAGTTGGAAACATTATTAGAAAATGGAAGAAGTATAACATCACTGACAACCTCCCTAGGAGTGGCACTCCATGCGAGATCTCACCTCGTGGGGTTCAAAGGATTCTGAGAACAGCGAGTAATCAGCCCAGAACTACACGGCAGGAACTGGTCAATGATTTGAAGACGGCAGGAACCACCGTCACAAAGATAACAATAACTAACACACTACGTCGTCATGAGATGAAATCCTGCATTACCCGAAAGGTTCCCCTACTAAACAAAAAACATGTAAAGGCCCGGCTGAAATATGCTACAGACCATCTGGACAATCCAGAGGAGGATTGGGAGAATGTGATGTGGTCAGATGAGACCAAAATTGAACTTTTTGGTTTAAACAGCACTCGCCGTGTTGGGAGGAAGAAGAATGCGGAGTTGCATCCCAAGAACACCATACCTACTGTGAAGCATGGGGGTGGACACATCATGCTTTGGGGATGCTTCTCTGCAAAAGGGACAGGAAGACTGCACCGTATCAATGGCAACATGAATAGGGCAATGGATTGTGACATTTTGGGTAAAAACCTCCTTCCCTCGGTCAGAGCATTAAAGATGAAACATGGCTGGGTCTTCCAGCATGATAACGATCCAAAGCACACAGCCAAGAAAACCAAGGAGCGGCTCCGTAAAAAGCATATCAAGGTCCTGGAGTGGCCTAGCCAGTCTCCAGACCTCAACCCAATCGAAAACCTGTGGAGGGAGTTAAAACTTCGTGTTGCCAAGCAACAGCCCTCAAACATCACAGCTCTAAAGAAGATCTGTGCAGAGGAGTGGGCCAAAATACCAACTAAAGTATGTGTAGACCTGGTCAAGAACTACAGGAACCGTTTGACCTCTGTCATTGCCAACCAAGGCTACATTACAAAGTATTAAAAATAACTTTTGCTGGCTGCCCAATACTTATTAGCCTCCCATTTTCACAAATAAATTGTTTAAAAATCATACAATGTGATTAACTGGATTTTTTTTACATTCTATCTCTCAAACTTGATGTGTACCTATGATGAACATTACAAACCTCTCTTATCTTTTTAAATGGGTGAACTTGCACATTTTTATACACAGTGGTACCTCACCTTACAAAATTAATCCATTCCAGAAGTGTTTTTTTTAACCTGATTTTTTCGTAAATTGAGCCGCATTCAAAAGTACACATGAAAAAGTCCTGATTTGTTCCAAGGCCCCCAATACTACCCCCTAAACCCTTTAAAAATTATAAAAGTATACCTTTTAAGGCTTCCTTCTGCTTCAATATCGTACCGATAGTAGATGGGTTTGACCATATTCCTTTGCGATATCACTCAACCGAATGCCACAAGCCCGCTGCTTCTTTTCACTCGCACTGGGAATCACTTTCACTGGGAATCACACGTGTGTGTGTGTGTGTGTGTGTGTGTGTGTGTGTGTGTGTGTGTGCGCGCGTGCGTGTGTTGACCATGTCTTCTTAGCAGAGTTATAATCTTACAAATGTTTATGCAAGGTTAAAAGCCTGAGCCAAAAAATAAAGTTGCAATAAGCACACTCAAAAAACTCACGAAACAACAGTAACTCTGTCGTTTACGCGTGTTAGAACTCCGTGACGAACAATGGGTCGAAGGCACACAAAAAGCATCATGGGTATTATGGAGATGCAGCTCCATACTAGCCAATGGGAAGGAGCTGCATCATGGGCATTATGGAGATGTAGCGCCCTCCTAGCCAATGGGAGGCCAGTGGGGCGGGATGTTGGGAGCGAGCCAATTGGAGAGCAACTCGCGCATTGTTTGAATTTTTGTGATGGCGTGTTTCGTAACGTGAATTTGTTTCGTATCCAGAGACGGAAATTTTAGGTAAATGCGTTTCGTAACCTGGGTTTTTTGTTTTTTTTGTTTGTTGGGTCTTTCTTAAGGTGAGGTACCACTGTATATGTATATATATATATATATATATATATATATATATATATATATATATATATATACGCTAAAAAAATTTTACTTTGACTTTCAAGCCGCCATGTTTGGTTACCACTGTGCTCTCTGTACAGATGAAGTAAGACTAAATGAAGTAAAATGGATGATATTCTGTGACTATAAATAAGCTTCCTTAATTAAAATAATGAGTATAATCTGCATTAATGCATGTGGTAGCATTTCTGTTGTGAGAACCAGATTTGATGGCCACAAATAAATGAATAACAAATGCCAGTTTTTCAACCATTGATCGGTTTCTTCTACAAAATTAATTTAGCACTCAGTCTGATCCATTGAAAAACTTTGCTGGGTCTGCATCCAGAGCCGTCTGCCGCTTGACTACCGCTGGCATCGCAGATTTAATCAGTGTACAAGTTCTTTGCCTTTGGCAGCTAAAATTTTTTTTCTTTCTAAAAGGCTCGTTCAAACAGGCAGTAGAGCCTGTCAGTTATTTTATTGCTTAATAAAGTGGTTTATTATTCATATTATTCCTTCAAATAGTTACACTTTGTGGTCAAAATGTTCCAGATGTTTTATCTTTTACATGTGTACTGTATATACACATCGGGTGGGGGTGGGAGGGGCATGGTGCCATTGTGGTTGGCACGCTCACTCCACAGCAGGAACATCGTGGGTCCGACCTGTGTGGTCAGTAAATTATTTCATGTGCTTCCTTTGTGACTGTATGGGTTTCCTCCAGGTATTCTGGTTTCATCCAACAGTCCAAAGACATATACGCTAAGTCAAGTAGGTGGTGTAGTGATAAGTGCACTCGGCTTATGATCCAGGGGTCATGAGTTCAAATTCTTTCTGACCCCCATCATGCTAAGACTTCTTAGCAATATTTTACCCTCAAGTGTGCCTCTGTCCATCCAGAAATATAAACAGGTACCAGTTAATACTTGGAAAGGAACCTGCAATGGACCGGCATGTCATCCGGGAGGAGTTACCCGCCGAGTTCCTATATGAACCAAGACAAACATACTCATCAGCAGGGGTGTAAAGTTCAACAGACTTTTTTTTTTTTTACTTGGCAACCAAAATGATGAACAATATCATAAGCAAAATTCAAAAAAATCTTGCATATATTTAAAATATATATATCTGGCAACTCTGTCAGTAATTAAAGTAATCAATAATAAAGTACACATTGAAACATCTAGACATCAGTGCAATACATTAATAGCACTAGAACAGTCATTTCAACTTGGAGACAATGTGTTGATAACATTGTCCCGAATGTAGAAGAGTAATGAACCCGTTGGCCAGGTTAACCCTGATCCCATTGGATATCGCCTGAACATGGGCACTGAAGAAGGTTAGTGAGTCCAAAGGAGGATGTCATTGCCTCATTTCTGTCTTTCAGTCATTTATGTCCACAGAGCCTGCGATCTGTTTTAAGTGCAGCTTTTGGATCAATTCCATTCATTCCCTCCACAGCTTGCATTTTGTATCAGCGAGCATAACTGAATGCAGATGAGCTCCTAGAGGCCTGAAGTCGAAATCCATATGCACCCTAATTGTAATGCCTGGTTGGAACCCTCGAGTGATGGCTTGTGAACGTGGAATCAAATTATGATGGTTTACAACAAAGCTGACCCAGGATTAGCGAATGACAGGCTCGTTTACTTTGGGCACGTAATAGGATTTTAGGGTCATGAATTTTTAAGGAGGCTAGAAAGGCATATGAACCAACTAGAACTACCAGAACCACAGCCAAGATATAAACGCTTGTGTTGAAAAATCTTCATTAAGAGCACATGAGACATGAAAAACATTAGTACTGGTACAGTCTGTTTTTTTCTTGCTATTATATCCTCAGGGTCAGGAAAGTTATTAAAGCTTTGGTGCAAATTTGATGTGAGCATGTTTGACTTACTTTGGTCCAGAGTCAACCTGACTCTAACTCTAAATTTAATTCTATTTTCTGTATTTTTGTGTTTAGAGACGTGAAGCATGGCGTCATGTACACCTACAAGGTTCAGACCATCTCCAGATGGGGAGATAGCGAATCGTCTCCTGCTCTATTCCACCGTCTTGGAGAGCCATACTGTGGAGACGGGATCATCCAGAGGTGTGTTTCTGCGACGGTTACATCATTGTCATCAGACAGAAACGCAGCCAAACCTTGATGAGGATTCCATGCATGTTCAATCATTTATTCGTTCATTTTCTGAACCACTTAATTCTAATTTGGGTCATGGGGAAGCTGGTGCCCATCTTAGCTGACTCTGGGTGAGGGCATAGTACACCCTGGACAGCTCGCCAGGCCATGGCAGGGCAGAAAAACGTTGACGGCTATGCAGCTACTCTTGACGAAAGTCAACAATTGTTTCCATCCGTGTTGCTTGGTATTAGTTTGTATTTTCTTTTGCCTTTAGGTCCCGAGGAGAGCAGTGTGATGATAAGAATGCCATAAATGGTGATGGCTGCTCAAGTCAATGTCGGAAAGAGCCATTCTTCAACTGTGTAGGTGAGTCCGCAGAACAGAATTCTTTAAGTCCTAATAGTTGACATTACTATTTCATGGGTCAGTGGTGTTTAGGATGCTGCTCTCATGATTGAGAGGTCATGATTTTGAATCCCATCAGACCCCCACTGTGCTAACTTGCCTGGGTAAGGTACCTCTGTGCACCCAGAAGTATAAACAGCCACCAGTAAAATAATGAGAAGGGAACCAGCAAAAGATTAGCATCCCATCCAGAAGTAGGTGAACTCCTAGTTGGTTCATGCTATAGAGCCCAGGCTAAGTTCTGGCCTGATGATTCTGGCCAGTTGGCTTTGCTGGTCCAGTTGGGTGAGGACTTCTGTTCGTAAAACCTCGCTGAACAGATCAACACTCTGATCTGATTGATAGGGGAAAAAATATCCGTAGCATCATTTGCTTTATTGTTTAAATATTTGAGCTCCTCATGACTAATCGCACCTTGAGGACACTGTTACTGTCCCATTGGGATACACAAGACACTGGTGGAATATATACCATATACACAACAAGCAACATAGATAACACCAGTAAATTCTGGTCAGCGAAACCTAATCTCAGTCAAAGAAGTTCCCATGCAACATCTACAGATATTTAACACAGATGTGGATTCTTTTCGTAATGTTAAGAAAATCATCAATCACCTTGAGAGAATGCTAGAGAAGATGGAGAAGCAGACCATGGTGGGCTGCCTTGTTGTCTTGCTGCTGTAACAGATGACTATTTCATAAAGTAGGACTGAAGGCAGGTTCTAAGGATGTTCAAGTTTTACAATACCATATATGGGAAATCATGATGTCATCACAGCCTGTAACTAATATAAAGAGTTAGCTGGTTGGCGAGCACATGCCACACAAATCATATAAGGTAAATTTATTTGGTTACAGTCATGGGGTTATAAGTATAATATTTATTTCCCTGCAAAGATTTATGAGTAACAAGGATCATCGTGGATATATCAGTGATGTCTTCAAGTGGAGCAATCTGAAGTTGTCTTCAAGACAGTAGACAAGACAAACTTGGTTCATACTGCCGAATTATCTAATCAGACGATGTCCTGAGACACAATTTCCATGTTTTCAAACACATCATTGTTCGAATGCATCATCGACACGACTTGTTCTTTGTTCTATTAGGGTCAAGGTGAAGTGGGAGCCCATCCCAGCGAACATGTTACAAAAGTGTTGTCACAGAGCCCACACACACACACACACATTTATACCAGTGGCCATTTGGATCAGCCAATTAGTCTAATGATGACAGTAGAGCAACCAAAGTAACCAACTCAAGTCCAGGGGAAATATACGAACTTCACAGAGAAATTGAGCTTGAACCCAGGACCTTCTTGCTGGGATAGAGAAGGGATAACCTCTACTACACCGTTTCTCTGGGCAGAGTTAGGATGTACCCTGCACAAATTGGCAGTCCACTGCAGGCCGACACTTATACACAACCATTCAATCATCCATTTTATAATCTGGTGAATTCTAATTTTAGTCACAGGGAGGCTAAGTCCTATCTCAGCTGATTCTGGGTGAAGGTGGGGTACACCCCTAACAGCTCACCAGGTCATCGCAGTGATAACACTCATACAACTATTGGACTTTCACACATGGGAACAGCCAGTTAGCCTACTGTGCATGGTTGTGGACTGTAGGAGGAAACCAGAGTACCCAGAGGAACCTAAAAAATCTATGGGGAGAACAAGCAAACTCCACATAGACCCTCCTGAGTCCAGGAAACGGACACAACCATTCACACTCAATCTGGAATTTAATTTGGGGGAGCAGAAATGCCCTAACTGAGCCTGGGACTTGAACCCAGGAATTTTTTGCGATGAGGCAAACGTGCTAACCACGACACCGCCATGCCACTTCATGTTATTTAATATTCTAAAAAATTAGCAGACTGACGTGAGTGATTTTGTCACTCGCTAGATTGAGTGTAGGGTTGCACCTCAAATGCCTACTGTCGAATAGATAAATAATCTCTTTTGCAAATATGTTCATGTTCCGACGCACTTATTTGTTTCCTCCAAGAATTCTCAAGTAATGCGACATCCCCATCACTTCTGGAAGACATTTTATTTTAAAGAGCAGGCCAACAAATTCGCAAGGGACGCTTTGGCACCTTGTCTGCTTCTTTGCTTTATGCATAAAAAAAGGCTTTTCCGCTGCTCTTTGGTTTTGGCCTGACGATTCTCGTGTCACATTGAGTCTGCAGCTCTGCACATATGGAAGTCATATGTGCAATGTGCTTCTGAACATGAAATTAACATGTTTTGTTAAAACAGCAAGTATGAACAGTTGCATTACACGTGATCATAGGCATCAGCGAGGTTTGAGGTTTTGGCTCAGGGACTCTGATTCTAGCGAGTATGGATGCTAGAAACCCTGGTAAATATCTACAGCGGTCCTGGCGTCCTGTCACCAGCCAGATGTCACTTTTATTTACATCACTTGGCATTCTCTTGATCTGTTCTCATACAGCTATCGGAGTACCTGTTATTTTCCTCAGTCTGCATACTTTCGGTGGAAGAACTCACATCTGTGTGGCGGCTTGAATTGTTTGTAGATTTCACATGGAAACTGGATAGATCGTCTGCCCATCTGTGTCTTCCCTGACTCTGTCTGCCTGCCGGCCTGGATTTTAGTTGCAATATTTCAAAAGCTAAAAGTTTTTTAAATTAAAAGTCTTTGGTTCAGCTTCAAATTATTTACTGCAATACACCATTTGAAATTTTTTTAGCAATTATATATATATATATATAGTAAAAGCAAACTTAGTTGTAACAATTGTTCAATTATTACAGAGTCTTCATTTCATTTTGTTTCCAACCAGCTTTATATTTTGTTTGGGTCACACAGAGGATGGAGCCCATCACAGCCAACTTGTTTCAGGGGGGGGTTACAGCCTGAACAGCTCATCAGATCATTACAGGGCCAGCATTGACACATAAACATTCGCATTTACACCTGGTGTAACCTGAAACGGTTGATAAGCCTAATAAGCATGTCTTTGGACTGTCTGAGGAAACTGGAGCACCCTGATGAAACTCACGCAAGCACAGGAGGAACTCCACTGATTACGGGACTTGAATCCAGGTCCTTTCACCGAAGTGGAAGTGCTAATCCAGTATGCCTTCCACAAATTTATCATTAGCTATCATATATACTGAACTAGCCTCAAAGTGACTAGATTCAAGCACAGGGACGGTGACCACTGATTTAAGGTGACCAATAATCTGGGCAAAGTGTAGGTCATTGCTCGTCTTCTTCTGCTTTTCCTTTCGGCTTTCCCCTTTTTTTCCAGGGGTCACCACAGTGAATCATCTGATTGGCTTGTTTGATTTGGCATAGGTTTTTACGTCAGATGCCCTTCCTGACACAGCCCTTTAACAAGGGACAGAAACACGTTGATGGATATGCAGCTACTCTTGTCAAAAGTCAGCAATGGTTCTTTTACATGAACCTCTCACCATAGACAGTGAGAGACATGGCTGGCCTTTGATAACACAGTTAGCTGCACTGGGGGGGACAGTGACAACTTTGTGTGACAGTGAGACTCGAACCCCCAACCCGAGGATCAGCGATCCAGCGCCCTTTACCACCAGGCCACCACTGCCCCGTGTCGGTCATTGCTCTAAACAGAATAAATTTCATTCGACGATGGCATACAATAATAGCACTCTCACCTCACAGCAACGGTACCCAGGCAAGGGTGTTTCTGCCAAGAGTCAGCTGGGACAGGCCGTAGCCTCCTTGTGACCCTAATAAAGGATACAGTGGTTTGGAAATTAAATTACTTCTTAAAAATACATGGTATGTTATAAATAAATAATAAACCAATTCTATATCAACTTCTACTAAGAAACTATATGTAGAATAAATGATTTTGTTTTGGTTGAAACTGAAGACATACTCCTATAGGCAGTGGCTATGTCTAGATGACTTACATTCTAGCACAGCCAACGTCAACATTACTTCAGGAAAAGTAAATAGGAGATATAGCAGCCTAGCACAATGGTTAGCTTAGCTAGCATTAGAATTGTCTCATGTGTAGCATTAACCAGGCTATACTTCATTGACTGGATAGTTATAAGCATATTTAATATGAAATTAAAAATAAATAGCCATGTTTGCGAACACAAAGCTAAATTTGCCGAAGATAAGCACTCACGCTAAAACAAGAAGGTGAGTCATGTAGCTCGCAAAGCATGTTGCTCTTCTGACACCATGTATGTGTTTTCTTTTCCAAACTGCAGTAAGAGAGAGAGAGAGAGAGAGAGAGAGAGAGAGAGAGAGAGAGAGCAAGAGAGAGTGTGTGTATGCCCCCTTCGGCAGCCCCACGTTTCAACATCAGCAGAGCTAGGTTGAGGGGAGCATTGGAATTTGCGTAGAGGCCAACTTGGCACAGCACTTCTCTGTCCCCCTTACTGGAACCCCTGACTCTGGGAAGTAGGGGGTTGTGGGGAGATAGAAAGAGCAGGATGAAGAAGGAGGGTGTGTGAGAGGGATGCAGTGAAGGGAGGACGTAGTGGAGAAAGATTGATTGAGAGGGAGAGGATGGAGAGAATATGAACGTGAGTGGTGGAGAAACTGGACAAGGAGAAACAAGAAACAGAAGAAGTGGATAAGGAAGCTGGAGAATGACAGAAAAAAGGAGATTCCACTGTCTGGAAAATACATTTGTTATTCTCTCTCTCTCTCTCTCTCTCTCTCTCTCTCTCTCTCTCTCTCTCTCTCTCTCTCACTCCATCTGTCTGTACATCCCATCCTGTCCCTGACCTCAAAAATAAATATGATAGACCCCTAATCTGACAAAATCATCATATCTGATTACTTTCACCAATCTTCTACCCACCTTGGCTGCCACAGCAGGATACTCCTTTCTTTGTTGATTGCGCCCCCCACCCCCACCCCCACCACCAATCGGCTCTGACCTGGTAGTGAGGACACCTCTGTTTACTCTCCTTTTCCTCCCATTCTCCTGGAGAGAGTAGAGGAGTGGCAAAAAGGAAGGGATTACACTAGAAAAGGTTTGTTTTTCTTTAAAAGCATCTACTGATAAACTTTGGCAGAGAGGCTTCCTTGCCTCCCCACACCCCTCCCTGCATTGCTGGGTTCAGACTCATGCAACAAACTTTTTTTTTTTTTTTAAAGACTAGCCTAGCAGATGACTTCCTTGTTCTAGCAGATGATCTTATAATTAGCTGCCTTGATTTCTCTTCTTCTTTCTGTCTGTTTAATCAAATTACCGTCTTGACAACTCGAGAGCTGCAAACACCTCCACATTTACAACCTGTACTCGAGGACAAACACCCGTGGGCAGTGGTGGTCTAGTGGTATAGGGCACTGGATCGCTGATCTAAAGGTTGGGGGTTCGAGTCCCACTCTCCACAAGGTTGTCACTGTCCCCCCCCAGTGCGGCTAACTGGGTTATCAAAGGCGGGCCATGTCTCTCACTGTCTATGGTGAGAGGCATGTAAAAGAATCATTGCTGACTTTCATAAAGAGTAGCTGCAAAGTCGTCAGCGTGTTTCTGTCCCTTGCTAAAAAGGGTTGTGACAGGAAGGGCATCCGACGTAAAAACCTCTGCCAAATCAAACGTGCGAATCAGATGATTCACTGTGGCGACTCCTGAGTAAAAGGGAAAAAGCCGAAAGGAAGACAGACTCGAGGACAAACACCCATTTCAAGCTCAGCTGCAACTTGGAATTGACATGCATGTCATGGAGGGTGTGTGCATGCTTTCGCCCCTACCTGGTCGGTGGTGGTCTTGTGATGGGAAAGGTGATACCTAATGGGCTGGAATTGGATACGAATAAATTACGGAGAAATATGGGGAACCACCCCTCAAAAACACTTGTTAATGTTATCGCAGCCTGCACTTTTTGCTTATATGAATTTAAAACACCTCTTTCCAGAAGGTTTACAGTGTTGGAAAACTTACTACCTGTTACAAATGACTAACACTGGAGACTTCTTCCCTAAATGGCAAAATTCACCATCAGGGAGTTTATTTGTTTAATCACAGAAACTTTTTAAATACATAAAGTTTATTGTTACTATCCACTGTGCAAGTTTCTATAAATCAGCTGTTGTTGTTGGAGGAGGAGCTATTGAAAGTTTCCCAATTTACACTGTTGTGATTTTTTGGTTTCAATTATACCCAGTAAATGTTGAAATGCAATATTCACACGTCATTCTGTCTCTTACAGAGGAACCCAGCATATGCTACTACTATGATGGTGATGGAGTTTGTGAGGACTTTGAACGGGAGACGAGCGTAAGAGACTGTGGTCTGTACACCCCAAGTGGGTTTCTGGATCAGTGGGCCACTACTGTGGAGACGTCACATGAGGAAAGGCTCTACTGCCCAGCTGATGTTGCAGCGGGGTACCCAGCAGTCACCAAGGTAGAAACTGTTGAATTGGTGATAGATTCGTTCTAATGGGCTCATGAAATATACAGAATTTTTTTTCATTACAGGATACAGGTCACATGGTCTTTTCTCACGGTGGCATTACTCATTCATTAATTTTCTAAGCAGCTTAATCCTAATTAGCATTGTAGGGATTCTGGCGCCATCTCAGCCAACTCGGGACAATGGCGGGATACAACCTGGACAGCATGCCAGGCTATTGCAGTTTCAACACTCACACACCTAGAGGTGATGTGGAACAGCAATTAGCTTGCTGTGCATGTTTTTGGATTGTGGGAGGAAACCGGAGTACCTGGAGGAAACCCACACAAGCGCTGGGACTCTATGCAAACTCTGCATAGAAACTGCAAAGATGGGACTCAAACCCAGGACCTTCTTGCTGTGAGGTGGACATGCTAACCCCTACACTGACATCACTGTGGTCGACATTCTTTAAACGGGAATTGAGCTTGAAATGATACTGGATTCTATTTCCTGCATTGGTAGCTTTATCCTTGTGAGTTGGTGTACAATGTAAGTTAATAGAAAAAGACAACTAACTCTCCTTGCTTATAGATATTTTATAGCGATTATAGACACAAACACACAAACTCCCCACACAAACACTCAGAGGAAAGAAACATGAACACAGCACACTTAAGTACACTAGGCCCCTGTTATTTGCGGGGGTTCGATTCAGGCCCCTCCCGCAAATCAAGATAATCCGTGAGTTCTGTACCTGGAAGTAAAACCCTATATATCATATTACATGCGAATGATCACCCGGAAGTAAAATCCTATGGCTGTATTACATGCGCTAAAATATGCTGGTTAAACACATTCTATAGACAGTCTTCCTCATTAATACAGTATTAATGCAGTAAAATGAGTAATGATTAAGAAAAACTTTTTATTTTATTTTTTTTTTTTTCTGTGATATTTATTGATAATAAATATAAACATTATACAGCATATATATAAACACAGACCATAACAAAAAGAACAGGGAAGTGTTTAGAAATAGGATAAACAAAACAAAAAGATAAACATGCACAGTACATAAAATCACACACACAAACATTCTAAACATTAACTTAGGTACTGTACTGGAATTTCTTTCTTCCTTTCGGCTTTTTTCCCTTTTCTCGGGAGTCGCCACAGCGAATCATCTGATTCCCACATTTGATTTGGCATAGGTTTTTCCATCGGATGCCCTTCCTGTCACAACCCTTTGAGCAAGGGACAGAAACACGCTGACGGCTTTGCAGCTATTCTTTACGAAAGTCAGCAATGGTTATTTTACATGCCTCTCACCATAGACAGTCAAAGACATGGCCTGCCTTTGATAACCCGGTTAGCTGCACTGGGGGGACAGTGACAACCCTGTGGGGACTTGAACCCCCAATCTTAGGATCAGCGATCCTGCGTGCTATCCACTAGACCACCACTGTACTGGAATGATAATTGAAAAAGACTTTAACACTACAGTGCTTTACAACATTTCAGATGATTATTCCTCTTCAGGCACTGTCGTTTCTTAAGGAGAAAGTCTTATTTCTTCAGAAGAGACATCCAATGTCATTACCTTTTTCTGGTGCTTAGCCAGAGAAGACACAGGGCGTTTGGGTGGCATCACAGAGTTTAACTGGTAATTAAAACACACTAAAAAATGTACATTGACAACTTGTGAGCGAATGAGAAAAAAGGGGCGTATACATCATCTCAACCAATCAGCAGGAGGGAGAACAGCCATTGGCTGAATTTGAATTATTTGAGAGTTACTTCCGAGTCAGTTGGCAATACGTGAATATGCAGGGGCGCGAGTGCAAAACCACGAATAGTCAAGAGCCTACTGTATGTCATTCAGCAGTTCTTTAGTTTATTTTAAATTATCTGGGGTTATATGCCTAGAGAAACATTGTAGTAACAACACAGTATTGGACATTCATCAGGTGCAGTCTTTCTAATTGAAAACATCAACCTTTGCTTACAAAAAGTATAAAAGCAGAAAAATTGAAAAACAAAACAAAATAGTGTATGTCCATTTGTTATGCTTATAACAGGACATCACCAGAGACCTGAAACCTGTCTTTCAAATTTACACTCTAACCTCTGAATCAAGTGGCCCCTATACACAATAAACCAGCCTTGTTACAGCCAAGGTCAGACTGGGTCACTTACTGGAGAAGATCATAGTTATACAGAAAGGAGAAGGATGAGGCCGTTTGAAGCTGAATGATACGTTGCATGTGGAAGAGGTCATCCCAGTGAGCACTTGGCAGATGAATTGAGAAAATTTGGGTGTAAAGTGCTTCTGAAATCCTTCACTCATGCTTCTGTCCTCTCTTTTTTCCCACCAGCTGTTTCATGCAAGATATTCATTATCCTTTTATATTGATATCCATTGTGGTTTACAGTGCAATGAATATTCAGTACAAATATCTCTACCTCAGATCCTTCCTTTAAACAATATGTGCATGTAAGCCCATAGTAGCCTTGGAATTTCTATTTCTTACATCCTACTGTCTAAATCACATTAATATTTTACAATGAAAAGCTCAGCATACGACAGTGGTGGCCTAATGGTGAGGTGCTGGATTTCCGATCCCAAGGTTGGGGGTTCAAGCCTCACTGTCATTGGTTGCTTCCCCCCCCAAGTGCAGCTAACTGGGTTATCAAAGGCCGGCCATGTCTATCAGTGTCTATGGAGAGGCATGTAAAAAAACCATTGCTACATAGCCGTCAGTATGTTTTTGCCCTGCGATTGCCTGGTGAGCTGCCCTGGGTCTACTCTGCCCTGGCTGAGATGGGTGCCAGCCTCCCTGTGACCCTAATAAGGATTAAGTGGTTCAGAAAATTAATGAGTGAATCATTCAAATCAAACTAAATTCAGACAGTTGCAGATATCCTGGATCATCACTGCAAAGTTCCAGCTCTACTTTCGAGTGCCTTGTACATGATCTAACGATGCTGTATTTTTAGAAGGGCTCATCTTTGGCATATCTCATCATCGTCTTATCCAGTCATCAACCAGACAGTACGTTAAGGTCTTTCTCTTCTTCAGAAGTAGTTGTAAACAGTAAACAGATCCCTGCCTTGCTTTGCCTTGCCTTATTTTATCTGAGTCAGTTGATGATCAAGGTGCCTGCACCGTCTTCTCTCTGCTGAGCCGCATGCTTGTTATTGTGCTCCCCATTCATTTGTTGTGTCCCTACAATCAGAAGGTTCTGTACAGGATCTGCCACTTCAAAGGTCATGTTGGGCCAGCTCCCACCATGGGGAAATAAGTTAGTTGATAGCGATCAGTCCGGATGCTTGAAAGAAACCCGTGGAAGATGGAGTGAGGCGGGAAGGGACTGTGTCTCCATCGTAGATGCCAACAGGCCTGCAGCCACGGCTGCTATCCACCATGAAGAACACACAGCCTTTTAGGTCAAACAAGCAGATTTTCATAATTCTGAGAGCCATATGTGAGAACACCCACCCTTCCACCCACTAGTTAAAACCCCCACCATCAAACTGTGTGCGTATCTCCTACGTAGAAAGAACAGGATGTCTTTGGTGCTCTGTATTTTCTATCTGTGTGGGCTGGGCAGAAATGTTCTCGGCCTGACTCATCTAGAGCAACCCACCAGCACTTTACTGACTTTTACATGCTCATTGTTTTGACCTGCGCCTCGAAGTGAAATTGATCCTTAACTTATCTGAATTTTGACTTTGGAGTATGTCAGCATTTGGTGGAGTGCATCTGGGTTGGAGCACGGTCAAGGAAACAGCATGTTCATGCAGAACGCTTCCAGAAAAATCTGCACGGCCGCTGCTTGTGAGCCGGAGAAGCCTGCGCGGCTAGTTCAATTCCCAGGCCACGCGGTGTGAGCGAGTCGTGTACGTGGGTATAAAAATATACAGCCACTATGTAGAACAGCAGGACTGCTTGAGCTTCAGCCAAATCCAGCATTGTTTTGCGCCAAGACTGATATCCCGTCCGCTGGTGAATGTATCTGCCCCTGTTTTTTCATGCCTGATTTCATCAGCTTTACAAGATTATGACGAAATTGGGCTCCGTTTTTGTTCAAGTGATCCCAGTTTTTCTTCAACAGGTTGAGAAGTGGACGCTCTTTAGAATGATACACAGTGTTCGGTTTCATGTTCAGTGGCATTGAATCTGTAAAAACAAAAACACTTTTCATTTTATTATAGTAACCAGATCATAGAATTAAACCTTTATAATCTGAAACTGTGATGAGATTCACGGCACATGATAAATCGCTGCTTGCCGAGCATTTCAATTTAAACCCGAGTTTGGGTTCTATAATACAGTACATATATATATATATATATATATATATATATATATATATATATATATATATATATATATATATATGTGTGTGTGTGTGTGTGTGTGTGTGTGTGTGTGTGTGTGTGTGTGTGGGTTCCACTTTTTCCTTATACAGTGGTACCTTGACTTACGAGTGTCTCTTATAACGAATTTTCCATGATACAAGCTTTGATCCCACCAAAACTCTGCTCCATCTAACGAGAAAAATTTTGATGTGACTATAAATAGTGTTTAGTGCACTTCATATCGTTTGCTGGGTGCTTTCCCCCTACACCACAGGGAACACAGTGAGAGCGCCACTGCCACCTACTGTAGAGGATGCGCAATAACACTTAATTCTAGTACAATATGGCAAAAAAGCATGTTGCCCAGGGTCATACGCACCCCCCCCCCATTCCTGGCATCAAACCCCACTATTTGAGAAGCACTGGCCTTGTGAGAGCTCACCACGAGCCTTTCCTCACTGGGATTCGTACCGTGCGCGTACACAAAAATTTCCTCTTCATTCTCTGTTATGCAACACCATGTGACATATTCGCGCCCATGTGACATCTTTGCTGCAGTCGATGATTGGAAGGGTTAGTTGACTTATTGTTTATTCTTGTTTTATTATGATTTATTATTAATTGTTATTAATGTTAATGTTTATTTATTATTATAATTATATTATAATTATTTATTGTTTTTGCATGCTTATCTTTAATATATTATGTCAAATATACTGTATTCGACGTAATAAGCGCCCTGCTCCAATAAGCGCCCCCTGCCCACTGCAACCCAATGTTTTTGATCTTACGTCTAATGAACACCCATGTGTACTGGGAGCAAAATGGTAGATCAAACTTACCAATTTTATTTGATCAGTCTAGCTAACCGTAAAATGAGGCGTTCACTGCCTGTAAAAATGAGATTACATGGTATTTCAAGATCCCCTGCCACTGGGGAATGTCTACAATGTTCATGATTAACAACACATTTGATTGTTCCACCGTACTTTAAAAAAACAGGAATATATTTTGCTGTGTTCTCTTGGTAAATGTCCAACAACCGATGAACCATTAGAAACCGCTACAGCAAAGCTATTGGATGCTCTGAATGAATGGAGTGATGAGCCAGTGAGCCAGATATGGACTTATCAGAAAATGATGACGAGGATTTTTCACCAGATTCACCTGCTCACTAACTTCATACATTTAAAGACGTTCCTGGCCATGTGCTTTTTGTTTATGTTTGTGTTGATTGGTTCAACTTGCCATGTGCTAAAGTTGACATTCATGTTGATTGGCTCATTTTATATATAATAGAATAACACAAATACCAGTAAAATTATTTTATTGTTCTGTTACTATTAATGGTTTCCACCTTGATGGTAATAAGCACTTACTGTTCCACTCTGCAGGTAACATTTTAATAAGCCTTCACTCTCTCCAATTGTTTAAGTGCCCTGGACGCTTATCACATTGAATACGGTATATGTTGTGTCAGGTTCTATGAGTTTGGGAGGGGTTTGGAACGGATTAATTGGTTTTCTATTATTTCCTATGGAAATTTTTGTTTATCTAATGAACATTTTGACTTATGAGTTTGCCCTCGGAACAGATTAATTTTGTAAGTCAAGGTACCATTGTATATGCTGTGAGTCTCCTTGTATTGATTATTCTTTTAAAATTCCAGGATGGCACATGGCGTAATGAGGAACAACTTCTCTCTCACAGCAAAAAGGTCCTGGGGTCGAGTTCCAGACTTGTTGAAAGCGTTTCTGTCTGGAGGTTGCATGCTCTTCTTGTGTTTTCCTGGGCCTCCTCTGGGTACTCTAGTTTCCGCCAACAGTCCAAGGACACGTGCATTAGCTGAATTAGACATTGCACAGTGTGAATGCAATTTGTGTGTGTGTGTGTGTGTGTGTGTGTGTGTGTGTGTGTGTGTGTGTGTGTGTGTGCGTGCGTGTGCGCGTGTTGGCCCTGCAGTTGACAAGCAAGATGTTCAGGGTGTACTCCTCCTTTGCCCAGATTCGGCTGCGATATGCTCCAGTATCCCTGTGACCCTAGTTGAATTAGGCTGTCTGGCAAATGAATGAATATTTAAATTCTATCCAACATCCAGATTTGAAGTTGAGATAACAGTCATTGATGACAAGGCGCAGCAGTGTCCGTGGAAATTTTCCAATTATGTTTATATTAAGATGAGTCCCTGATGTCTGACAAACGACTTTTATAACATTTTAAATTATATCAAAGTCATTCCTTACCATATCCCGCGAACGCTTTATGATATTTATTATCCATGACTGATTGCTTGTAATCACATTTCAGGTTTTTCAGGAGCTGCCTTGACAAAGCACAGCAGCTAGGATCGCATTAGAGAGCGTTAATGATATTTTTACCTCACACTGCTCATGTAATTACGTACTAAAATTACCAATGACACGAAATAATCAAAATGATTTAGCGCTCTCTTTCTTTCTTCTTATGCTCGCCAGTTTGAGGTTAATTAAGGTAGCCCCACATCTCAAACATGACCGAGCTGGAATAGGACACATAGTCCTTCCTAAGCAATATGTCTTCTCAGTGTTTGAAGAGAACATCCTGCTCACAGAGTTCTACCACAGGGATGCTGCTTTTAGCTGAGGTTGGCCCTGGAGGGGATTTTTGACAGCCTCTTGTTCAGGACTCAGGTTAACAGCAAGCATATGCTAGCATAGTAGCATGCTTGGGTTTCAATAGGTTATCTCCCCTACGACCCTACACCACACTGGGCAATGACACAAGACTTAGTAGCCTCAGGAGACCATGCAGCACAATAACGCCTGGCCTGAGAGCATGAGTCTCCATGCGGCTACATGCACACGGAGCATGTGCAGAGCTTTTTTGCATGGCCGACTGGCTAAAAGGTCACATTAGTAATAGCTCATTTCATTGCAAAGTCACTTTACGATAATGGTTTTCAGCTATGCTCTTGAGGGCGTGTGAGTGTGTGGGATCGCAGTTTTGCCAGCCCTCTGTGTTTCTGGTGGCTCTGGACCGTCTCGTGTTTGTGCGGAAGTTCGCTGAACTGTTTCAAAGACTGCATGTGTGATTGCTTTGCTGGAGCTAATAGAGCCTGGCTGAGGTATTTTACATAGTCTGGACATTTAAAGAGAAAGTAAGTGCATGTGATTTAGATCAACTTAAGGCCAGTTTGAGTAATGCTTGATATGGTACAGAGCTGCTGGAAAATACACATCTGCACAAGATCTATTATATAAGCTCTGCAGATCTATATATGTGATTATATAGGCAGTCTCAGAAAACCCATCAGATGTCACTGTGGGGTCACTTCTGAGTTTTTTTTTTTTGCCAATATTAACCTAATGTGGAGATATCTACTCATTTACTCATTTGCTAAACTAATTAACCCTGCTAGGGTCATGGCGAGGTTGTAGCATACCGCAGCTTAACACTAGCCTGAACAACTCACCAGACCATCACAGGACCAACACACACAACGGTTCTTACCTATACTCACATCTAGGGAGAAAGTGAAACAGCCAATATTTGGACTGTGGAAGGAAACCAGGGTGTGTGGAGGAAACCCAGTGCAAACTCCACCCAGAAGTGGCCAAACCTGGGAATCAAACCCAGGAATTCTTTGCTGTGAGGCGGGCATGCTAACCACTACCTCACCATACTGTGACAAAGTCTGTTGTGAATACATTCATTCATTCATTTTCTGTAACCGCTTAATCCTAATTAGGATCACAGGGAGGCTGGCACCCATCCCAGCTGACTCCGGGCGAGGGCAGAGTACACCCTGGACAGCTCGCCAGGTCATCGCAGGGTGGAAACACGCCAACGGCTTTGCAGCCTACTCTTGTCAAAAGTCAGCAATGGTTCTTTTACATGAACCTCACACCATAGACAGCGAGAGACATGGCCGGCCTTTGATAACCCAGTTAGTGCACGGGGGGGTAGGGGGGCAGTGACAACCTTGTGGAGAGTGGGACTTGAACCCCCGAACATAGGATCAGCGATCCAGTGCCCCTATACCACTAGGCCACCACTGCCCCTGTTGTGAATACAATTTGAAAATAAAATATAAAATAGTGTACATTAGTTATTAGTATTAAAATAGTTACAGTGTGGTTATGTTCCCATGCAGTATATTCTAAAACAATTATGCTCCTCAGGTTCAGTAGATGACATCCATTTTTGTCTTCAACATACAATTATTAAATATCATGTTTTATTGGTAATTATTTCCTTGTAGCTGTTAGTATGATGGTATGATGGTGGCACAGTGGCACTCTGATTTATATATATATATATATACATACATATATATATATATATATATATATATATATATATATATATATATATATATATGTGTTTATAAAGAAGTATATATATATATATATATATATATATATATATATATAAAAATCAGAGCAATCTGTTCTCTCTTGGCTGGATTAAATACAGAGGATACACGCTCGGGGCAGTGGGCTGCCACACACATTGTGGCATCTGAAGAACAGTTGGACGGTGAGGTATCTTGCTCAAGGACACTTTAGCCATGAAGGCGGAGGAAGGAAGTTGCAGCTCACTCCCTTTCGGTGCCAAAGCCACTTCTCTAACCATTAGGCTACAGTTGCCTCCATAATGTCGTAGCATATTCGTTTCAAAGCAAGAGGGACCTGGGTTCAAGTTCCGGCTCAGCAGGGGAATTTTTATGTGAAGTTTACGTGTTGTTCCTGTGCTTGCATGGGTTTCATTGAAGCTCTCCGGTTTCCTACTGCAGAATGAAACCTGCACATGAGGCTAAGTGGCTGTTCCAATTTTCCCCATTGGTGTACTACAAGTGTGAATGTGAATGGCTACGCATGTGTTGGCCTTCCAATGATTTGGCAAGCTTTTCAGGCTGTACCCCACCTTCACAAAGTGTTGGCTGAGATAGGCTCTACCCCTCCCACAACCAGAATAGGATTAAATGGATAGGCAAATGAGAGAGAGAGAGAGACATGATTTAAACGGACAGAGACGGATGTGGTTGATACTGATGATGAAGGTGAAAACTCATTTCTCATTGGGGACGTTTATGTCTGGTGGGATAACGAATCAGCTAACCAGAATAAATCTTATCCTGTGTCCAATTTTATCCATAAAAGAGTCCGTGTGCTTACAGGTTTTTGTTGCAACCAATCATGAACCACAGCATTTTAATCAGTCAATCTTGCCTCGTCAACTCTTAAATGTTTGGTTGGAATGAAAACCTGCGGAAACACTGGGCGTTTGTGGCTAAATTTTGCCCAGCAATTTGAGCCCAGTGTTTCAGAAATGTAGGCAATGATCAGCAATTCTGCTTGTCCCCACTTACCTCGCACGTAAACATACCTCGCAGCAGGTTTCCTTTTACAGCTCGAGATAGCATCCCACTAAAATCTACATCCTAGCAAGAACACTCAGTAACTGAGAAAAGTACAATGGTGACTTTGCCATACCACAAAAGGCTTCTCTTGTTTCAATTATCATTAAAAAGAGCATCTGGTTTTCCCATAAGAGCCCGGGCTCTAAAAAGCAACCTCCATTTACACGCTTGGCTGTTAACACATCAGGTTTTGGGCGAGTGCAGTCAGTAGCTTTGGAAGGCCCGGGGAGAATGTCATTTGTGTTAAGTGGAGGTGGTTCGCTTATGGAACGCTCTTGGGAAGCCATTGGCAGACCGCACATTTTGCTCGTGCGCCCGCAGTGGCATGTGAGGTAGCCGTGGCTTTGGCTTGTCAGATGACAAGACGCCACGAGTTATGGCACAGTTAGCCCATTCTTAGACATCGGTCTCCTTTCATTTTCGCCAAGTCAGACTTGCCAACCTTGACACACTTTGTGTAAGGGCTTCGTATTTTAACATCGGAGAGCGCCAGTAAGAACTATCACACAAAAGTATGGACAAAAGAGCAGATGTTTTTTCCTCGTAAAAACAGCAGATCAACACATTATTTTATTTTTCCAAACTACTTTATCCTTTATTAGGGCTGCAGGGTGGCTGAAGCCCATCCAGGTCAACTCCAAGCAAAGGTGGGGTACACCCTAAACAGCATTCCAGACCATCACAGAAATGACACACAACCAGCAGACTGACAATGACATGTTCACCTAAGGGAAATTGAGAATATTCAGCTAAGCTAATGTGCCTGTCTACTGTTGGAGGAAGCCAGAGTACAGAGATCATCTTGCTGTGAGAGGGATGTGCTAGCCACTGCCACCATGGTGCGCAGTAAATCAATACATGAAGTTGGAATGATTGACAGATATCTAGGCTGGAGTTTTAAAGTTCCACCAATCTGTGATTAGTTCTGATGCATCACAGCAAAAAGGTTCTTTTTTGAAATGTTTTGATTTTGAATCTCACAGCTGACCGGGGCGACATCTAGCTGGCATGTGCTTATGTAATCCTCCTCAGGGTACCCCAGTTTCCTCCCTTAGTACAAAAGCATGCATATTAGTTCAACTAGCAAATCTAAACTGCCTGTATGTGCTGCCTCGGTGTCACCCTTGCAATGAACCGATGACCTGCTATCCTGCTCCTCCATCAAAATTCGTTGGGATTGGTTACCATTTCCTCTGCAACCCTGATGGCGAGGTGTTTCAGATGGCTGTATGTTTAATACCGTGTGGACCTTACTGAAAGTATGATCTTGGAAATGTTTTTCACATTTGCCCAACTATTTAATCCTTCATTCTGATAACAGGGATTCTGCAGTCTATCTCAGCCAACTTTGGGTGTAGGCAGAGTACACTCTGAGTAGTTTGCCGGTCTATTGGAGGGCCAACGTGTATGTAATCATTCACACCTGCTCAAACCTAGGGCAATGGTTCTCAAATAGTGGGGCCGGGAGGGGGTGACCCCAGGGAACATGCTTTTTTTTGCCGTATTAGGATAAAATGGAATTTAATGTAAATGTAAAAAATGCGAGTCACAACAAAAAATTTCATACCGGATCGGTCGAGGCCCGGGTTAACAACAACCGCCATCAGTGTTGTTAGTCAACAGGGTGCTGGTGGAAATTGGACTACTGTTGGTCGAAGACGTTGAAGAAGGAGAGGCGGGAGGCGTGTCCGTAGGCAGAGAGAGAAGAGGAAAGGCATGAGTCTAGGTCTGAAAATAAGGACTTTGAATGTTGGAACTATGACAGGAAAAGGTAGAGAGCTGGCTGATGCAGAGGCGGAAGGTGGACATACTGTGTGTTCAGGAGACCAGTTGGAAATGTAGCAAGGCTAGAAGCTTAGGAGCAGATTTTAAACTTTTTTTTCATGGTGTGGATGGGAAGAGAAATGTAGCAGAAGTCATCTTTAAGGAGGAGTTTGTCAGGAATGTTCTAGAAGTGAAAAGAGTGTCAGTCAGAGTGATGAGTCTCAAGTTAGAAATTGAAGGTGTGATGTTCAATGTTGTTAGTGCTTATGCCCCACAGGCAGGATGTGAGCTAGAAGAGAAGGAGAGATTCTGGAGTGTGTTAGATGAAGTGATGCAGAATACCCCCAGAGGTGAAAGAGTGGTCATTGGGGCAGACTTCAATGGACATGTTGGTGCAGGAAACAGAGGGGACAAGGAAGTGATGGGCAGGTTTGGTATCCAGGACAGGAACGCAGAAGGACAGATGTTGGTAGATTTTGCAAAAAGGATGGAAATGGCTATGGTAAATACTTTCTTCCAGAAGAGACAGGAGCATATGATGACTTAAAAAAGTGGAGGTAGAAGCACACAGGTAGACTAAATCTTGTGTCAGCGATGTAATTTGAAGGAAGTCAGTGACTGCAAAGTAGTAGTGGGTGAGACTATGCCAAACAGCATAGGATGGTGGTGTGCAGGATGATGCTGATGGTGAGGAAGGTGAAGGCGGCAAAGGCAGAGCAGAAGACAAAGTGGTGGAAGCTGAAAAAGGAAGAGTGTCGTGTTGTCTTCAAGGAGTTGAAAATGGCTTTGGGTGGTCAGGAAGTGCTTCCAGATGACTGGACAACCACAGCAAATGTGATCAGGGAGACAGGTAGAAGAATACTTGATGTGTCATCTGGAAGGACAGGAGATAAGGAGACTTGGTGGTGGAATGAGGAAGTGCAGGAGTGTGTACAAAAGAAGAGGCTAGCTAAGAAGAAGTGGGACATAGAGAGGACTGAAGAGAGTAAACAGGAGTACAGGGAGACACAGCGTAAGGTGAAGGTAGCGGTGTCAAAGGCCAAACAGAGGGCGTATGATGACTTGTATGCTCGGTTGGAAAGTAAGGAGGGAGAAAATGATTTATACAGGTTGGCACAGCAGAGAAATAGAGATGGGAAGGACGTGCAGCAAGTTAGAGTGTGACAGAGAGGGAAATGTATTGACTGATGACAGAAGTGTGCTGGGAAGATGGAAAGAGTACTTTGAAGAGCTGATGAATGAGGAAAATGAGAGAGGAAAAAAGAGTAGAAGAGGTGACTGTTGAGGACCAGGAAGTAGCAAAGATGAGTAAGGGTGAAGTGAGGAGGGCATTGAAAAAGGCAGTTGGTCCTGATGACATACCGGTGGAGGTATGGAAGTGACTAGGAGAGGTAGCAATAGATTTTCTAACAAGAACATTCAACAAGGTTTTAGAGAGTGAGAGGATGCCAGAGAAATGGAGGAGAAGTGTGATGGTGCCCATTTTTAAGAACAAGGGAGACGTGCAGAGTTGTGGCAACTACAGAGGGATAAAGTTGATGAGCCATACAATGAAGTTATGGGAAATAATAGTGGAAACTAGACTAAGAGCAGAGGTCAGCATTTGTGAACAACAGTTCATGCCAAGAAAGAGCACCACAGATGCAGTGTTTGCCTTGAGGATGTTAATAGAGAAGTACAGAGAAGGTCATAAAGAGCTGCATTGTGCCTTTGTGGATCTGGAGAAAGCATATGACAGGGTGCCGAGAGAGGAACTGTGGTATGGCATGAGGAAGTCTGGAGTGGCAGAGAAGTATGTTCGAGTGGTGCAGGACATGTATAAGAGATGTAAGACAGTGGTGAGGTGTGCTGTCGGTGTGATAGAAGAGTTCAAGGTGGAGGTGGGACTGCATCAAGGGTCAGCTCTGAGCCCCTACTTGTTTGCTATGGTGATGGACAGGCTGACAGACGAGGTTAGACAAGATTCCCCATAGACTATGATGTTTGCAGATGACATTGTGATCTGTAATGAGAGCAGAGAACAAGTGCAGGAAAATCTAGAGAGGTGGAGGTATGCCCTGGAAAGGAGGGGAATGAAGGTTAGCCTCAGTAAGACAGAATACATGTGTATGAATGACAAGGACCTAAGCGGAACGGTGAGGTTACAGGGAGCAAAGATAAAGAAGGTGGAGGATTTTAAGTACTTAGGCTCAGCAATCCAGTAATGGAGAGTGTGGAAAACAGGTGAAGAAGCATATGCAGACTGGATGGACTGGTTGAAGAAAAGTGTCCGGTGTGATGTGTGATAGAAAGGTATCGGCAAGAATGAAAGGAAAAGTGTACAAGACGGTGTTGAGGCCAGCGATGTTGTATGGTTTAGAAACAGTGGCCCTGGGGACAAGACAGGAGGCAGAGCTGGAGGTAACAGAGATGAAAATGTTGAGGTTCTCTTTGGGAGTAACAAGGATGGATAGGGTCAGGAATGAGCACATCAGAGGGACAGCACATGTAAGACGTTTTGGAGACAAAGTCAGAGAGGCTAGATTGAGATGGTTTGGACACGTACAGAGGAGGGATAATGAGTATATTGGTAGTAGGATGCTGAGGCTGGAACTACCAGGCAGAAGGCCTAGAGGAAGACCAAAGAGACGATTCATGGACGTGGTGAAGGAGGACATGAAGGCAATTGATGTAAAAGAAGAAGATGCAGAGGATAGGGTGAGATGGAGGCAGATGACTCGCTGTGGCGACCCCTGAAGGGAACAGCCAAAAGGAAAAGAAGAAGGATAAAGTGTAATTCTACATCCACTACAGCAGGTGGCAGTGGTTTCCTCACTGTCAGCGCGTGCCCAGAGGTAAAATAAGAAGTGAAGTTCACAAACCCACTATGGAAATTTTTAACAGGGACGGAAAGAGAGGTGGAGAGAGACGGAGACAGTGAGAGAAACGAAAGTCTCCCGGAAGTTAAGTCGAGGAGGTATGATGAAGCGGCTGTAGCACTCGGCTTCACTGTGCTACGGTGAGAACCGAGGAAAGACCGCTATGTTTACTGTGTCTGAAAACATTGGCAGTGGACAGTATGAACCCAAATAAATTCAGGCGTCACTTAAAGACGTCACACCCGAGCACATGATGAGCCGTGTGAGTTTTTCAGCGAAAACGTGCCGAGTATCCCGCGTTGTTAATGATATTCCAGCAAACCAGCGAGCTCTGTTAGCATCAAATAAGGTGAAGTACCAAACTGCTCAGTGTAGAAAACCCCACAGCAGAGCGGAGGAACTGATCCTACCTGCAGCACACACGGCTCTGTCATGCTGGATGACGTCACTGCTGTGGAAATAAGTCCAGGTCCCAGTTCACCATTGAGTATGAGCTGAGAGTTCAGTATTGTGCTTTAAACCCGGCTTCGAAAATCTGTGCACTGCAAACGTGCTCATTGTACCAAATTAACAAAATAATTTGATTTGACAAAATAATAATAATAATAATAATAATAATAATAATAATAATAATAATAATAATAATTGTTTTATTCATTTTTGTTTTTTAGGTTAAAGTGTTTTATATATTGTGCTCCTGAGTTAATACGTATTGATTTAATTTAATTTAATTTTTTCAGTCTAAAATGGTTCAAATTGTTGGTCAAAAATGTTTACAGTTTAAATAAGGATACTTTTTTATTTCAGGCAAATTGATGCACTTTAAATTTTTTTGTTAAAGACTAAAAACGGTTAATAATGTTCTTCTTTGTTGGGAGTTGATCTATATTTCTTCATTTTTTTTGTATTCCATAATGATGATAAGGATTTATTATGTTAATAAGGATACAGTGTATGCAGAGGATTGCTTATAATAATTTTTTAGACAAATAACACTATTTATATTGGGGGGCGGGGTGCAAAATGTTTTCCTCTTCCTTGCGGGGTGCAACAGAAAATAATTGAGAAGCACTGGTCTAGGGGCAATTTTATGTGCCTGTCTTTGGACAGTGGAAGTCAGAAACACAGAGATGTCTTCACTGTGCCCAGGACTCGACTCCAGAAATGTTTTGTTGTGAGGCAGACATGCTAACCTCAACACCACTGTGCCGCCCATTTATAATTTTCCCCTTTTGAAAAATACTAAAGGTACCAAGTTTGCAGTCTCAGGGTTAAAAACCGCTGATCCAGTGGGTAAAAATGCTGCACCTGCATGAATTTTGGGTTCTATTATACATAATGTTGTTTCCAGCTAGTCTTTCGAGTCTTTAGTGGTTAACCGAGAGATATGAGGAAAGCAAGGAGATTTGTGTCTGGATGTTTGGCTCTGAGGTTTTGAAAGAGCATTACCTCACATGGAAGGCTCTAAGCAGGGTTTCTGGTGTCGTGATGGTAAAG
Source organism: Plotosus lineatus (assembly GCA_024760905.1). NCBI lineage: Eukaryota > Metazoa > Chordata > Actinopteri > Siluriformes > Plotosidae > Plotosus > Plotosus lineatus. The sequence continues at coordinate 22,679,250 of CM045740.1, read as the reverse complement.
CAAACCTCACACAGGTCTCCCCGCAAATGTCTCACAGATGTTGCGCTAGCTGGCAAGCACCTTTCCTGTTTGTCCCGAGTAAAAAAGGGGGAAAAAAATTGAAAACAAATCTCAGTTTATCCAGAGTATTCAGAGAAAATAAACGGATTATATAGACAAACCAAGAATGTGCACTCCCTGGGAGATGACTGTTTGTACATTTTACGGCGGGGAAAAGCTTCCCAGGAGGAGTAGAACCCAGATGAGGTCGTATTTTTCAGAGCATTAGGCAGGTAGCCACGTTTCAAAAGGTGTATAAGATCGTTTATTATTCCTAAATTGAAATGCCATAGATCATAGGGAGGTAAATATGAGCCGCTCGCAGTTGGACATTTGTTTTAAAGACTGAGCTGAGACAGAGTCAAGGTGGATGACCCCAGTAACCTTGGTACCTGCTCATGATTTGTGTAAGTTGTAAACAGAATGCAAGTGCTTCACCCCCCCCCCCCCACACACACACACACACACTTTAATCCATGGCCTGCTTTGCTGCCAACTCTTGCAGCTGTTTCTGAATTAGCAGTTTAGAGCAGAAACTCAGGCACAAGATTCCTCTTGAGGATCTCGAACTGTACGCTCTCACTGACTGACCTAGCTCAACCCCCAACTGCTGTGCTTCTCGGGAAGGTCTATACCAATTCTTATTTAAAAATTAAGTCATTCGTTATACATTGGCACATTTGTAGCTATTGTGGCACCCCATTATTCTGTTCCTGAAAAGTTTTTTTTTTAGGATATGGGCAAACTTCAACCTGAGAGCTTTTCTTACTCTACATAGGTAGTTTGGATAGTTTGTGCTCGACAACAAGGAAGTCCTGGGTTTGATTTCAGGCTCTGGTATTCCTGTGTGGTGTTTGGGGTTCTCCACCTTCTGGTATTCTGGCTTTTCTTACCACAGTCCAAGGATACACTCATTCGATACATTGGTTGCTGCAAGTTGCTCATAGGTGTGAGTGTGAATGGGTCTGTGTGTGTGTATTAGCCCTGCGATGGACGGGCAAGCTGTTCAGGGTATTTTTTTACCTGTGCCCAGAGTCAGCTGAGACCTTAGTAGGATTAATGTGTTTGGCAAATGAAGTAATAATTTCAGTCAATAAAGAATTTAGAAGCAATAAAACATTAACCAAGGGTAGCTGTGGTCTGGTGGTAGGGTGAGGATTCCTGATCTCAATGTCAGGGATCAAGCCTCACAATCACCGAGTTGTCACTGTTGTCCCCCCCAGTGTAGATAACTGGGTTATCAAAACCGATCATGTCTCTCACTGTCCGTGATGAGACTCATGTAAAAGAACCATTGTTGTCGTCCGTCAAGAGTATGCCACTGAGTTGCCGTTAACCTGTTTCTGCCCTGCGACGGCCTGGCGAGCTGTCCAGGGTGTGGTCTGCCCTCACCAAGAGTTGGCTGAAATGGGCACCAGCCTCCCCGCAACTCTAATTAGGAATAAGCAGTTCAGAAAATGAATGAATGGGGGAAAAAACAGCAACCATAATATACAAAGTATTTCAGTAAAGCATATGGTGCTATGATTAATCCCAGGGACACTAAAGAGTTGTGTTATCACCAGGACATGTTTATCAGGTTGAAGAAATCCAGTTTTACCGTCTTTGGGGGGTTTTGTTTTCTTCCCTTAATTGACCAACACTGAAGACAAGAAGAACCTGGTCTGTACTGAATGGGTAATGGTGATGGTAGTGGTGGGAGTAGGGTTGGAGGGTATAAGAAACCCCTCCTTCTCAGAGCTTCACAGCTGGTCTGAATTGCATTTTGGAAGCAATTGTCAAGTCATCCCAGGCACACTTTGTTTTCAGGAGTGAATGCTAGAGGATATTTGCTTATAATTAACTTCAAAACATCCAGTCGCGCTGAGATCCATGTGGTCCATGGTGGATGCACACCATACTCGAGCGATATTCAGCCAAAGTTTGGGTTTGTTGACCAATCCGATGGAGGGAAACGTTGCCGTAGGATGTGGAATAAAAAGTAATAATCTGGTTCCATTATGCGAGGCAAAGCCTACCAAGTTGCCTTCAAGTTATTATTATTATTTTTTTTTTTACAAGTTTTGTCAAGTTTTCTTTGTCAGCAGCCATTTTGCATATTTTCAGAATGAATTTTTGCCCTAGCAGCGTTACAGGAATTCATCTCCTGCTTCCGTGTTCTGACCAAGCGATGTGACTCAATTGCTATTGGCAGATCTCAGTAGCCATTTTTCACCAAGCCTTAACAAGTTTGCAGTGTTAAGTGCGCTGTTTCTTCCACTTTTTTTTTTTAAACTTTACTACCGCCCAGTACATTCTTGCAACTTGTGGTTTCTGATGATTTATTGTACATCATTTGGTTTATTGGTTTATTTTCCCCCGTGTGTTGCTTGTGTTAGACCTTGCTTTGGCTGCTGTGTTGTGGTTTAGTAATGATGTCACAGTACTGGAATGTTGTCTATGGGGAGACTTCCTCTCCATGCTTCTGGGCAGGCTTCCTCCCAAACCTGATGGGTGGGGGTCTGGATTTATTTACTCTCCTTAACAACCAAATCAAAATAATGACAAGCCCATTTGGAAGGTGCTTTTGTACAGTAGGAGACACCGCAATTATATAACAGCAATTTGGAGCGGTGTTGCTTGCTGATTGTGGTCGTGTAAAGACCTTCATTGATATACACACCAAGGTGATTTGGTGTATACTTGCAGGCTTCAAGTAAAGGTGGTCTTGCATCTGATGGTGGTTCAGCATGGTTCCGAACCGTGTTGGAAAGCAGCGACGTCGTCTTGACAACATGATGATATTTAGCTGTGGAGCAGCACTGAGCGCCATAATCCAGAAGATATTTAAAATGTTAGAGATTTCACAGTGGTTCCTGACATTGCGTGTCACCGGCGAGCTGCATTGTACTTGTTGTGCTGTAACCTTTAACAAACTTTCTTAACCACCCTCAGTGTAACCTTATTACAACTTATTCACACCACCGTCATTTTAAACTGTGCTGAACCTTCTTCAAAACCACCCCCATGTGAAGCTGTTTCACTACACCGCGATCATGTTGTGGCGGTTCAGCGCAGTTTGGTACAGTGAAAAACTTTACACTAGAGCGACTCCTGTATGAGGTCAGCTTATAAAACGTCAAAGTAGCATGACCCACTGGTTGGGGAAAAAACGACAACCTGGGACTGGGACTGGTTGTCCAGCATGTCCTTCAACCTTCAGGTCTTTTGGAGCATCTCAATATATCAGTCACAACAGATCTGTGGGGCAGATAGCGCGGGTTTTATCTGGAAGGTTTGTGCTCAGATTACTCAGATAAGTTTTAAAGTCAGATGACTAATATCCAATTTCATTGGTTCAGCGGAAAAGTCAAAAAAGTGGGAAAGTGTCTTTTTTTATTTCTCCCATCCCCCCACCGTCTCGCTATGTTTACTTTCAGAAAAAAAGGTTGCTTAAACTTGAATCTGGAACTCAGCCAAAGCTGCCATCCAGCAGGCAAACTGCCAAATGAGCAAAACAAAACAAGAAACAAACAAAAATGATGCTAATTTTGAAAATGCAAGAAAAAGAAAAAAAGGGAGGTCCAGCAAAGACACATAAACAAAAGACACATTCTGTTCAGACTTCCAGCAACCACGTCCCCACCTTTAACTTTCACTTTCCGTTTCCGTCTTCCTCAGAATCCAGCTTCAGACACCAGCTCAGCCGATTAGCAAAACCACAGACACGTCTCACCTGTTCATTTAAAACCCAATCAGCAAAACAGCACTATGATCCTCGCCGGACTGTCTCGTATTACTGTACTTTGTTTTAATCTGGCTGGCCTTGTCTGACCTCCAGGCTACAAGGATTGCAACTTCAAAATACTTTTACTGGAGGAGGAGGAAGAAAATAAAGTGAAAAAAGAGACAGTTCTAGAGAAGTGTGGAAGCATTTAGCTACAAGGCTACATCTGCTTGATGTAACTCCAAAGTAGATGTCAATCAAAAGAAAGAGGGAGGAGGGTACATGGATGGAAGGAGAAAAGAAAACATGTTGATTTATGAAGGATGGTTCTTTTTTGTTTTTTGGGTTTTTTTTGGGGGGGGGGGGGGGTATCACTACTTCATTCGAGCAGGTGACATCTTGCTGGTGTCTTATAGTTGTGAACATAAAGAGTTCTATACAACTTCTTACCTTATCTCGTTTATTACAAATTTAATAAAATTCCAATTAATGCGAGACTGTACTTGGTCTTTTATTTGGGCAATTCCACCTTGACAGATGTTACGTTTATAGTAACACATCTGAGCTATTTCAACCAACTCACACTAAAGATTGAAGTAATAAGTCCCTGATCTTGTGTATGGACATAATTATGGTCTTGCGGTTAGGCAGTGATGAAAGTATATCCAATGATGCTTCTGTTTTTTTTATTTATTTATAAAAGCAGTGTGATGGTCGGCTTGCTAATATACTGACTGCAGTTAAGAGCAAGAAGTGAGGCAGTTATCAGCACTGGCTTCAGAGTTATGAAAGATTCTACGTGACAGATGTTACATGATGGACGTCACTTGACGGACCATACAGCTGATTCCGAAATCGAACAAGCAATGAATGAATGTGCTTTGCCTGGTCATGTCCCATTTTTCAAGGAATTTCCATTTGCATATACATGTTTGCGAGGCTTTGTTGTATCTTTGTAAGCAAATTGATTAGCTGCTGTATGTACACTGACGATAAGTACCAGTGTGTGGTGGGCAGCATGGTCAGGACATCCACCTAAAAGGAGCTGCGTTCATGTCGTGAGTTCGGCGATGGAATTTCTGTATGGAGTTTGGACGTTCTCCACATTCATAATGTGGGTTTCCTCCAGGTACTCTGGTGTCCTGGTTTCAAATTGCCACTAGGTCAGTGCTTCTTAATTATTTTCTGTGGCGCCCCCCTAGGAAGAACCCCCCCCCCCCAACGGCCCCGCGAGCGACTATAAATCGTATTATTTGTCTATAAAATTGTTATTAGTACACCTCTGCATAAAATTGTATTTTTATTAACATTAAAAACAAAAAAGAAAGGAATATAGTTCAACTTACAATAAAGAAAAACTTCTATAACATTGTTTTTTAATCTGTAACAGAAAAGGTTTAAAGTGCACCAATGTGCCTAAAATAAAAAAAATATATACACATCCTTATTTAACTTATTTAAACTCATTTAACTTATTTATGTCTTAATATCGCTGTCTCTCTCCACCTTTCTCTTCATTCCTGTTAGAAAATTTTCCGTGTTATTTATTGAGGGGAGGTTTACTGCACTTCATATCGTTTGCTTGTGTGAAAAACGGCTACACTATAGTGCAACAATGAAAACGCCACTGCCAACTACTGGAGTGGAGGTGCAATTACACTTAATTCTCATACATTATTCCAGAAAAGTGTGTTCCCCAGGGTCATGCGCACTCCCCCCGGCATCATACCACTTCTTACATACAAAAATCTTTGTACTGTGCAAGAAAACCAGGGTACCCAGAGAAAACCCTTTCAAACATGGGGGGACAGGCAAATTTCACACAGAAATGCCCTGGCCAAGCCAGTGATGTGAACCAAGGACATTGTTGCTGTGAGGCAGACATGCTAATCACTATGCCACTGTGCCTCCAACATTTTTAATTATTTAATTATTATTAATTGCCCTGCAATGACTTAGTAAGCTGTCTATAATGTACCCTGCCCTCACCCGGAGTCGACTGAGATGGGTACCAGCCTCCCCACGACCCTAATGAGGATTAAGCGACCCAGAAAATGAATGAATTAATTTTTACTAATTATTATATATTGTTTTAAATCTGCAGACCTGCCAGTCCAAGGTGTATGACTTGTCTCACGGCATTTCTCAGTATGCCTGGTTTCCTTGTCGTGAAGCCCAGCAGGTTTCCTGGTACAGGCCATACTGGCTGAAGGTGAGTCTGCCATAATTCACTTACCTTATCTTTAGTGACAAATAATATTGATGAAATGAGTTCAAGGGCCTAATTATGCTCAGTTCTTGATCCTGATTGGTCAGAAGGTGTTGATTTATTTTCTAGAACCATAGCTGTAAAAAAAAAAAAAAAAAAAAGTAGTATTTCATGGTAATGGATCTGAGGCATCTGCTAATTCATTCTGTGTTGATAATATCTACTGTAACTGTACTATTAAACTATATACATGGCATTCATTCATTAACTTGCCTAATCCTGAACACAAGCCTAATGTGCATGTTTTTGAATTGTGGGGTGAAACTGAATTACCTGGAGGAAACCTACACAAATAAGGAAAAGATGAAATCTCCACACGGAAATTCCCTTGGTTAACCTGGGACTCGAACCCGGAACCTTCTTGCTGACCACTATACCATCGTGTTGCCCATAGTCCATTTAATAAATTGGAAAATGTAATCCTCTTTCATCACAGGCCTATTTCTCACACCCGATGGTAGCCACAGCAGTTATCATCCACTTGGCAGCAGATGGAACAAACATTTATGATTTGGTGCAACATCAGACCCAGTGCAATATCTCTGTGCAACTGGTGGACACCAAGGACAAGATCCACAGTTTAGGTGTGTTGAGACGGAAAGCTTCAGAAAGACACCAAAAACATTTCACTGTTTAAAATAACTTTCTGAAAGTCTTTACCTTTCCTAAGGATGGATTTAAAATTAACCCCTCCCCCTCCTCCCATCCTCCATTCCATCAGGTAACTGGCGCTTGAGTTGCCGCACCAATCCGCTGGTGATCCCCGTGAGTCATGACCTCAGCATGGCTTTCTACCACACCAAAATTATCCTCCTGAACTTCCGTTGCCCGTTGGTGGCCATCTCTGGTGTGGGTCTGCGTTCCTTCCAGTTTTTCGACCCCATCACCATCAGCAACTGCCAGAGCAATGAGATCTATAATCCCATGGGGCAAAGGTGAGTTCATAGGTCTTCTAAAATGTCTGTAAACCCCCATCAAGGCGTTTTATTTCAGCTTTCACCACAATCGTTCTAAAAACCTGGTTGTGGGTAAACTAGGATTCATTTTGGGTTTGTTTGTTTTTTTTCGAGGGGGGGGGGGTGTTATAATCACAGGCTTCCATTAGCCTTTTTATTTATTGTACCAACATGCAAGTCGTGAGTAGCAGAGCTTTTGGTTTGTGTCATAGAGGAATTCCTGCAAGCCTTCATACTACAGGAAGATCTTCACGGAGGATCTTTCCATCCTCATTTATTTTTTTACTGTGTAAACTAATACACTATTTATTAATTCATTTTCTGAACCATTCATTATTGTTTGTTTTCTGACCCGCTTAATCATAATTAGGGACATGGAGAGGCTGGCGCCCATCTCAACCTGCTCTGGGAGAGGGCAGAGTACACCCTGGACAGCTTGCCATTGCATACCATTGCAGGGTAGATCCAGTGTCCTACTCTTTTCAAATGACAGCAATGGTTCTTTTACATGCTTCACATCACAGACAGTGAGAGACCTTCAATGTCTGGCCTTCAATAACTCAGTTAGCAGCACTGCAGGGACAGCAGTGACTACTTGGTGATAGTGGGACTTGAATCTTCAGAGCAGTAAGCCAGCACCCTATCATTGGGCCACCACTGCCCTAGTCCACTACTGATAACCTAATAACGGCCATACTCATGCCTTCATTCAGGATTGGTAGTAGTTATCCTATTCTGGGCTGCAGGAAGGCCAACGAGATGGGCTGGAACCAATCCTAGCTGACTCTTGGTGAAAGTTGGGGTTTCAACCTGAACATTGCAATCCATTGCAGGACCAACACAATCATTCACGGTCACATGCACAACTAAAGGCTACCAGGAGTAACCAGTTAGCCTAAAGTTCATGCTTTTGGACTGTTTGAGGAAACCGGAGTCCCCAGATGAAAGCCATGTGAACATGGAAAGAACATGACGATACCATAGAGAAACGCCATTCCTAAGCACAGGGCTGAAACGCAGGACCGTCAAGCTGTGAGGCAAGCACACTAAGCGCCACGCCACTCTAAAAGCGGTAGATTTATATTCATTAATCACAGATATAAAAAGTCCAGATCAAGATTGCACATAAACGTAATGTTATTGCTTTCCGTGGATTTATTTGAGAGTGGGTTTTTTTCCCGTTCACTTAAAGGAGATGTCTTATTCCATCTTGCTCAGCTTAAACGGGGTGGGGGCGTCGGGGTGGGGGCGTGGGGGGAGGTTGAGTTCTATACCGCATCGTAAATTTTAGAGCAAAAGTAATTTGCAAATGCTGGAAATGGTCACTTCGTTTATCGACAGTAGTGATTTGTGTCAGTTCCTTCTCCGTTCGCTTTATAGAGTGGTTCATTGGTGTGATTATAATGCATCTAAAACCCCCTCTCTCTCTCGTTCTCTCTCTCTCTCTCTCTCTCTCACTCACTCACACACACACACACACACACACACACACACACACACACACACTCACAAATGCAAATATAATCTATGATCCTGAGCTCTGGCTTTTTTTTTTTCCTTTGGCCTCTGCTTTTTTTGCGTCGTACTTGGAGGCAGTCGAGGACTCGTTGCCAATGGCACTGCATTTCCCGTAATCCTTCTACCTCTACAAAACACCAAGTCCCCAGTTCCCAGTGCTGTTAACAACGGGGGTCATTATAATGGCTCGCTTTTGTGTGCTCTATCCCATTTTTTTTCAGCACTCAACGCCTTTCAAACAAAAGCTCTGGCGCTCCCTCACATATTTGGATGCAGTGGAGGAATGTGTTTTGTTCTTTCCTCCGCTGCTTTTTGCTTGGGTGCCGGGCTTCAGAGAAGGTTTTCTGTATGAGAGTAAGTAGACATAATGAGTTTAAATTGCTCAAGATGTTGCAAGTTTAAACACTCAAGATGTCGTTCGGCGCATAAACACTGCTGGTTTTCAAACGAGCTGCCAGTTTGTTGGTTACTACATCCACGCAATCCCTGTTTCAACTCCTGAATCACACGGCAGACTAAAATTCCTCGCAATCCCCAGAAGAATGCTCCACTGCTTCTTTTTCTTTTATTGGGTCACGTTTCTTACTGGACAATCACGCTCGTAATCAAATCTGGTCTGCACTGTGGTTAGAAGATCAGATCAGCAGTCCGACAGAGTTCAGGCGTATTCCACTTTGATATCTGAAATCATCAGTTATTCCCGAACAGCTGGAAGAACTTTGACTGACACACCTGCACACGCACATGTCTGACGCCTTGATTCCTATTCAACCTCCATTGTAGCTGAAGCTGCAGACTTATCACAGGATGTATCGTGATGCACGTAGAAATCTTGGCCGGGCTCCCAGTGTGAGATTCATCGATGCTTTATGCCACTGCTGGTGCACGGCTGAAGTGGAACCTTTAGACTTCAAAGCTTGTTTGGCTGGTTTGAAAAATCTTAGACGTAAACTTTAAACGTTGACTGATTTTTAGCATTACAATTCTCATGGGTGGCAGCAGGCAGGGGTGGGGATATGTTGGCGTTATAGTTAGTTCACCTGGCAGCAAGGACGTTCTGGGTTTGAATCATGGGCTTGGCGAGGATGTTTCTGTATGAAGTTTGCATGTTCTCCCCGTGCTTGTGTGGGTTTCCTCTGGGTACTTCAGTTTCCTCCCACAGTCCAAAGACATCCACATAAGGCTAATTGGCTGTTCCAAATCACCCAAAGGTGTGAGAGTGAGTGTGAGTGGTTTGTGTATTCACCGTGTAATGGTCTGGCCAGCTGTTCCAGGTGTATTCCCTTCCTTGCCCAAAGTCCCCAAGATGGGTGACATGACCCTATTTAGGATTATGCGGCTTAGAAAATGAACGTATGAATGAATACATGATCATTAACGAGAAGAGAAGCTGCCTTTCACAGTCAGTGGTTAAACTCTAAACTCTCAGGACCTGACACTTTACAGTTTAACGCAAACACTGACCACCTGCATTCTGATTGGCCAATCATGACATTCCACTGCCGACTGCTACCTTCGCCAAGATCGTTATGTTTTTCATTTGGTTTGCATGTTAGTTATCCACACATTTTCATGAAAGTTCTTCCGGGGTGGGACTTTAGACAAAAAGGACCTTGTTAAATTTTGGAGATGACCCGGATCAAATTCTGGATCAAGGAATTTTTTAATGGATTCTTTAACATTGTGAAAGGAGAAATGGGGTCTTACATTCAGCCCAGGATGGGTTATAGTGTACTTTTTAGTTGGTTTTTTTGTTTGTTTGTTTGTTTGTATATTATTTGTTTATTTATTTATTTAGGGGGGAGGGGGCGCTTGGTTGTTCTAAAGGTGTTCTGTCCCCCGAACAGCCGAACAGGTTTTTAGCCGAAGCTCTCGAGTTCTTTGCACCCGAACAGCGGAACAGGTTTATTTTTTTGTATCTGGGTCGGTTTGGAACTTTTCATTCCAGTAAAGATAAAGTACCCTCAACACTTCAGAGCTTCAAGCTTTATGTCCAGGTTTTTGGAAAGATCCATATACAGATGTGGTGTTTGTATTTTCAATATTAAAATTTAATTGCTGATGATCGACTGCATGACACGAAAAATCTGCCACTTCAGCAGGTGGTTTGGAATTTTTTTTCTCATCAGTCCGGTTTCTAACTTACAAGTTGTCTAGATTTGTCCAGTTGGCAGATTTTATGAACTTATAATGATGTGGAAGTTCAAAAGAAGACCAAATAGAAAGTCCACTCAACACATGCAACCGTCACCTCTGGAGATGTTTGTGAATGCGTAGACCTGACTTGATGGGACATCGAGTCATTAATAAACGATTAGTTTAAATTTTATACGTCTGCCTATGGGCTTGAGAAGGAGAAGCGTATCTGCCGTTTGTTTGTCCCTCTTCTCAATCCCTTTCACTTTCTGCCATGTTGATCCAATCAGTGCCAAGGCATGTGTTTATGATTGAAACGCTCTTTATTTGTCTGTGTGGGGAAGAAGTGAATGCAAATGCGGTTCTCTCTCTCTCTCTCTCTCTCTCTCTCTCTCTCTCTCTCTCTCTCTCTCTCTCATGTGTGCGTGTGTGCGTGACGAATATGGAACACATCCGACTCTGATGGTTTCCTTTTGTCTCGTTTGACGAGAGTTCTAGTCGATTCTTTCGGATGAGACATGTCGAGCTAGTGTCCCAAAACCGCTTGCTCAGGCGCAGGTTCCGATCGAGCCGCGGCGCTCAGCTCTGCTTGCATCGCGGTACTCGTGAGGTCTCATTTGTTTAGTTCCAGTGTGGAAAGAGTGGGCCAAGCACATTCTATTTATACTGCAGCTCCTTCCCTGCGGCTTTGTTGCCAAAGTAATGAAGATTAATGTCAGGTTGACCGCGGTGTGTGTGTCTCGCCGGAGTTGAATGTGACATGTAGTATTCCACTGTTAGTCCACCAGTCCGTCTGGAGGATGACGTAGTGCAGTTTGTGTGCAACAGCCTCTCTCTTTCTCACTCTGTCTCTTTCTTTTTTTTCTCTCGCTCTCTCCATCTGTATCTCTTTTCTTTGCCTTATCTCGTTCTCTCTATCTCTCTCTCTCTCTCTCTCTCTCGCTCTCTCTCTCTCTCTCTCTCTCTCTCTCATTCTTGCTATCTTCCCCCAGTTGCGTTCATTACTCCTGCGAGGCCATCGACTGCCAGGAGCCGAAGGTCCGCAATGCAGAGCTGCGATGTAGTGGTGGCTTTTTCAACGGAGCCCGATGCATTGTCACATGCAACAGTGGCTACGTGCTTCAGATCCACCGGGACGATGACCTCATCAAGAGCCAGGTATGCGCACAGCTGAGAAGAGAGAGAGAGAGAGAGAGAGAGAGAGGGAGAGGGAGAGGGAGAGGGAGAGAGAGGGCATTGTCTCTCCAGTGTATAAGAAAAGACAGAGCTACTGTATAGTCTGCTTCTCAGCTTCTTCGCTGCCGTCTGGCCCCAAGTCTGGATGAAACAAGCAGAAAGAGAGAAATAAGTGAGAGTGAGAGCGGATGAATGAGCATTCCAGTCGACCCCCTTTGCCAAGAGCCCCCGCGTTCTCAGCAGCCATTAACATTATAGAGCGGCACCTCAACAGCTTTTTACATACACAGAGGAGCCGCATGTGGAAGTAGTTAGCGGTGGCCTTAAACACTCGGCTCCCAGCCAACCGTGCGCCCTAGCAAAGCTTGAACACTTTTAGAGAAATACACCACACACTTCCTATATTATTACATTATTATGATATACATGATTACACACACACACACACACACATATATATATATATATATATATATATATATATATATATATATATATATATATATATATACATACAAACACACACACACATTTATAGTGGCATAGTTTGTAGCATGTCTCCATCACAGCAAGAAGGTTCTGAGTTTGAGTCCCAGGGTTAGATATGTCTGAGAGGAGTACAGGGATCTCTCACTTTCAGTGGTTAATGGGGACCGAGACACACCCCCCCCCTCCCCGCGACTGCCGATTTCCGCAAAGTAGGGTCAACACCCCCTGACTGATGTATACGTACATGTATGTGTATATAATATCAATAAATACATATTCAATGCTATAAATGCTTATAATAACAATTAAACATTCAAAAATAATGCATACAATGTAAATAAAATATGAATACACGCACACACACTCAGATGCACACCTCACATAAAAATGTCAGTATTTTTGATAGGGGGTTTTGGGTTGTTTTTTGTTTTTGTTTGTTTGTTTGTTTGTTTGTTTGTTTGTTTGTTTTTGCATAATTGGCCTTGTTTTGCCACATTTTCCTTAACTTTTCTCCCGATTCTTACTTAATTGGTTGCTTATCTTTTAATTTGATGAATATTTAAAAAAAAACAAAAATCGCGACACACTGAAGCCGCAAGAATTGAAGCGTGAAGTAGCGAGGGATCCCTGTATACCGGTTTCCTCCCCTCCCACAGTCCAAAGATTTACATATTAGGCACACTGCCGGTCTCTCATTTGTCGATTTGAGTTTGAATATTTGTGTCTGTGTTGCCCTTTTATGGTCTGGTGAGCTGTTCTGGGTGTACTTCGCCTTTGCCCAGTGTAGGCTAAGATAGGCTGCTGCCTCCTTGCGACCCTAATGGATTAAGAACTTCAGAAAATGAGTGAGCGAGAGTATAGCCATCCATACATCCATTCATTTTCTAAGATGGCTTAATCCTAATGAGGATCACGCCTATGTCTGGCTCTGAGCGAAGGCGGGGTACACCCTGTACTGCTCACCAATACATAGACAACCATTCACACTTCCCCGCACACCTTGGGGCAATTTATAACAGCCAATTAGCCCAATGTGCATGTTTTTAGACTCTCGAAGGAAACCGGAGTACCTGCAGGAAACCCACTGAAGCATGGGCAGAAAACGCCCCCAGGCTGGGGGCAAACCACTGTGACGTACTAACCATTGCACCACCGTACCGCCCGAAAACAAATATACAGTACTTAGATATACTGCAGCCTCGTCAGGAATTGATTTTTATTTTTGTGGGACTTGGTTAAACTTATTTCTTGGAATTAAGGGCAGTCGTGTAAAATGTTTCTCGTGCGAGTGTGTGTGATTGGTAGATCATTTTTCTGTATATTGTAGAACTTTATTTAAAAAAACTATTGATACTTTAATAACTTTATATCAAAAGCTAGCTTTGAATGCAAAAAGTGCAGAGTTGAGCAAAACAAGTAGCTTATTAAAAAGATGTTTATTTTGTTTACACGTGCGGTTGTGTTTTTAATAATAAATACCGAAACCACCGCGAGTTACATTTTATTAGCATTCCTGTTTAACACAGTGATAAACCGCGAGAACATATCTCGATCCCAACACGTTTCATACCTGTGCATGCTGCTCCCATGCACGTCCTCTGACCTTAAGATCAGACAGGACGCGCCCGGTCCTGTGTAATGAGTGGCACCTATGTGTACGGCTGTGAGAGATTGCGGCATCAGCAAGGAAAGAGTGAAAGACGAGACCGACGTTAAACTCCGTCTCATCATCGTGCTTCACTGGGGATTTGCAGACTTGCTCCACTTGTGTCAAACAGGTTTCCAGGAACTCTTTTAGATCATTGTATCTGTAAAACCATCTGTTCTGTTCTCTCCACTTTGTTTGTGTGTGTCTGTGTGTGTGTGTGTGTGTGTGTGTCAGTGCATGTGAATATGTGTGTGTTTGTGAGAGCGAGAGAGAGAGAGAGCGAGAGAACGAGAGAGTGAGAGAGAGAGAGAGAGTGTGTGTGTGTGTGTGTGTGTGTGTGTGTGTGTGTGTGTGTGTGTGTGTGTCAGTGCATGTGAATATGTGTGTGTTTGTGAGAGCGAGAGAGAGCAAGCGAGAGAGCGAGAGAGAGAGAGAGAGAGAGAGAGTGTGTGTGTGTGTGTGTGTGTGTGTGTGTGTGTGTGTGTGTGTGGGTACACCGTTGTTTTTGTTTTCTCCTTGTAAACCCTTTTCTCAGATGTTTGATGGATAACCGGTGTGGGAAAAACGCTAATTCCACTTTCCCCTGCACATGCAAATGTGCGAGTGCTGCGCCGCAGAGGGGAGATTATATCTGCCGCCACATGGAGGCCTCGGCCTTGGACACTGAGCAAATTATCAATTACTCTCAGCTTTCGGCATCGTACACTGTAGGACTCTCTCCATACAAGCCACAGCGGACCTTTTATTATCGAGTGCAAAAATTTGTGCACCCCGCATACCCACAAGCTATCTTTTTTTTTTTTCTTTCTTTCTTAAATGAAAACATATTCCTTTTGGCTTCAATGGTTTTATGTCTTGTGCTGTATGTTTTATTCATTCATTTTCTATGTGCACTGTGTTTCCCTAAAGATCTGGAGCCAATTCCAGGCACAGTATACCCCGGGCAGGTCGCCAGTCTATCTCGGGTCTAACACAAAGACAGGCAACCATTCACACTTGCATTCACACCTATTGGCAACTTAGTTGGTGCAATCAGATTAATTCACATCTTTGGACTTTGGGTGGAAACCAATACAAGCACATGAAGGAAAACATAAACGCCATGGGAAAACGCCCATCTGCTACGAAGTTTGAATGCGGATCCTTTCATTCGTTCATTCATTCTTTCTCTAAACATAATTAGGTTTGCAGGGCGGCTGGTGCCCATCTCTGATGATTCTGGGCTGGGGCGGGATACACCCTGTCCAGCTCGCCGGACAGTCGCAGGGCCAACACTTATACAACCATTCACACGCACACACACACCTAGGGGCAATTTGGAACAGCCAGCTAACCGTTCCTAACCTGCATGCTTTTTGAGGACATCAGAGTACCCGGAGGAAACCCAGGCAAGCATGGGAAGAACATGGACACAGAACACACCTCCAAAGAGGAGGAGAAGAAGAAGAAGAAGAAGAAGAAGAAGAAGAAGAAGAAGAAGCTCCTTTTGCACAAACACTGTTTTATTAATATGTCTGTATGTTTTCCCCCCTAGTTCTGCCTCCGGGTGGACATTACCTACCAGGATCCAGGTGTTTTATACGCTTTTATTATGGGTTTGTTTGCATGTGCACACATCCCTGCGTGCATTCATGGGTGCGTGTACACACAGGTTTACCTACGTCTGTGTCTTTTTACAAGAGGAAACAATGTGTGGCATGTACAACTTATCTATTAGGCGTGCTACAGTGTCTCTGACAGTGCGGTGTAGCCAATAGACCCAAAGGAAACTGGCAGAAACTAAATCTCACACTGATGGATACTCAGCCTGAGCTGAGCAATGGGAAATCAAGTAGATGCATATCATAGATATGGAAAAGAGATGTTACATGATTCTTGTTTTTCTTCCACAGCACACACAAACAAGCACTGAATGCCCAGAGGTGGATATAATCTAATATCCTGGGGAGAGCACATGACAAATATCATTGTTATATAGGGAAGTTCACATACTACTTACATAAATGTGTGTGTGTGTGTGTGTGTGTGTGTGTGTGTGTGTGTGTGTGTGTGTGTGTGTATCTACATTAATCTTTCACATCAGGTGTTTTTATATATATATATATATATATATATATATATATATATATATATATATATATATATATATATATATATATATATATATATACAGGGATCCTCACTTTCCGGCTTTCCGGTTAATTAGGACTGTGATTACCATGCGGTCATCGAAATCCACAAGTAGGATTCCCCGACTGACATATACGTACATGTATATGTGTATATATGATTTAAAAATATAAATATTCAATGCTATAAATGCTTATAATAGCAATTAAACATTAAAAAAAAATAACATAAGATATAGATAAAATATAAATACAGATGCTCCCCAACTTACCAACATTCGTGTCCAAGGTCGAAAGTGAAAATGAAATGAAAATGAAGAACAAGTAGAAATAGAAATGGAATAAAATCTATAGTAAGATATATCATAAATATAAGTATGAAATATGATTAAACATTATCCTGAGGTACACTTAATACTAGGCTCCACCGGAGGGGCGTGGCGTGCTTTACGCCCAGAAGTCTGGGAAGAGAAGCAAAACGATACATTTCTGAACTGCTGCCAAAACTTTCAAAGAAGAAACAAATTGACTGCAGTATTATAATGAACTGGATAAGAGTGAAACTCTGTAAATCTGATCAGATCCGCTGTGCTGTGCTCGAGAGGAACCAGGAGTTTAAACACGGGACACAATGATATTGATAATGTGATGATTATGGAGTGAGAGAGAGAGAGAGAGAGAGAGAGAGAGATCGTATACAGTACAAACTTGTATAGGTGACTTTTACAAGGTTTAAACATACGAGCCCCTCTAAAGATTGCCCTGTAACAACTTACAAACAAATTCATCTAAGAACGGCCATCCTGAACCGAACTCATTAGTAACACACATACAGACGGTATGAAGAAGATGACATACATGCATACGCACACATGCACGCGTGCAGATGCACGTGCACACACAAATGCAAAAATGTATCCAGTTTTGATGGGAGGTTTTGGGTTGATTGTGTTTGTTTAGAGTTTTTTTTTTGCATAATCGGCCTTGTTTTTGTGCCATTTTCCTTATCTTTTCCCCTTTTCTTCCTTAATCCCCTTATTTTTTTAATTTGATGAATATTTATGGAGTTTTCTTTTAAAAACATGATGCACTGAAGCTGCATTAATTGAAGCCTGAAGTACTGAGGGATCCCTGTATATACACACATATATATATATATATATATATATATATATATATATATATATATATATATATATATATATATATATATATATATATATATACAGACACTCCCCACTTTACGTCCATTCGTTTTATGTATTTTTTGAGACCCCTCCAATCGCAAAGTAGGATGGACATCCTGACTGATGTATACCTATATGTGTATATAATATCAATAAATACATATTCAACGCTATAAATGTGTATACTAACAATTATACATGAACAAAATAATGCACAAGATGTAAATAAAATATAAATACACACACATTCAGCTGCGCACCTCACATAAATTTGTAAGTAGTTTTGTTGAGTTTTTTTTTTTTTTTTTTTTTTTTTTTTTTGGTTGGGTCCGCATAATCCGGATCCAGATCACCTCCAAAATCAAATGCAGCTGTCCTTGTCCGAAGCCCTGCCCTTGGCAGAAGTCTTCTAAAAATCCACCTGTCACTATTGGTGTATTTCTGCTGAAACTAAAACTAAAGAGCACACAGGACATGGAGGTAAAACATGGAGGTAATACTGACGTGCTTTGTGCCTTTACATCTTTCAGACAGACTTTCATTTTTTATTGCATCAGCTGGAAAGTCTGCAAAGACATTCAAGAGTTTCTAATCACTCCATGCAACATTTCAGATCCGTTCCTGTCAGAACATTAGCTTATGGCACAGCCGTAAAGTTTTAGAAACCTGTTATCAGTTACTAGGGGAGAAAAAAATAAAAATCCTTTGTTGATACCAAAATACACAGCTGTCCAAACCTATGAAAACGATGATTAATGTGTCTTTTTCTGATTATCCGTTTCCTTTGATATATTTCTTGGACGATATTCCCGCCGTGAGGTTATTGGGATTTGCTTATATTGTTCTCCGGCTGAAACCCGTGTTTGCCTCTAGCTTTCACTCAGTGATGGCTATGAGATATGAATCCGGTATTTATGAACTAATGTTATGCTCAACATAATTCCGAGTCTGCTGCACATAAAGACGTTAGCAGTCTGCGGTCTTCTACGTGGGGATTTCTGTGCTGGAAATAGTCATTTCCTGGCAAGGAGACATAAAATAGTAAACATTAAATCTTGATCAGGAATTACAGCGTTTCAGTGGTATCCAGACTATTAGGTATGTAATTTTAATATACTACGTATATAAAACGAGAACTAATGGAGAACGGATTGAAACATCAAACAGAGAGGCTGGTCAGGTTTTTATAAAAATGTCCATAAAGGTCTGCACTCATTCGTGTTGTAAGTGTAAATGGTTAATAATGTTCCACAAATTATTATCGAATTCAACTAGAACTTCAAAAGAAATCCAGATGTTCAGGTTTACCTTTTAAATATGTTTTCTTCCTGGGCACATATCGGCACTTCTACTTCACAGCAACAAGGTCCTGGGTTCAAATCCCAGGCTCAGGAAGGATGTTTCTGTGTAGAGTTTACGTGTTTTCCTTGTGCTTGCATCGGCTTCATCTGGGAACTTCAGTTTTCTTTTTCTCCTACAGTCCAAAAAGATGTAAATTAGGCTGATTGGCTATTTCTGATTGCCTCTAGTTGACAGTGTGAGCATGCTGGCTTTGTATATGCTGCTCTTTTACTATCTTTGCCAAGAATCAGTTGGCTGAGACAGGCTCCAGCCCCTCATGACCCTAAAAAAGATTGCAGAAACACGCCACCTGGGGAACGAACCCAGGTCATCTTGCTGTGAGGCAGACGTGCTAACCGCTACGCCACCATGGCACCTTAAGTGATAAATAAATAACTTGACTAATAATAAAACAGTAATAGAATTTTACTTTCATACGATGAGGAGAATTATTAAGATCTCAGAGCGTGTTACCCCATTCGGCCTTCAGCTTCAGCAGGAAAAAAAAAAACTCAATCTAAATCATTCTCCTCATATTTCGCTTCATTCACTCTCACCCATCACACATTTGATGAGCCAATTAATCCTATTAGGAGGCAGGAGCCTATCTCAACCGACACTGGTTGAACAGCTTGCCAGACCATTTGCAGGGCCAGCGTACATACACAACCATTCACAGAGACAATTTGGAACAGCCAATTTGCCAAACGTGTCTTTGGACTGTCTGAGGAAACCGGACCACTCGGAGGAAACCTACACATGCAGGGGAAGCACATGTGAACTCCGCACAGGGACAGCTGAGCCAAGCGTGGGACTCGAAACCAGGATCGTCTTACTGGGAGCACCGGTGCGATACTCCACTAAAAGATAAGCTGTAGGTAGAACAATAAAGGGAAGCGAGAAGAAAAAGGGATCAATATGGAAAAGGCCAGGTTTAAGACTGCAGTTCTCTAGAGATGATTTTCACTTTGTAACCAGATGTTCAGAGCATTTTTTGAATATCAGTGTTTCAGTGGAGCAACGGAAGCCAACATTCTTTTGCAATGATATCTAAACCACACACAGACCTGTTTAGATCAAAACAGTTCGTCGTGTCTGGCTTTTTGGATGGAAATGATCGCTGGCATAATAGCCAGATGTACCAGATATCTCCCACTATAAAAAAAATAAAGCTACCAACCCGGTAATGAAACGTTTTCCTCTTTGAAGTTTAACCAGCGACCTTCTTCACACCAACATCCACGATATTTGGCTACTTATCCAATCCGTCTGTAATGTAAAGCAGTTCCAAACAATGACATGAACTTATCGGGAACATTTCAAAACAGATGATGCGCTCCTTTCAATATTTTAGAGGATGGACAATTATGAATGGTGGCACCATGGCCTCATGGTTAGCATGTCCATCTCACACCAAGGAGGTCCCGGGTTGAGTCCTAGGCTCTGCGAGGGCTTTTCTATGTGGAGTTTGGATGTTTTCCCTGTGCTTGCGTGAGCTTCTTCCAGGTACAATAGGCCCTTGACCATTCGCAGTTCAGCACTCGCGGCCCCGCCTACTCGTGGATTGGCGACAAACCCACAAGTAACTGGCACGTGATTCAAATTTAGCCAATGGCTGAGAGCTTTTGTTTCTCCCTCCTGATTGGTTACAGATGATGTGTACACCTCTTTTTTTCCTCCTTTGCATACATGTCATCAACCTGATTGCTTGAATTGCGAAGTAAATTTTTTTCGTGCGTTGTTAATGATTGGCCCTATGATGTCACTCAAATGCACTGCATCTTCTCTAGCATAAGGAAACTAAGTGCTTTATTCATTCATAAATATTATCACAGTGCAAAATTAAAAAGATTTTACTGAATCATTACTTCATTTTACTGCATTATTACTGTATTAATGAGTAAGATTGGCTATAGAATGTGTTTAACAAGCATATTTTAGCGCATGTAACATATATAGGGTTTTAAAATCACGTCAATAACTCGCGGATTTTCTTGATCCGCGGGAAGGGCCGGAATTGAACCATCGCGAAAAACGAAGGCCTGCTGTACTCTGGTTTTCTCTAGGCCAATCAGTAGCGGGCTAGCTAGTCCTAGCTAGGTGATTGCCCCTAGGTGTGTTGGCCATGTGATTGCCTGGTAGGCCGGACAGGGTGCACCATGCCTTTGCCCTGTATTGACTGAGATAGGCTCCAATTTGCTTGCGACTGTAATAGTATTGAGTCGTTAGGGAAGTAAATTGAAACGAGTGCAGGAATTATGAATATCTGAGTTTTGAGGACGTAAAACAATCAGTTTATACAGTCTTAGAAAAATAGGTTTTCGGTTTGTATCTCTAGAGCAACTTTTAATGGTTTTGTACCTAGACATACACCAGACACACCAACAAGCACAGAACCTTTAAAACTCAACAAACAAGTTCCTGAATTGCACATATTTTCACCATCATAAACATCACAAGTTCCACATCACACGGTATATATTCCGTCTGGCAAAGTCTCTCCGCCAGTAGCCATAACAAATTTAAGAGTTTTGTCATTTTTTAAAAACCTAATTTCACTCCATTTCAGTCAAAACCGGTTCCCACCCACAATATGTGCTTCTCCTATCATGTGAAAGCTACAACCACATCCTTTCAACCTGCTCCTTGTTCAACGTCACAGGACAGATAATCACGCTTGGAAAAGACTTTATGCATCTTATTTCTACCCAGGGTCTACTTCATGGATCAGATCAATCAGAGTAAAACATGCCTTACTTTCTTCTCAAGTATGGTCTCGTGAGGTGCCTTTGAGACTGGAGGAACTATTCATAGTTCATAGAACTGTTGGAGGAAGTAGCACATTCATATGGGTTCACACTGCAGGAACTGTGAACAATTTTCGTTCTTATAAAGCCATTTCTTGGTTTGTATAACTCCTACTACACATGAAGTATTTTTCCAGAACACGAAGAACCCTGACTGATGTAAGTAAAGAGTGATTGGTCAACAGCAGCACTAGCCAACCTCAAAAGCCATTTAAACAAGGGCATTGATTACAGTGTTGTCCATTATAATTTTGTGGTATGTCATGCATGCGTGTCAGGGTTATTAACCAGTCATTGGCTGGTTTACTGTATATCATGAATGCAAAAATAAAAAATAAAAAAATAAATAGACCGTAGGGGTTCAGATGCTCCCGTCGAAAGGACCATTTCATTACATACCAATATAGAACAAGCATACCAAGTTTGAAAGCCCCAGCTTTGGCCTGCGACAAGTAAATGTTCAGTTCATTTTCTGTATCCGCTTAATTCTAATTAGGGTCAAGGGGAGGCTGGCGCCCATCCCAGCCGACTCCAGCGAGGGCAGAGTACACCTTGGACAGCTTGCCAGGCCATTGCAGGGTGGAAGCAGGCTGATGGCCTTGCAGCTTACTCTTGTCAAAACTCAGCAGTGGTTCTTTTACATGAACCTCAAACCATAGACAGTGAGAGACATGGCCGGCCTTTGATAACCCAGTTAGCTGCACTGGAGGGACAGTGACAATCTTGTGGAGAGTGGGACTTGAACCCCCAACTTTAGGATCAGTGTTCCAGCACCCTTTACCACCAGGCCACCACTGCCCTGCAAGTAAATGAACAAAAACTAAAGTGTGACGGACGGACGGAACCCATTCATAAAGCGTTGTATGGGTGGGATCTAAAAGGACCATGGTGATTTTTAATTCAGCTCAGCAAGGGTGTTTCCGTCTGGAGTTTGCATGTTCTTCCCGCCCTTGCATAGGTTTAATTTGGTTTTCTCTTATAGTCAAAAGACTTGCACGTTAAAAAATTGGCTGAGATTGGCTCAAATCAGAAGATGGTAGGATTAAGCGGCTCTGCGAATGAATGATTGGATGAAGGATTCTTCTAAAGTTATCATATCCAGAAACTTGGTACCATATGATTCCTCAGAGAGTCTGGCAAATGCACCACTGTTGGACCAATCAGGAAGTCTTTCCCATTTATAAAAGCTCTTGAACACTGATTGGAATCGTGTGAGATTCTGAATGGCTTTTTTTATCCGGCTTAAGTGTGTCCTGATCATCCATCTTGGTTGTCCCTGTAGTCAGGATCCATGGTGACCATCACCTGTACAGATGGCAAGTGGAACAAGCAGGTGTCCTGTGAACCGGTTGACTGTGGCCTTCCTGACAAATACCACGTCCACCCTGCCAACTTCTATTTTCCCGAGGGTACCACCTATGGCAAGAAGTGCACCTTCCAGTGCAGGGATCCTGCTCAGCTTGTAGGTGAGAAAAGGCTATCTGGCCTCTAGCTTCACGGGTAAACAGGAAGCTAATAGACTAAGCATGACTCGAGTGTAGAATGACGGCAGGTCTTTAGCAGCTTTAATCCGGTTGTAGTCCATATCTGCAGTATTGTTAATAGAGTAATTAGTTTAACATATGTATGGCGAGTCAAAGTGGTCTGCCTTAAAAAAATATTGCTAATTTATTAGCTACTAATTGTAACCCATACACTTTTGTTGCTGTAGGAACTAATAACACATTGACCTGCATGGAAGATGGCCTGTGGTCCTTCCCAGAAGCCTTGTGTGAGCTGCGTTGTCCTGCTCCCCCCATCATCCCCAACGCTGTATTGCAGACCAAGCGATGTAATGAGACTGGTCTAAAAGTAGGCTCCCTTTGCAAGTACAAGTGCAAGCCTGGCTACCATGCAAGCAACAAGCCGAAAAGGTACCTGGCATTGACAGACTCTTTACTTTCAGGTTCCACAAGGGCTTATAATCCAAGAGAGGATCATCATGTATACTTTTCAAACTGTAGTATTAGTTTGTTTACCACGATTTTCTTACTTCTCTCTATTTTCTTTCTTTTTTTTTTTTATTAAAGGCGGGCATTTAAGATGCAGTGCACAGAAGATGGTCGATGGTTAGAGGGATCATGTGAGCCAGTGATGTGTCCTCCACCTCCACCGGTCTTCCATGGCATGTACCACTGCACCGACGGCTTTCTGTTCGACAGCATGTGCTGGCTGCAGTGCCACTCTGTCAACAGCACGGCAAAGGCATCTACTCCCTGCAAGCAGGTCTGTCATTTCCTTTCTGTTTCGTTTCCTATGCAAGTTCCCACACTTTCTAACAAGTCATCTTTTTCTTTAATTTAGTTGTTGTTGTTGTTGTTGTTGTTGTTTTGCTAATAATATTGATTGTGGCTCAAGAGTTCTGAGAAAATTGTACCTTTGGGGCAGCATGGTCAGCAAGTTCATTCACTCATTCATTTAATAATCCGCTGAATCCTAAATTGAGTCGCAGTGATGCTGGCACATATCTCAGCCGACTCTGGGTGAAAAAAGGGCACACCCAGACCAGCTCGACAGGCCATTTGAGAGCCAACACATATACACCATTCACACTCACACCGGGGCAATTTGGAACACCCAATTAGCTTGCTGTGCACATTTATGGACTGTGTTAGGAACCCGGAGTATCTGGAAGTAACACACAAGCAGAGGAAGAACATGAAAACCCCAGATAGAAACGCTGTTGCCATGCTTGGGACTCCAGCCCAGGCCTTAACTGCTTTGAAGCGAATGTGCTAATCACTACACGACATTGTCGATTTGAGTTATAGCTGGCTACTCAAAATTTCTCATAGATGTAAATGTAAGCACGAATGGATGCTCACCCTGAGATAGATTACCCCTGACTAGAGTGTACCCTGGCCCATGTCAGCTTGGGTTGGCCCCAGATCTACCGCAACCATTAACGGAAAATAGATCATGAATACTCGAATGTCACCATACCGACAATTTTATGTGGAGCATCTACAACCACATTCTGACCAATCAGAATCGAGAATTCCAAAGTGCTATGTGATAAATAAGTGTAACTGAGTTATCTTTTGCCTTGCTTCGTCTGTGTGCCTGTTCCTGCCTTCATCCATCTGGTTTGAATGAGTGAAAAGCTCTGGTTCCTGAACCTAGAACAGGAAGATGATTGAGTAAATGTCCTAGTTACTCACATGCACACACATAGAAGGTGAACACAGGCTGCCGGATAACTGACCTTGCCAGCAACATCTCTGCAACACCCCTTTGATGTCCCATGACCTCATAGTGGAATCTGCAGCATGGCACAAACAAAATCAAGCGTTCTGCCAGATGTAATCCTGAATGTTTTCATGTATAGGTCACACGCACTGAAGCTGACGCACAAACCATTCCGCCAGTATGATTCAATTAAGCCTCCTTTTAATTGCACGGCATTAAAATGTCTGAGAATTTGGAGCTAGTTTGTCCTTCAGAGAGATGATTTGATACATCTGCTGTCTCGTAACATCATGCCCGCTTTGTCACGTCTCCACAGCAGGTTCCACTCTCCAACATGATCCGCTGCAGGAAGGACGGAAACTGGACTGGATCGTTCCAGATCTGTCCACAGCTGAAGGGTCAGTGTGCTTTACCACAGAACCTGCATCCAGGCATCCGGCTCAGTTGTAAGAAAGGACACGCCATAGGTGGGCATTTTCAATGTGTGCCAAATGATCAGATGCTGTTTATCCAATCAAAAGTGTCTCTGACATTCCATTCATACAAAAAGTAAATATTTATTACTTATAGATGATAGAGGACTGTGAGAATGTGGACTGCACCATGTTTCAAATGAATTTGAAGTATACTATATATATATATGCATGTATATATATATATATATATATATATATATATATATATATATATATATATATATATATATATGGATGTATATATATATATATATATATATATATATATATATATATATATATATATATACATATATATATATTGCAAAGCATAGATGTGTAGGGAGATCATTCATGAATTAGAACCTTAGTGGAAAAAAAGGATGAAGAAGAAGAAGAAGATGATGATAATGATTATGATGATGATGATGATAAAAAGGAAAAAAGATGATGTTGAGGATGAAAGAGAAGAAGAAAAAAATGAAGAAGTAAATGATGAAGATGAGGAGGAGGGTGATTCTGGTGATGATGAAGAAAAGGAAATGAAGTAGAAGAACATGATGATGAAGAAAAGGAAGAGGACAATGATGATGATAATGGTGATGAGGAAGAAGCAAAAGAAGAAGAGAACAATGATGCTGGTAATGTTGATGAAGAGGGGAAAAATGATGAGGAAGATGATGATAATCAAGAAGATGATGATGAAACAAAAGAAGAAGCTGAAAATGATCAAGGAGAAGAAAAGAAAAATGATGAAAATGATGAAGATAATAGTGATCATAAAGAAGAAGAAGTTCTTCCATGTAAAAGTGCCTACACTCTCAGCACAGTGTAACTTTAACTCTGATTCAGGACAACTCTTCTTAAAAAAAAAAAAGAAGTAGTTTAATAATATTGAATTAAATGTATTAAATAAATATATATACATTCCAGGATCTCTTTCAGGTAATCTGAAAAAACAAACAAACAGGAAGTTACAACTGTCATAGATTGATACGCAGGGTCGTGATTATTTCTAAAAGTGGCTGCAACTATATTCAACGTGACAGGAAGTTGATCTGATTACATTTACAGATGTGGTGTAAAGAATTATTTATACTCATGCACTTGTTGTCTGACCATAAAGGGTGCCAATATTTTTGGAAAAAAGTCTATTTCAAGGACATAAGACCCCCCTTTCATTGCTTGGTCTTTATGTGGTGTTAACTCACCCCCCCCCCCCTCTCTCTCTCACACACACACACACACACACACACACACACACACACACAGGAGCGGAGTGTGAGCTTTCATGCAGGGACATGAACAGTGATGTGGTCATCCTGCCTGACAACGTGACAGCTAGCAGTGTTCTGGAGCACCACTGGATGAACCCGCCCAAAGTCACGGTGTGTTTTCTCCTGTCACCTAGGACAACACGCATGCGCGCACGCGCACACACACACACACACACACACACACACACACACACACACACACACACACACACACACACACACACACAAACACACACTTGGTGACACAGACGCACTTCACGAAAGAATGTTTCCTCTGAGGTATCTGTGGGAGAATGTTGCACTCTGTCTTCATATCTCCAGCGAGCTTTCATGGGTTGCCCGGTGAAGTGTGTTTGACTTGCTGGTGATTCATATTTACTTTTAGGGCTCTCAGTCCTTGATCTCAAAGGGGCCACTTAAAAAGAAGCCAGTTCAAAATAAACACGTAGGCCAAAAAAAGAATATACTGTTTATGTAGCGCCATGCAGAATTCATTATAAGTTATAATGCTCGGCATAAACCTGTTAAAGATGTATATAATGTAGAGCTTCCTGTTTGGGGCCTGGAGTGCTGGGGTGGTGTGGGGGTCAGCTTATTTTACCAATATACACATCCTGTATATATGTTTGACTTTTCTTTCAAATCCTGTATTTATAATGCATTATACAGTACATACAGTTTGAGCTCCTGGAATCATATTTGGGCTCTGTAGTGTACAGACAGACAGACAGACAGACAGACAGATAAACAGCTAGCTAGATAGATGGATAGATAGATAGATAGATAGAGGGATGGGTGGATGGATGGATGGATGGGTGGCTATATATTTTTATATATATTTATATATATATTTATATATATATATATATGTAGTGGCAGTGGTGGCCTGGAGGTAAAAATGCTGGATAACTGATCCTATGGTTGGGGGTTCAAGCCCCACTCTCAACGGGTTGCCCCCCCAGTGCAGCTAAGGCCCACCATGTCTCTCACTGTCTATGGCGTGAGGTTCATGTAAAAGAACCATTGTTGACTTTCGACAAGAGTCGCTGCATTGCTGTCAGTGTGTTTCTGCCCTGCGATGACCTGGCGAGCTGTCTGGGGTGTGCTCTACCCTCGTTTAGAGTCGGCTGGGATGGAGCCAGTCTCCCTGAGACCCTAATTAAGATTAAGTGATTTAAATAGATAGATACATGGGTAGGTAGATCGGTAACTGTTTGGCTTGATGGCAAGGGAGCTAGATGGATGGGAAGGTGTGTGTGTGTGTGTGTAAGCTTGTAGCTGTTACATTACGAGGACAAGATGATGTTTTTTTAAGTGGGGAAATTTTAGTAACGCCGGGACGTTTTAGCTGGTCCTCACTTTTTTAGATGCCGATTGAGGGTTTGGTTTTAGGGTTCCGGTTCTAATTAACTTTAGGTGAGGGTTGAGGTTTCTCAGTGAATGTCCCCACAGAGATAGAAATACAGGCGCGCGCGCGTGTGTGTGTGTGTGTGTGTGTGTGTGTGTGTGTGTGTGTGTGTGTGTGTGTGTGTGTGTGTGTGTGTTATATTCGTTTACCTCGACACCTCATTCGGTTCTTGTTTATTAGATACCCAGTCAGGAATGTACCAGAATTCCCAATTACGTCACGTTAGATAAACAGTTACGATTACAGTAATCTCTGAACTCGATTCAACCACAACGCAGCAGAGGCCAACTCATAAAAGCTTAGAGATGCTGGCAGTCACTGTAATTTACCCTTTTATGAGCAATAATAGAACGGCTTGATATACGTTTACCTGTCAGACGTGTTAGTAGGTAACTGAAGCGCGTTCCAATATTGGTCTCTCCAGTCTTTATGAACACCGAGGGGCCGCAGAGGTGCTCGACACCGATAAGACCTTAATGGAGGCATTGTAGTATGACGCGGCGTTGAAGAAACAACTATTCAGCACCACGTGTCTGAGATTTAGCCAGCGGAGTTGATTAAAGGTTTGTGCGTAAGTTTGATGTAATATCTTGTCACCGAGCTGCAGTCGAGTTATTTATTCCCTTTTGCATTTATAATTATTAATGTTATTGTTGTTACGGCGATCATCATTACTGTTGCTGTTACTCATATTTCTTAGTGATGGTAATGTTGAGTCAGCTGCTGGAGAAATGAAATGGCACGTTGATGATTTATT
>CM045740.1:22610724-22645724 GCA_024760905.1 Plotosus lineatus | reverse complement strand
GGTGTAGTGGTCAGCAAATCCGCCTCACAGCAGGAAGTTCCTGGGTTTGATTTCCGGGCTCGGGAGTTTGCATGTTTTTCGCGTAAACCGAAAGAAGTGAAATATATCATTGTGGTTTTGGTTTATGTGATGTATTCAACAAACAAGAGTGAGCGGCCGCGTTAATATTAACCTGTAGTAGCTGCTATTATAGAAATAAATAACTTAATACGTTTTCCTCACTCAACACTTGTTCGGAATAAACTACCCATAAATCCCCCCCTGCACTTTACACGTGTATTTACTTCATCGTATTTGTTGATTAATTTAATTCGGTGTAAATTTAACACGTTGCTCTTCTGAAGTGTTGCTAGGCAGAGATCTGATTACATTTTGCTCTCAGACGAGGCTGGACCGTCGCTTGGCTGCTTTCCTATAACTCACTTTACGTTTGCATGTTTCTGACACGGCACAGATGTAAACAAGACCTGCACAGCTGGCAGTAGCGCTTTTCAGATTAAACTATAACATCCGCTTCGGTGCAGTTTCTATAACACGTTTAGAGGCGTTTTCCATTTGAAATATAAACGCTAGTTTTTGCTTCTGGCTAATAATCTGTAAATGTATTTAAATCTGTTATAATTCATGACAAATTCTTCCTTTTTTCTTTGTTTTATTTTAAAGCCATTTCAGGGCGATAATTATTGCGATGCCATGAACAACAGAGCGTATTGCAACTACGATGGAGGCGACTGCTGCCAGTCCACTGTCAAGACGAAGAAGGTAACACCAACATCAATAGCTTAAGGTTCATCGGTATTATTATTTTTCTGTATTTATTTGTTTATTTATTTATTTATTAGGATCAAGCAGTTGAGAATAATAATGAATATTGACACTTAATGAAATCTACATTTTATTGCAAATATCATTACGTGTCAATATTCGTTGTTTTTCTCAACTGCTTGATCCGAATTATGGTCTGAGGAAAGCTGCCTTTCTCAGATGACTCTTGGTGAGAGCAGAGTACACCCTGAACAGCTTGCCAGGTCATCACAGGGCAGAAACACACTGACAGAAATCCAGAAGTCAGCAATGGACCTTTTACCCGAACCTCTCACCACAGACAGCGAGAGACATGGCCTGCGTTTGATAACCCAGTTAACTGCACTGGGAGGCAGCAGTGACAGCCATTAGTGGGACTTGAACCCCCAACCTTTGGATCAGTAATCCAACACCTTATCGCCAGGCCGCCATGACCCTGATTGTGAGGAGAAGGTTGACATTGTGTCATGTCAGAGAGATATATGGTCCATTCAGAATAAAAATTCAATAATTTTCCCACTGCGTACTCCTAGGATTGAAGAGAGGCTGGAGCCTATATCAGCCAGCTCTGAGAGTAGTCAGGGTATGCTCTGAATCGTTCATCAGTCCATCACAGGGCCAGTCTATACACAACTATACACACACCCATACCTGATTTAGAACAGACAACTAGCCTCACGAGCATGTTTTTGTACTGTAGAAGGAAACCGAAGATCTCTGAAGATTCGCCAGATCCCATGTAAATCTATTCTCTCATCCTTTAAAGGTCATCATTAAAAATGTTTGATCAATACATCAGTTAAAAGCATGCAACGAATGTGCCTTATTTTCCTGATAAGAAAAAAAATCGTAAGATTTACCTTGTATGGAAGTGGGGCGTACCTTGAGTGGCTGTCCTCTGTTCCATGTCGCACCGCATGTGTGCTGAGCACCGAGCGGTTTCTGTGAGATCTGGAGAAGTCCGTGTAGGTGCTCAGGTAAGTGCATGCTGCGCTTGACTGAGGTGCGGTTTGAAATGTTCAGCACCTGTTCAAGGATCAGACGGCCAATTTCCTTTGAGAAATCAAAACAAATCCAAGCAGTGGAAAATTACTGTTATTCAAAGAGGATGTTTTATTTTGTGCTGATATACCTGCACGAGGGACGGATGTTTTCAGGGCTGCTTTTAGTTGGCTGTTAAACCGACGCATCACCAACAGATAGCAACAAGTGTGGACATTTTGAGGATTAAACTATCTTTTGTTTTTACTTCGCCGAGGACCAGTTGGTCTGGACACACATTACAACCTGTTGGTAGTGGAAAGAGAACAGTAAATGCTTGCTGATGAGTGAAACTCGACTTGAGTCCTGTGCAGCAGACAGCCCCATCTGTTCATAGTGACAGAAATATGATTTGAATTGACATGACTGATTATATTAAGTTTACATTGGAATATTTTCCTTCTCTAAAGTAGTGATCCCTTATTATTCCATGAGCTGCCAATATGTAGCACATATGCTGCCAGTACGCCACTACATGATTCACTGAAACCTTTAAAATCACCAACGCAGACGCGTTTAGTTCTCGTAAGAGTTGCAAACCATTTGCGGTAACCCAAGTGTCTAATAATAAGATGTTATCCAGTCCAGTACATTCATTCTCCTGCTGGAGTGGTAGACAATTCTGGTTGACTTCAGACAAATGCTGGAAAAGAACAGATAAATGCAGTCTTAAATGCTTTTCCATGGTTACGTCATTTTGGCCATCGTACCACATGCCTACTCCAAAAGGCTGCTGTTTGTTGGGCAATTACTCGAGCCCTCCAGCATGATGGCAGGCTTTTCCAGAGAAGACCAATGCACAAGGAAGTCTTTTTGTGAACCCTGCTGTGTCTGATGGCCTTTAAAACCTGCAGGGAGTGCGAACCTTCTCATGAAGTTGCATGTTCCAGATGGAGAGCTGAAGCTTTTTGTTTCTGACATCGATTTCTACGATTGCGGAGATCATGACCAGATTTGGTTTCGGCTCCAGATGACCCGTGAATGGGTAACCCATTGGAAGAGGTAACTCATTCATGGGGTAACTTCAAAGTCTTCTTGTTTTTGCTCAAGGCCATTTACGCTGATCTCAGCTAGTCAACTCATGACATATGTAGCATTTCCATCTGTGCTTTTAAGCATGTGGAGGATTTATCAGCAACCATGGTCGGGTGTTATTCCTTCCTTTTCCTCTTATCTCCTGTATAGCTCTCACCTTTGTCCATCCTACCGCTGTGAACCCCTTTGACTCTGGGTTACAAGGTCTTCCTTAAGCTTGACCTATCATTAACAACTCTGTAAACACTGCAGAGGCTTTATGGTCTCGGCTAACAAACTCACTTCTTCAGGCAGTAACCTTTCCTTCTTCAGTCTCATCCATCTCCTGTTCTCTCGCCATATTTTTTACCTCAGGAGCGGTTTGAACTTTTGGCAAAGCTTCGGCTGTGAGGACACAGGCAGCGATGATTCATTAAGCCTGACTCTATTAGAGGACGCTTTTTGAAGGGTTCACTATGTCCTGACTACGTCATTGAGCAGACAGAGATCTCAGCAAGAGTTGAGCGAGTGCCAGACGAGCACACCAGTGTTGATGGAAGGTTCAATTGCTTTGCAACTATTAGCCAAGTGTCTGATACACCACTCTTGTCTGGAGTGCATCAGAGCATTGTGAATGCAGGATAAGAACTTAGCGATATGAACACTTTTTTTTTTGTTGTTGTTGTTTAAGAAGCAAAAACGGGTGGGCCGTTTGGGTCCATTTATGAATAATGCCTCAGACATATTAATAAAAGTCATGTTTATAGAGATTTAATGGGTCTTACATGTGTTTTTAATTTTGAGTAGCCCAAAAGGAAAGAATATCTTCTCACCAAAAAAAATGTAGTGGCATCATCCCTGTTCCTGAAGGTCTTCACAAAGCCCCTCCCCCGCCCCCCTCAAAGCCACACCCTCTAAAAATGTTGTGCCTTCTAATATTTTGTTGCATTGCCTTTAACCTTGAATACAGTACAGTATATAATTGTCATGGCATTGTTTCTTTCGTTGGTTAGGTCAAGGCTCAGCAACATTAATGAGGTCACCTGATGACCTGAATGAACTGAACCATCAGGTCAACCCATCGAGGGATTTTTTTTTTCTATCAGGTCTCCCAGAACTGGGTTGGTGACCACTGTTTTACAGATACATGCATCCTCACACATATCTACTGTGAGTGCCAGAAACCTCGCACTGTACTACAGTGTAAAACTAAGCTCAGTGCAAAATCCAGGTCCTAACCCTGAAGGATTTTTTTTTAAATTTATTTATTTATTTTTTTTTTTTGCATTTGATCCTCAGAGCTCATAACTTGACATCTTGTGATCTGATCTTCAGGAAATCCATCTCCCAGAATGCAGTGATAAGCGGATCACATGGCCCGATCCAAAGCCCTAGTTCAGAAGTCAGGTGCGCTGTTCTGGCAGTGCTTTAGTCAAATATTTCAAGTGGATTTTATAAAAGAGAATAAGAATACTGTCCCAGGCTTTGAGGAAAGGATACAGAAAATTCCCCCGAAAGAACTAATCATAGTTCGATTGATGGAGTGCCAGAGGATAATGTTAACATGAACAGATGAAGAAAAAGTGATGAGAGATGGCTCTAATTAAAGCAATTACTGTCCTTGGCTACTGCGATGTCAATCCAACTGGTTTTTATTTTGTTCTCACTGTCAGTTTATTCATCATTACTCAGGAAAGTCTATAAACACAATTCCCTTCTGAGCAATGACGGGCACGCATTAGTGCAAAGATAAAGGCCAGTCTGACTTTTAATTGCACATTAGTTCGCCTTGCCTTTCCTTTCCTTAAAGTGTTTTGTTGAGATGGCCAACCCAGACAATGTTCGGCTATTTGTTATGCTTTGCAAAGTAAGTTTATTTGAAACAGCAGTGAGCGTGCCACCTTGGTCTTGATTTGACTGGAAAGCAGATGTTTTCATCATGTCCTCCAGAACCAATAAGTATTGAAAGTTGATGACAGTTGTTGTCTTTGTGACCTCGATGATCGTTGGGAAGCTAAATATTTGATCTTGAATATGTTCCATATGCGTCTGATCACAATAATTTAGTTGTGCACGGAATGTAGGCTTAGTAAAACAAAAATGTCATGCAGACGGTTGTCCATGTGACTACCAAGGATATTGTGGTGCTCAGAAATAATGAATTTAGTGAAGTAACTTGATGGTTGCGGTTAGGCATGGAAGTCATTTTTGATTGCCTTCATCTCTGAAGCTGTGGAGACCTCATAAAGGAAGGAACAATGTGTTCTCTCACTTTAATTTCTCATCTATTCTGTGATCTGAATCTTTACAATCATGCATTTTCACACTGTTTTTGGCCGACCACGACAGCCAGTTGCGTTCCAGATATGCCACGTTCTTACCAGATTTAAATAAACCTCCCAGCAGCTTAGTGAACTAGCTGAATACGTGCGTGTGTTCTTGGAAGCAAAATATTCCCGTATTGGTAAAACGCTCGCCCGTACAGAAAGTGTATGTCTGTGGCTTCGTAGAAACTCCAAATGGATAAACTCCAACCATTTGTTCATCAACCAATCAGTAGGAAGAGAAACCAGTGTCCATCGAGATGTATGCACATTGTCGAGCAGCTAGCTTAGACCGAACCCCGTGACTGAGGGAGGAGCATATATTGTTAGAGAAAACATCTAATTGGATAATCCTACAGATTTGCATAAATGTTTTTTATTTCTAATTTCATTATCCCTGCAGTGTATGCTTTTTAGCATCACAAAAAAAGCCAGAGGCAATCCTTACTGACTCTGGATAAAGGGTGGGGCTAGAGTCAACAAAGACAAATAGCCATCCACACTCACATGGACAGCAAGGGGTGATCAACAATTCCCAATTAGACGAGTGCGCATGTCTTTGGACTGTTGGAGGAAACCAGCGAACCCTGAGGAAGCCCAGGTAAGTACTGGGGTCGATGCAAACTCAACACAGAAACACCTTTGATGATCGCGGGGCTGGAACAACGTGATGACTTTCTTGCTGGGAGGTGAAAGTGCGAAGAGCTACACCACGCTGCCCCCTACATGAATATGACTTGTCAGAAATTGTTGAAATTGCGAATATCTCCAAAACCTTTCCCACGGATTATTGAGTATAGTGTCGTGTCTGTGCTCATAGCACTACGGATAGGTACGAAGAGCCTTTTTCATTTGCTGAACAAATATGCACATGGATCCTCGATGTTGAAGTGTGCAAACACACACACACACACACACACACACACACACACACACACACACTTCCATGGTCTTGTTGTATGCTCAGAATGACTCAGCTGAGCCTCAGTTTAGACGTGATCCAATGATTGTGACACAGCACACGAAACAGAAAGCTCTGCCAACAACCTGTGTGATAACATCGGAGGTCCCCCCCTCCCTCCCCCCCTTCAAGGCGAACCCCTCTGTCGCTTTGCTCCCTTCTAGGGCGATAACCTTATAGTGAGGGAAGTAAAAGCACTTCCCGCCGCCTGCATGTTTGTTTTGCTTGCTTATCTCTCTCTGGCACACTCTGCCGCCACCCCCGCCCTTTCCCTCCATCTTTGGCTAGAGATTTGAGTATTAAGGAATTATGGGTGACTGGCTTTGTATTAGTTCTCTCCGGGACTTTGAAGGTTCGAGGCTGGCGGCACGTAAGGTCACCGCAGGAACCAGCACTAATGACTGCAAGCTGTTAGCGGGACGCTCGCCGACTGAACGGATGGATGGATGGATGAATAGAAGGAAGAATGGATAAATAGATGTTGGTGGTTGTAACAGGAAGGAGGGCTGCCCCAGTCCAACCCTTTCTCTTTCCCTTACTTCCCTCCCCTTTAAGATCTCCATAGAAGGAATTCCTTTCTGGAAGTGGGAGGTCCCAAGTGGACTGCTTTTCATGCATCCGAACTTTGTTTGTACATTTTTGCGCCCTGGCAAATCTGGTGTGAGAGCTAAGCTTGAGGCAGTTCTTAGTTTTTTTTTTTTTTTTTTTTGTTTTTTCTTGTTTTTTTCTTCTGCAGATGTTATGCAACATTACAGAACATTTTGATCCTGGAGTAATGGTTATTTCTATGAGGGGGAACAACACCAATGTGGGAAACACGCTGAAGTTATTGTGCGATTTTATTTATTTATTTGTTTATTTTACAAACAAACGTGTAGTCAGTATAAAATGTTTGAATCTACTAACAAATTAATACAGAATACATGACTGATTTGGGAAGCATGGTGGCCTTGGGCTTAGTACTTTCATAAAAAAGCAAGAGCCGCCTGGGCTGATGTCTGGGCTCAGCGAAGGCATTTAGATTTGGATTTTGCAGGTTCCCTCTGTGCTTATGTGGGTTTCATCCAAGGACTGTGCCTGCCACACTCCAAGTACATGCACATTGGACTCAATGGCTGTTCAAAATTGCCCCTAGGTGTCAGTGTGAATGGTTGTGTGTGTGTGTGTGTGTGTGTGTGTGTGTGTGTGTGTGTGTGTGTGTGTGTGTGTGTGTGTGTGTGTGTGTGTATGTGTTGGCCATGCAGTGGGTTTGTGAACAATTCAGGGCACATCGTGCATTCACCCAGAGTTGGCTCCCAGCCTCTCTGTAACCCTTGTAGGAGTACGCTGTCTGGTACAAACCAAGCAATTTGGACTCATCTTTACAGGCAGAAACAATGCTTGGTCCAGAACTGTGTTATCAGGGAAGATGATGACAATGGTGATGATGATGATGATGATCATCATCATCATTATCATCCTTAACATGTTGCGCTTGGTCCATGGTTGGGGAAACAACCTAAGCAGTGATGTTCAGATGTCCCTCTCCCCAGCTACCTCCTCCAGCTCTTCTTGAGGGAGACCGAGGCTTTCCCAGACCAACTTAGAGACACGGTGCCTTCCGTGTGGTTTGTGTCGACCCCAGGGCCAAGAAGATCCTGGTAAAAGTAGAAACACAGTCGGAGAGTAAGTTGTGATGAATTGAGCAATATTTTCGACTGATTCCTTAAGACTGATCTATACCAAAAAAAAAACCCCAAAGATGAATGATGAAGGCATAAAAAGGAAAGTTCTTCGAGTCGGAATAAAGTGCATTGAGTCACATAATAGACAGAGGAAATGCCACTTGGATGATTGGCAGTCGGCTTTGGTACGTCTGCAGCTCTTGCTCGTAAAGCTTTCACAAGTTACTTCTGGGAAGCCTCCTCCTCCCAAACATGGTTCTCCTCTTTTGGGTCGTGACAAACACCATTCCTCCTGGACTAACTTTCCCTTTCTGAACCCCTGTCCATATCTTACTGGATTTTGAAAGCTATTCTTGTTGAAGCAGTCCAGCACTCTTTTATTCAGCTGAGACTCGGATTTCACTCTTTAACGCTTATTAATCAAGATTTGCTTGATCCCATTCTGGATCTATCTATCAGGGTCTGATTTCTGGCTTGTCGTGCATTAACCGAAGGTAAAAATGCACAGGCAGTTGTATTGGATTCTTACATTACCGAATATGCTTTGATTCCTTTTAGGATTTCATCAGAAATAACACACCCATTATGAGAAAATAATCCAAACTGATTGTCAAAATCTTTCTCTCACAGCGCCCGATGGGATGTATAATTCCTACACAGAATAATTTTCCAAATGGCTGCAGTATTTAAAATTTTATTCAAAGATTCATTTAACCTTTTTTTCTTTCATTTATTTCCCAAACTGCTTTGTCATTTATTATAGTACAGTGGTACCTCAATTTACGAAATTAATCCGTTCCGGAAGTGGTTTCGTAACCTGGACTTTTCATAAGTTGAACTGCATGTTACATGTAAAACACGTGATTCATTCCAAGGCCCCGAACACTACCCTTTAAAAATGATAAAAGCATACCTTTTAAGGTACTTCGTGTTGACCATGACTTCTTAGCAGAATTATAATCTTACAAATGTTTATGCAAGGTGAAGAGCCTGAGCCAAAAAACAAAGTTGCAATGAGCACACTCGAAAAACTCATGAAACAAGTTGCTGCTCAAGGGAGCTGCGTCATCCCTCCTAGCCAGTGGGAGGACAGCGGGACGGGATGTTGGGAGATAGTCAATGGGAGAGCAACTCATGCACTGTTTAAATTTTTGAGATGGTGCTTTCGTAACGTGAACTTATTTCGTATCCAAAGACAAAAATTTTAGGAAAATGTTATTCGTAACCTGGATTTTTAGTTTCTTGGGGCTTTGTCACACTTTTTCTGTTACAAACTGACCTTGCCCCCCCCCATCAGAGAAGGGAAAAGTCATGTGGCCCTCACAGGAAAAAGTCCCCTGGGGTACACCTTTAACAGCTCAACAGGTCCAAGCAAAAAAAAAAAAAAAACAGAGACACACTCATGCCAAGGGGAATCTCAAGACTATCCAGTTAGACTGGTGGGGCCGGTGGTGTAGTGGTTAGGGTGCTACGTTCATGATCGGGAGGTTGTGAGTTCGAATCTCAGTTAGACCCCCACTGTACTAAGCCCTCAGGCAAGGCATTAACCACAAGTGTGCCTCTGTTCACCTAGCAGTATAAATGGGTACCAGTAAAATATACTGGGAAGGTAACCTGCAATGGACTAGCGTCCCATCCAGGAGGAGTTGAACTCCTGGTCACTTCACGCTGCAGAAACCGGAAAAAAGCACCAGGCTGATGAGTCACTAGACTCGGGTGTGAAAAGCTCAACGGACTTTACCTTTAACTACCAGTGAGACTAATGTGCATGTCTTCAGACTGTGGGAGAAAACACGAGTAACTGGAGGAAAATCATAAAGAAACACCTTCTCTGATGACAGAGTTCGTGTCCAGAACGCATCTGGAAACTTACAATGTTCTGATACCGTAGACCCTGTGCATTTTTCTTCAATTAGCCGTAGCCTAAGCACCCACCCTACAGTTCCTGTCAAAAAATAAATGACGACAAGCATAATTGTAAAACTTGTACACTATCAGACCATGCTGTTGCAAATGTTACTAAAGTGGTGGAAATCGGAAGAGTATTCTCCTGTTTATTCAAACAGCCAGCAGCCACAACTGTTTTTTTTTTTTTTTTTTTTCATTACGCAAGTGTAAGTTGCACATGTGGTCCTTGTTTAGAGTGGTGAGGTCAAAATGCAGCTGAGGTCTTTCCCTCGGGGATTCGACATCAGAGCAGCTGGTGTCAGTGACGCACTACCATCATTAAAGTATGGTGTCAAGTGCCACTGGGTATGGGTCAATGACATTCAGACGCTCATTGGACTTTCAAAGCGTTGAGTCTCCATCGGCTTAAAACAGTACGGTATATAGTTAAGGGCTCCAGGATATCTCGGGTAGCCGGCTGGGTTACTAAGCACTAAATGACTACAAAGAGAATTATAGTGAGATCTTTGGGAACAATTTGGAAAGACGTAGTAAGATATCAGAGCGAACTTAAGGACCGGAACGCCAGTGGGGACAAGTCCAGCCACTCTTACCAACACGTCTTGTTCCTTCACCTCGTAAGTGTGTTGTACTTTGTCTGCCACATGGCATTACAGTAAATTTCAAGTATTTTTTTTTTAAGCTTTGCACACAGTTCAATTTTGCGTTGACAGGGATTTGGCTTGCTTAGTGGTTGAAATATTAATAACTTGCAGATTTGTGGTCGGTTTTTCAAATATTTCCGTAGCTAAACATCTTACATTCATCCATGTTCACTGTTTTTAGTCCCTTGCCATTGATGGATTAGATACGAGTGGATTGACGACTTGTACGTTTCCATCCATTATGTATACTGCTTATCCGTCAGAGTCTGATGGGAACTCGCAACAGTCCCAGCTGATTTTGGGCAAGAAGCCCAATCAGGAGCCAAACCAAATCGGCAACCTATCAAAGAGCATTTTTGTAAATTTTGCAGAAGCTCAGCAGATGAAAATGATCAATGTTAAACCTTGACTCATTGAAATTATGTCATTTATCTCTCCCTCCAGGTGATATTCTTTCCTTCATCGTGTGACCCACAGACCGATTGCGCCTGCAGGGACCCCAAAGCACCGGAAAACAGAAAAGATGAGCATGTGTACTCTTTGGGCTGAGAGAAGAAATGCAGCCATGGAAAGCCCAACTATAGACTGGGTTCAAGCAAGATATTCTTCCAGATATGCTGCTTCACAAGTGTACCTCTCCTGTCCAGTCTCACTCCTCCATGTTAACGTGTCTCCCTGCTATCGTCCGTCACGTCTTGGAAGGTCTACCCATCTATCTCAAACTCATTGGGACGAAAAAAGAAGGATAGAATAAAGAAGACAGGTGTGGGTTTGGGAAAATACCCATGTGTAGTAAAGAAGGAATGTTTTTCGCTCATCAAACTAGAAGAAACTATGTAATAAGGTTCTGGTTAGCATGCCGATCTGTGCCAGCTTTCAGTGTTCACTTCTACTTTGCTGAAGTTTTTTTTTGAAGTTGCCGGTAAAGTCAAAATGAAAGGACACATTTTTGGGAGAACTTACAGTCTTGACACCACAAGGGCTCGAGTGTTTTGTTTGAAAGCGTCTTTCTACTAAAGTGTGGACCAAAGATGTCGAGTATTGGCTGTCTACTTATGTTAGGAGTTAACTTCCAGCATTAACAAACCACAGATGGTTAAATAATAATAATAATAATAATAATAATAATAATAATAATAATAAGTAGGGTGCTGGGTAAGGAGTGTTTCTGTGAGCCAACTGAGAACCTATTTGGTCCTGATTCTGAGTTACCAAAATGTGCAAAATACAAAAACCTTTAAAAAATGCCATTGGATTTTAAAATGTTGAAAAAAAAAATACAGCATCCACTAAATTCCAATTCTAAATAATCAATGTATATACAGTGATATTTATTATTAATGCTAGTGCTTCACCCTAATATTAATTTTAACAAGAACGTGAATTCACTACGTTGGAATGGCTTCAGTTTATGTTGCTGCTATTCCTGCTGCTACGATGCCCTCATGGATAATCCTATATTCTTATGGAGTTGGAGTTATAACTGCCTGAACAGTTACCTCAAGATGCCAAACTCATTGTGTCAATCTAACAATTTATGACCTCAACAATGTTGGCTATAATCTGCGTACGTTTTAAATGTGAAAACAGGGTTAGCATGTTCAGCTGTATCACCAGCACATATCCAAAATCTGAACATTTTTAATTTACCAAATTCTCTTTATACGTCTTTCAAAACTGGTAAGTCAAAGATTGACATTTTGTCCACAATGTGTTAGCGTACTTGTGCCAAATTTCATACACCAGCAATTGTCAGATAGAAGTCCATGCACTATATCCAGAAAACATCCTGCCACTACAACTGTATATAAATGGACAGAAAGCTGAAATTGGTTCTGATATATAGAAATGAAGAAATTTTTGACATTTTGAAAAGTTTTTAACGGAGTTTTTCTCCAGCTGGAGCTTACACTCCACGAGAGTCTCCACTGTAATGATGATCAAGACTCGTAAATCCAGAGAACCGAGCTAGTCTCAGCTGGTCGGGTTAACTCTGGCTTCAGGGGGAGTATAACAGAGTAGTGGATGCAGGGTGAGTTTTCAACTTATTATTTAAAATATTATTGATAAACTCCACCCCATTTCAGTGTGTGTTCACTGTTGTGCATGATTTTCTTTTTTTTTTTTTTTTTTTAGAAGAAATGCCAAAGTTTTGCTGCATGTGTCCAGAAAAATTCCTAGAAATATTATATATATTATGGTATATTCTGTAGCGAAGACCAAGTGCGCTGAAGCTGGTCCCTTCAGGAATCTATTGTATGTCAATTAATTTTATCCACATGTTCAAACTTTATATAAAACAACTTATTGTTATTTTGGGATATTAACCTGGGGGGGGGGGGGGCTGTTTCAATGAGATATGGTAGATGGATATTCAGCAATATTCACCGAGCCTGGGATAAATAATTGTATATACTAGTTTGGGATAAATATTGTATATATTACATGAGACATGAAAGATAAAAAAAGCAAACTAAGATAAGCTTTTTATATTCCTTTTTTATTTTTAATTAGTTTGAGGAGTGCCCCGAGTTGAAGTGGATAATGTATATTAGTAAATTACACATGAAAACGTCGCCATCTGATACATAATCTGGGCAACAATGGGCATTATTCCAAGTGAATAATACTTGTGTCAGAATGGATAGAAGTGCTCAATAGTCACTGATTATAAAATTCTTCATTTTTATAGGAATAAAATGGTATTCCATAGAAATGTGATTTTTTTTTTCTTCTTAAAGTAAAAAACACACCTTATTCAAAGTTTCAACTGATGCTCCATTATGATGATCCATAATGAAGTGCATGTCAGGATGCTTAAAATATATAAAAAATAAACTATAAAATCTTATTTCAATTTACTTTTTAACGTTCCCATATAATAGCCTATATACTAAAATGCTTGTGGGGCCGGTGGCGTAGTGGTTAAGGTGATGCGCTCATGATCGGGAGGTTGTGAGTTCGAATCCCACCAAGACCCTCACTGTGCTAAGACCCCTGGGCAAGGTCTCAACCACAAGTGTGCCTCTGTTCACCCAGCAGTATAAATGGGAACCAGTGGAAATATACTGGGAAGGTAACCTGCGATGGACTAGCGTCCCATCCAGGGGGAGTTGAACTCCTGGTTGCTGCACGCTATGGAAACCGGGGATAAGCACCAGCCTGATGAGCCACAAGGCTCGGGCGTAAAAACCCAACAGACTTAAAAATACTAAAATGCTAAAAGGCTCTACTTGCGAAGGGATACGGCGGAGCTAGGAATTGTAAATGGCCTCACCACACATCCACTGTCTTCTTATTTGAAATTGGATCAGCCATCCATATTGTACAGTCATCATCCTGCCATGACTAAAATTACTATAATAATTATACTTTGTGGGGCGGCATGGTGGCATTTTATTTAGCACATCCATCTCACGGCAAGAAGGTCCTGGGTTCAAGTTCCAAGCTCAGAAAGTGAATTTCTTTTTGGAGTGTCATGTTCTCCAGGCACTCTGGTTTCATCCCACTGTAGCACATTAGCCTAATTGGCTGTTCTAAATCGCCCCAAGGCGTGAGCGTGAATGGGTCTGTGTGTTGCCTGGACGAGCTGCTACGGTGTACCCTGAGTAGGATTAGTAATTTGTGGTTGGTCCCTCAAACTAAATGGGCTTAATCTAAACCTCAAAAACAAGTCAGCCTACAAATAACACCTGCTGAAATTGGACATGATCCCTCAGGTGAAGGTTCAGGAATCGAAAGTGCTATCTACCCTTTTCAACATCCACCACCCCCATAGACTCTCATGGCTAGCTGGTTTTGTTTTAATTTGCAAAGGATAGAGTTACACTGTTGGGATTTGATCCAGTGAGGTTTTGTTG
This sequence comes from Plotosus lineatus, assembly GCA_024760905.1. Classification (NCBI taxonomy): domain Eukaryota; kingdom Metazoa; phylum Chordata; class Actinopteri; order Siluriformes; family Plotosidae; genus Plotosus; species Plotosus lineatus. Next base: position 22,631,504 of record CM045740.1, on the reverse strand, counting down.
AGTTTAGAGCAGTATGTCTATCGTTATGTAGCTTCATGCTAGCTGGTCTATATACCAGTGATCAAGGCAAGTATTAAAGTAATGATGGTGTTTGGCAGCTCAAGCCATACTCGCAAAGTGGAATTTGAGGTGATGATGCCACACACACACTTGTCAAACTGCTGGTTCATGGAGCACCCAAAATGATCATCTATCTAAATTCAGATCGTGGAAGAAATGAAACTGGAATTAGAAATGTTTTAGTTTGAAGCCCCGAAACTTGCATTTGGCTTCCTGTTTCCATTCCGAAAGCACTGTACTGTATTTCCAGCAATGGAAGCTGCATCCGGCACAAAAAAAAAAACAAAAACAAAAAAAAACTTCAGGAAACAGATGAATGAAAGCTGCACAGACTCACCAGGCATATCTAACCAAGCAAGCCTAATGTCATTGTAAATACTTCATAGAGGCTTATCAAGACAATGATTGTTTTTTTTTTTCATAGCGCATCTATTTATCGAGAAAAAAGAAATATGTCAGTTTTCCTTCATTTATATTTCTTAAAAAAGAAGAAAAGAACAGAAAAAATCATGTTATGTATCAGTAATCAGTATTTGTATTAATGACCTCAGATACTGCACTTTTGAGTAGCCATGAAAGGGAAAGACTCCAAATTAAAAAAAACAGACAACAACAACAACAACAACAACAACAAAAAAACGCTGCTATTGTAAAACGTTGAATTTAAAACAAACATACAAAAAATGTATCAGATATGGTATTGTGATTTTCTTCTCTTTGTGGTTATTGTGTTTCACCTGATTTTAGCTGCCGAACAGAACAAAACTCATCGTATGTTAGATTCACGTGCCTCGTCTGGAACTCTTTAATATCCATATATACTGTTCAACGAAGGATTTGCATCATAAAGCATTGTATAATATTTGTTTTTATATATATATATATATATATATATATATATATATATGTGTGTATATATATATATATATATATATATATATATATATATATATATATATATATATATATATATATATATAAAATGTTTATATGGAAATGTGTATCAGATATTGACACAAAAATGTGCAGAATATTGAAGGATTTATTATTAATAATAATTTTTTTTTTTTTGGTAATGAAGGAACTACAAAAAAAAAAAAAAAGGAAAGATCTCACTGGAGAAAAGCCAGTTTGTTGGAAATATATTATACTGAAAGCAGACAAGATATATTCTAGAGATTTCCATTTGTTCTATAGTCCTGAAAGAGGATTTATTATGTAATTATTACAGTGATATGTTATTATACTCGATATGGACCATTGCTATTGCTTTAAAAGCAAGACTCATCGGCAGTCATCACACAAACGGCAATTTTTTTTGTTCATGAACAGGACTTCAGGTTGACAGCTGGGAGAGCCAAAGCTTTGTCCTTACACATGTTCTTTGTCTACCGTCTGGGAGGTGCGAACAACCTTGTCCTGCCTCCTAGTGTTTTTCTTTCTTTCTTTCTTTTTTTCTTTCCACAACAAGACCAAAATCCAAACTGTCCTGTCGCTTTACACTCTGCTTCTTTCAAACCACCTACAACAAGCATCCCACCTCACGACCCCACCCCCAAAATAAAGGACGCAGTCTCTAAAGCCATATATGTTGATGTTTCCGACGGGATGCTCGACTCTGCTGTACACACCACGGGATCTCTGTCTGTACCTCATGCCTGTAGTGTTTGCTGCTTCTCTGTGTTTTTTTTTGTTTGTTTGTTTGTTTGTTTGTTTATTTTTTGTATCCTGGTGATTTGTGTTTCTTAGCGATATGTTACGGTGTACATAGTAGAACTATTTATTAAGAGTGTTATACTTTTTTTAAGTTATATTTTTAATGTTCATGTAAGTTATTTTTACATTGCTCTTATAAACGTCAAAGATGGAAAAAAGGATTTATTTGTTTGCAGGGCTGTGTTTTCTCTAATAAGTTGTTGCTTTATTTTCTGACGCTTACAATATGAAGAAGCAAAAGAGAGAAAAAACAGGTGAAGTGAAAAAGAGAAGTCTTGCATTCACTGCTGTTACACTCATTGTATTAAAATTATGGGGGAAATTCTACAGCAGCATAAAAAAATACAAAAATAAATCCACAAGTTACTTAGTGCATTGTAAGTATATTAACAATTATGATTTTTAATTTATTTGCTTACCCCCCCCCCCCATTTTCTCCCCAATTTAGTTGAATTCGATTGCTACCCATCAGGTATTACCTTCCCTGTCACATGACTATCACCGTAAAGGGAGGGGTGAAAGTGTGCTGAAGTCTTCTCCGTTACATGCAATGCTGGCTACCTGCCTCTTTTCGAATTGTGGCACATGCATATTTTGGGGCGGTCTAACACAACTCAGAGGGAATGCGCTATCCTGCCTCTCTTGTACGAATGAGCTCACAGACGCCCATGATTGACTGGCAATCACTGTGAGTGACAGGAAGGTGAGTGTATGCCGTCCCTCCCTCCCGTGAGAGCACGGACTCTCGGCCACGGATGGCTGTGGCATTAACCTGGATTTGAAATTGCAATCTCTGCGTTAACATTTGCTTAGTTTCTAAGTCGTGTAATCCTAATTATGGTCATGGGGAGGCTGGTGCCCATTTCAGATGACTTTGGGTGAGAACGGGATACACCCTGGACAGCTCGACAAGTTAATGTATACACACACAGACACACACAGACACACACACACACGTGATTTGAAACAGCCAGAGTACCTGGATGAAACCAAGGCAAGCATGGGGAGAACATGAAAACTCCACACAGAAACACCCCGAGCCTGGGAATCGAACCCAGGACCTTCTTACTGTGAGGAGGACATGCTAACCACTACGCCTCTCTCTCTCTCTCTCTCTCTCTCTCTCTATCTTCTTCTTCTTCTTCTTCTTTTTTCGGCTGTTCCCTTCAGGGGTCGCCACAGCAAATCATCTGCCTCCATATCACCCTGTCCTCTGCATCTTCTTCTCTTACACCATCTACCTTCATGTCCTCCTTCACCACATCCATAAATCTTCTCTTTGGTCTTCCTCTAGACCTTCTGCCTGGTAGTTCCAACCTCTGCATCCTTCTACCAATATACTCGCTATCCCTCCTCTGTACATGTCCAAACCATCTCAATCTAGTCTCTCTGACTTTGTCTCCAAAACATCTTACATGTGCTGTCCATCTGATGAACTCATTCCTGAGCCTATCCATCCTCATTACTCTCAAAGAGAACCTCAACATTTTCATCTCTACGACCTCCAGCTCTGCCTTCTGTCTTTCCCTCAGTGCCACTGTTTCTAACCCATATAACATCGCTGGCCTCAACACCGTCTTGTACACTTTTCCTTTCATTCTTGCCAATACCCTCGAATCACACCTCACACTAGAAACTTTTCTCCAACCATTTCAACCTGCCTGCACACGCTTCTTCACCTCTTTTCCACACTCTCCATTGCTCTGGAATGTTGAGCCTAAGTACGTAAAATCCTCCACCTTCTTTATCTCTGCTCCCTTTAACCTCACCGTTCCTCTTGAGTCCTTGTTGTTCACACACATGTATTCTGTCTTACTGAGGCTAACCTGCATTCCTCTCCTTTCCAAGGCATACCTCCATCTCTCTAGATTTTCCTGCACTTCCATTCACTACAGATCACAATGTCATCTGCAAACATCATAGTCCATAGGGAATCTTGTCTAACCTCGTCTGTCAGCCTGTCCATAACCATAGCAAACAAGAAGGGGCTCAGAGCTGACCCTTGATGCAGTTCCACCTCCACCTTGAACTCTTCTGTCACACCGACAGCACACCTCACCACTGTCTTGCATCTCTCGTACATACTTCTTTGCCACTTCAGACTTCCTCATGCAATACCACAGTTCCTCTCTCGGCACCCTGTCATATGCTTTCTCCAGATCCACAAAGGCACAATGCAGCTCCCTCTGACCTTCTCTATACTTCTCTATTAACATCGTCAAAGCAAACACTGCATCTGTGGTGCTCTTTCTTGGCATGAAACCAAACTGTTGTTCACAGATGCTGACCTCTGCCCTTAGTCTAGCTTCCACTATTCTTTCCCATAACTTCATCGGATGGCTCATCAGCTTTTTCCCTCTGTAGTTGCCACAACTCAGCACATCTCCCTTGTTCTTAAAAAGTGCACAAGCACACTTCTCCTCCATTCCTCTGGCATCATCTCACTCTCTAAGACCTTGTTGTATGTTCTTGTCAGAAAATCTACTGCTACCTCACCTAGACACTTCCATACCTCCACCGGTATGTCATCAGGACCAACTGCCTTTCCACTCTTCATCCTCTTCAATGCCCTCCTCACTTCACCCTTACTAATCTTTGCCACTTCCTGCTCCTCAACAGTTACCTCTTCTACTCTTTTTTTCTCTCTCATTTTCCTCATTCATCAGCTCTTCAAAGCACTCCTTCTATCTTCCCAGCACACTTCTGTCATCGGTCAATACATTTCCCACTCTGTCCATAATCACTCTAACTTGCTGCATGTCCTCCCCATCTCCATTTCTCTGCTGTGCCAACCTGTATAAATCATTTTCTCCCTCCTTACTTTCCAACCGAGCATACAAGACATCATACGCCCTCTGTTTGGCCATTGACACCACTGCCTTTGCCTTACGCTGTGTCTCCCTGTACTCCTGTTTACTCTCTTTGGTCCTCTCAATGTCCCACTTCTTCTTAGCTAGCCTCTTCTTTTGTACACACTCCTGCACTTCCTCATTCCACCACCAAGTCTCCTTATCTACTTTCCTTCCAGAGGACACACCAAGTACTTTCCTACCTGATCACATTAGCTGTTGTTGTCCAGTCATCTGGAAGCACTTCCTGACCACCCAAAGCCATTTTCAACTCCTCCTTGAAGACAACACAACACTCTTCCTTGTTCATCTTCCACCACTTTGTCTTCTGCTCTGCCTTTGCCTTCTTCACCTTCCTCACCATCAGGGTCATTCTGCACACCACCATCCTATGCTGTTTGGCAACACTCTCACCCACTACTACTTTGCCGTCACTGACTTCCTTCAAATTACATTGCCTACACAAGATGTTGTCTACCTGTGTGCTCCTACCTCCGCTTTTATAAGTCACCCTCTGCTCATGTGTCTTCTGGAAGAAAGTATTCACCACAGCCATTTCCATCCTTTTTGCAAAATCTGCCCATCACTTCCTCATCCCCTCTGTTGCCTGCACCAACATGTCCCCTGAAGTCTGCGTGCTGCTCTCGCTCTATATAATATGTATATGCATATATAATATAATAAATGGTCAGTTTATAGAATGCAGTGTAGTATAGCTGGTTTAAAAGTGCAATTGGATTTTTGTTCAATATATCCTTATTAATAATTTATTTACATATCATTACCCGAGTTCACTTTCAGAGAAAAACAAAGATGAAGTCTTTGAGCTCAGACAGATTTCTGGCTTCCCAAATGAAAAGTTTATGCCAAAATGAGAACATGGAAATGCTAAACCATATAACCATCAATAAGGAAGTAAAACACGGCTGTTCCTTCAAGTCTTAAATGCTAAAACGCATAAAAACGTCACTTGATTTCTATCAAAATTTTTTAAAAAGGGCCTGAATCCTTGTAAAGCTCAGTGAGAGAGAGAGAGCAAACTCTGGCACTACCAGGTGTAAGAGGCCCGAGAGGGCAGCACAGGTGGGATGAATGGCTACGTTGCTCCTTCTAGCATGCTGCCATGTTTGTCCAGGTGGCAGAATGTACACACACACACACACACACACACACACACACACACACACACACACACACACACACACACACAAGCAGGTAATTACGCACTAGAGCTCAAGTCTGCCAGCCGTCTTTCCAGCATGAGTCACAGTTTCTATGCAACTCCTGATGCGACTCCTCGGTCTTCAAAGTCAGCGTGTATTAGGATTTATTTATTTTACCTGCTCAGTGATGATTTTTAAACCTCCAGTAGAGATGTTTTGATTATTAAAATTAAAACTAAAGAAATTTTGGCAGGTGGGCTCCATAATCCAATTCCCTCGCTTTTGGCAGGTTTATCTGAAAATAGTGTAAATAGTGACATATTAAAGTGCCCGGGATTTTACAAAAGCTTGTGTGTCTTTGCTGTGAGCGACATTAGCTTGGACGAACACCATCCGCCGTGTCTCCGAGGTCTCTGTTTGGACCAGACTCCCAACAATCTGCTCTCTTGTGTACATGACATGTGCCCACCAATCCCTGAACACTGATTTCATGGGAATCGTCATGATCTTTTCCAAACCATCCCTGGCAGGCCAAGCTTGTGATGATTTTCAGCTTGTACCCATACAGTGCTTGGGATTACCCCTGAAAGTTCCCCATGTACTGTTTTTGGTCACTTAATTTAAAATAAATAAATGCGTAAATGTTTTATTTCTCTGTTATGTATCGTGGATAATAAAACACTGCTAATATTAAGCTCTCTGTCAGTCTCTGCTTTGTGAATGTATTATTATTAATTCTGAATTAAAAATACATGATATGACACTCAGTTATTTAACATGTATACCAACTGACCCGGGGCAGTAGTGGTCTAGTGGTATAGGGTGCTGGATCGCTGATACAAAGGTTGGGGGTTCGAGTCCCACTCTGCACAAGGTTGTCACTGTCCCCCCCAGTGGAGCTAACTGGTTTATCAAAGGCCGACCATGTCTCTCACTGCCTATGGTGTGAGGCATGTAAAAGAACCATTGCTGACTTTGGACAAGAGTAGGCTGCAAAGCCGTCAGCGTGTTTCCGCCCTACGATGGCCTGGTGAGCTGTCCAGAGTGTACTCTGCCCTCGCCCGAAGTTGGCTGGGATGGGCACCAGCCTCCCCACGACCCAAATTAGGATTAAGCAGGTACAGAAAATGAACTGAAATGATGAACTGAACCAACTGACCCAGACCAAGTGGAAGACGATGATGACACCAAGGAGGAACAATCTCAGGTCTGAGACTTGACTAGACGAGGGCAGAGGGAGGGAGAGGCACGTCCTGTTGAACTATTGTGTCACAAACAGCAAGCCACATTGCATACATGCTGTATGGGGGATGATCAACTTGCAAATGGTTTTGACACAGAACAGTCATTCATTCATTTTCTAAGCAGTTTCATATTAATTAGGGTTGCAGGGAGGCTAGTGCTCATTGTAGCCAACTCTGAACGAAGGTGGGATACACCATGCCAGATCACTGCAACATACACAGTGTGAATTTCAGGGAAATCTGATAATTAAGAAGGGTGGGGCCAGGGGCGTAGTGGTTAGAGTGCTGGGCTCATGAACAGGAGGTTTTGTGTTTAAATCCCAGTTAGACCCCCACTGTGCTGAGATACCTGGGCAAGGTCTTAACCACAAGTGCGCCTCCATTCACCCAGCAGTATAAATGAGTACCAGTAAAACTATACTGGGAAGGTGACCTGCGATGGGCTAGCGTCCCATCCAGGAGGAGTTGAACTCCTGGGTGCTTCACGCTACGGAAACCGGGAATAAGCACCAGCCTGATGAGCCACTAGGCTCGGGTGTACAAAGCCCAACAAACTACCTATTAAGAAGGTCAACGTGAACACTGGAGAGCACATAGCTTCTTCCTTTTCACGTTTCAGAGCTGGGATTTGAACATGCAGGATGTTGACATTTTTCATGGAAATGAAAATATTTTTTCAGCCAAAAATTTCACCAAATTCACATGATCTGTCTCAGAGGCCAAGAATAATAGCCTCCACCCTCAACACTCCGTATACCACACATATTAAGACGATCAGTAATGATCTCTTTATACGATAATGTGAACCAGCCAATGAGAGCATGAACTGTTGTTAAATTACCAGTCTCGAAGAAATGCCATGACTTCAGCACAGAACTTCATCTCTTTTGTTTGGAGAAGGTATAGATGAGAGTGAACATCGCTGTGATAGTTTGGAACAAGGCGTTGAAACATTCTTAAATTTGTGCACCGCAAACCAATAATACTGCGCCGACAGTACAGACCATAATATTTTGGAACCTTAAAGCAGAACTCCCATATGATTTCTCTTTTGGCGGGAACTCTCAAACCCCATCCACGTGTCCTATGTACATCAAGATTCATTCATTTTATTTATTTCTTTATGAAAGGGAATAAAAATGAAGGAACCAAACCCACAATCTTCACCTCGACATTTCAGTCGCACAACAACATCATCATTTATTTATTTATTTCAGTTCATTAACAACAATGTCACATCACTCAACCCGACAGAATAATATCAGGGTCAAACTATTTTGAAGTATTTGGATTATTTTTCTTACCGCTACTGGACACGTACACCAGAGGGACGTACGGACGGACAGACACGATATAGGGTTTTCTTGACGTTCCAAAAGCAACTCAGGAGGCGTGAGATGCGTATTAATAGTGCGCCACTCACATGAGGTGGGTCATGTTGGAAAAGAGATGATCAGATAGCGTAACGCACGGATGCACTCAGTTTTTCCTTTATAACTCTTTTGCTTTGAGATGCGAGCCTCTCATTTCCTGAATGTCAGGGATAAAGTATGCCGCAGTAAGTCAGTCATCATTGATAAATACTGTATGCACTCTGGGCCTCTAAGTCTGCATCTGGGCAGTGGTGGTCTAGTGGTTAGGGCGCAGGATCGCTGATCCTAAGGTTGGGGGTTCGGGTCCCCACAAGGTTGTCATTGCCCCCCCCCCACAGTGCAGCTAACTGGATTATCAAAGGCCAGCCATGTCTCTCACTGTCTATGGTGAGAGGCATGTAAAAGAACCATTGCTGACTTTCGTAAAGAGTAGGCTGCAAAGCCATCAGCGTGTTTCTACGACCTGGAGAGTCGTAGAAATCAGGCCAAGTCTTCCACCGACATCAGTCTTCAGTATTGAAGTTGCTCGGTTTATCACGAAGAAGGAGCATCTCACAGTCCTGTAAGGTACAGTCCCAGATGTGTGTTCTCAGTGATGTTCGGTGATGTTCACACTGGATCCAGACCAGTTCACATCGCGATCAGGACGTCTCGACCCTTCATGCTCTAATCCCCCATTCATTGGGAACACTTTGTAAAATCGGGTTGGATTGCTCAGCACTATAGGAATGTGAGATGCTAATTTAAGCTCTGACTCTCACTGCTGTACACAGTCACGGCTGAAAAAAAAAAAAATGCTCGCTGGATTTTTCAGTGCTACTACTATTCACTCAACTCTAACTTTATTTGTACCACACTGAGGCTGAATCCATGAGTCTGAGGCATCGTGGGATTTAACTGGTTTCTATAAAAGCATTTATGATGATTTATATGAGCACTGGACATGTTTTTGGTTTCTATAGCAACAGCTCATTCACAGGTTATGGATGGCTTTCTGTAAAGAAACATTTAAAAAATTAGAAGGAGTCTCCAGTGTCAGCCCCTTTTAGATTCTTTGGTAACATGACCAGCAGTGGCCTCTAGTTTTATTAATTTGTAGAAGGAAGGGGGAGAAAAAAAAAAAAAAAAAAAAAAAACTTGGGCCGCACACTGACTGGTTATCACCACTACCTCACAGCAAGAAGTTCCGGGGTTCGGGTTCAGCAGGAGCGTTTCTGTGTGAAGTTTTCATGTTCTCCCCGTGCTTGCATCCAACAGTCCAAAGATATGCACATTAGAAGAACTGTCTGTTCCAGGTTGTCCCTCGGTTTCAGTATGAATGGTGGCATGTGTTGCCCTGCAATAGTCTGGCGAGCTCTTTAGAGTGCGTCACTCTTCATCCAGAGTCGGTTGAGATAGGCTCCAGCCAACCTGCAGCCCTTGTAGGAGTAATCACTTCAGCAAATGAGAGATAAATTCAAATATCAACTATTTTATAACAGTTTATTTATTTATCCTAAATTTGGACCCCCCAAAAAAAAAAAAAAAAAAAAAAAAAAAAAAGTAAGTGAGTGAGTAAATAACTAAATAAAGTAATACTTAATGTTTATTGAATGCTCGTGTACTCTTCATTTGCACCACCTCTGAATGCAAGTTATCTGCTCATGATGCAAACTCCACACAGAAAGCCCCGAGCTCAGAGATTTAAACCCAGGACCTTATTGCTGTGAAGTTGTGCCACTCCTACAGGACTATTATTTTTAATAGATGATAGACCAATTCATTTTTTGCACCTGATTAGTGTTGTTGCCCACTCTGGGCTTGGGTGGGGTACACCCTGGACAGCTTGCCATGCCATTGCAGGGCAGAAACACGCTGACGGATGACTGAAATGACTCAAATGGTTCTTTTACAGCCTCTCGTCACAGACGGTGTGAGACATGGCCGGCCTTTGATAACCCACTTAGCTGTACTGGGGGACAGCATTGAGAACTGTTCACAGTGGGGCTTGAACCCTTTGACCTTTAGATCGATAAGTCAACACTTTAAATGCCAATTTTTCACATCAGATACAAAATGTGAGGCACTCTACCAAATGTAGGCTTGTCACAAGTGATGTATAGGGCTTGTGAGAGAAAGCGCGGCTTATCCGGACGTCTGATCTTTCAAGTGAGCAAGTGCACGTTGAATACTTGTTTAGTACACAACCATCACTTGCTCACTTGAAAGATCGGAAGTCCGGATAAGCTGTGCTTTGTCTCACAAGCACCGTACGTCACTTGCGACAAGCGCCTACATTCGGTGGAGCGCCTCACAAACATCTTCCTGTCCAATTGTATCTATGATATATTTCTTCAGTTCAGTTCATTTTCTGAAACCGCTTAATTCTAATTAGGGTCGTGGGGAGACTGGCGCCCATCCCAGCTGAGTTCGGGTGAGGGCAGAGTACACCCTGTACAGCTCGCCAGGCCATCGCAGGGCTTGATATAATTGTTCATTCATTTTCCAAACGGCTTAATCCTAATTAGGGTCACAGGGAGGCTGGCGCCCATCTCAGCCGACTCTGGGCAAGGGCGAGGTACACCCTGGTACAACTCACACCTACGGGCAATTTGGAAAAGCCAATGAACGTACTTTGCATGTTTTTGGACTGTGGGAGGAAACTGGAGTACCTGGAGGAAACCCACACAAACACAGGGAGAACATGCAAACGCCACGCAGAAACGCCCAGGCTTGGAATTAAACCCAGGCCTTGTTGCTGTGAGGCGGACGTACTAACCACTATGCCGCCGTGCCACCGTGATATAATTGTGACCTACAATAAAGATTTGCTTTATAAAATAAAAAAACCCACTAAGTAGCCTTTCCTCACGAGAAAACATAATATCGACCCGAGGAGTTCGCTCGGCCTGGAAAAGTGAATCCCTGTGAGATTGAAGAACAGATTTAGTGTCCCGAATGGTCAGCACATTCAGGTGAGCTGTAAGAACAGATGATTTACCGCATTAGTGTTGTATTTCAATCAGCAGCTCAGCAGGAGGAAAGCCCAAGGCCTGACACCAGCAACTTTGTGACACGGGGGATGTTGGCGGGATGAAAGGGCTTCCCTGTAGGAGTGCATACAGTCAAATCCTCCGCGCCGCGTCTTCAGGCTGGTCTTCTGCTTTTCCCAATGGCGAAAAACGCTTGATAAGCATGTTTCTGAAGCCCTTGTGGGAAATGCTAATGAAAACCCATTTCAAATTCATGGTCAGATTTGGTGAAGTGAATCCGAGTGCTAAAAATGCCACAAAAGAGAAATTAAAAACAGAGCAGATTTTTATGTCGGGTTGTATTTTAATTCCTTGAGGCCAAAAGAAAGAAAGAAAGAAAGAAAGAAAGACACACATGCCTGTTTTGTTATGTAATTTTAAAATATGTTCAGGCCATAACATTTGGCAGAAATTGAGTACAGTGTATAACACAGCAGGTTGTGGGTTTCGACCTCATTCCCTTGTGGGAGCCTCCTATTAAACCAAATTAAAATTCACTTTTTTGTTTGTGGTCAACGTGCACTTTCTAATTTCCGGAGTAAAAATTTGCACTTAAGCCTTCCGTTTCATTTTCCGAGATCGCTGAGTCACGCCGGTGAATGAAATGCTGCAGGGCTACTCCAATGTGAAGTGAAACGATCACTGTGGTTATGTGGGTGCTTAAAAACCTAAAAATCAATAAAGCCCCAGATAGAGTTTCGGTATGCATATTTAATAGATCTCTCCACCCACCCATCCACCCACCCACCCACACACCCAAACACACACACACACACACACACACACACACACACACACACACACACACACACACACACACACACACACACCACAGCATACCATCCTGCCAAAAACTCCCAAAACAAACAAAAAAAGACAATTATAGTGACTTGGTATATACTGAATTTACAATTTTATGTACACAAGTATAATTTACTATCACAATCGATATTACATGAAATGGAAAATTACTCAAAATATACATTATCGCGCCAAGTTTCTGACCTTTTTTAGTCAATTCCGGTGTACGTCAACTTGTATATGTTTAGCTACGCTTACTTAGCCAATATGATAACTTATATGAAAGGTATGATAGACTATAAACCCCCCCCCCCATGCCTAAAAAAGACCGGATACCTTACTCTTCTTACTTTTCTCTCAGACAAGAGAATTTCAGCCCCAAACTAATCGCTAATTAAGTAGTTAGGCGGAGTCGACGGTATGTGTGAGAATGAATCCACAAGGATGCCAGTGTTTAAAATAAGGAAATGCTGGAGACATGGACAATATATACACCAAAGTCCAAACTGTTAGAGATAATAATTTTCAAACAATTGTAATTCATGTCTTCATGTTCTAGCGCCATAGTTCTCCATTCTGCTTGGATTCCAAATAAAAGGTGCTCGCTTGGTTCATCATCCTCCTGCTTTGTAAAATTTGCAGCACCATGAAGTCAGGACCTCACATTTAGGCCTTTGTTACACTGGTCCTTACAAAAGTAAAAAGCCCAAAGTTCTTCAATTTCCAAGCTATCTTCTTCACCTTCTTCTTCTTCTTCTTCTTCTTCTTCTTCCCCTCCTCTAGACTGAAAACCAAGTCCGAGAAGATGCAATGGTCCTATCGCCCCAGAGGGAAAAAAAGATTCAAGGCTTCTTGCATTTTTAATAGGTTTAGAAAACAGATCGGATCAGAGGGACGAGTCTAAAAGGCTGTTTCACCGAAGTTTGGACTTGCCATATATATTGCGCTGGACAGACAGGATCTTCTCCACACAGGTTAGTCGTGTCTCATGGAGAGAGCTATGCCAAGTGCTGCTGGCCACTCGCATGTCTTCACTCCTGCACATGATATAGGGCATGGATTCAGTCCGGCTCTGGATGTAACCACTTCGGAGGAGAGACCGACACAGGAGGCTGATCCGATCCACCCGTCTCAGGATTAGGTGAGCTTTCCTGCAAAAGAAGGAGAGAGAAATTTTGATGACTGTGTGTTACTATCTTACATCTGACCTGCAAACTGGAGTAAAGTCTCAAGTCCAAATGCTGCAAGTCTCCATTCATTTTCTGAACCGCTTAATCCTAACTAGGGTCACGGGGAGGCTAACAACCTTCTCAGCCAACTCTAGGTGATGGTAGAGTATAGCCTGGACAACTCGCCAAGCCATTACAAGGCAGAAACATGCTGACGGATATGCAGTTACTCTTGACTTTGACTTTGGTTACATGAACCTCATGCCATAGACAGCAAGAGGCATGGCCGGCCTTTGATAACCCAGTTAGCTGCTCCTTGGGAAGGGGGGTTTCAAGGGGATCTGTTGATAGTGGGGCTTGAACTCCCCAACCTTGGGATCAGTGATCCAGCGCTTTACCACCAGGCCACCACTACACAGGTGCTGCAAGTCTTAATTTTATGAAATCTGAGTCAAGTGTCAAGTTCCCGTGCCAAAAGTTTCAGCAGAGTCTAAAGTCTTTCATCTGCAAGTCTGAACTGAGTCCTAAGAATCTAAGCTGAAGGTTAGAAATAAATCTGAAGACTCTGAACAATATCTGATAATCATGCTTCTGGTCTGTGAGCAGCAACTCAAACCAAGCTTCAATTCTTTGAACTTCAATACCAAGTTGAGTCTTGCAACTCTTAAGTTGCAAGTCAGAGTCAAGTCTCTTTGAGTTACGAGCAGGACTGAAGCAAGGTCACGGGCCTTTGAGATTTAATTAGTCTAGACTACTTGACTAGAATAATGTCTCCACTTTTTAAACTGAAAAACAGTTTGACTCCAATTTGAGTCTGAATCCCGTGAGCTTCAAATATCAGCCTTTAATTTCTGATGAGTGAGTCCCAGTTGAGCTCCAGGTCTCTGAGCAGCAACTCAACTTTGAGTCTCTAGCTTTTGAGCTGCAGCTTTAAAATTTCATAATTCTGAGATGCAAGTCCAAGCTGAGTCTAATGTCTCTTCTCTGGAGTCCAAACCAAGTCTTTAATCTCAGAGAAGAAATTCCAAATCAAGCATCGAGTCTGAGCAACAATTCCGAATTCAATCTCAAGTCTTTGAACTGCGACTCTAATCTGAATCTCCTGTGTTTGAGTTTCAACTTTCAAGTTTCCACTCCGTAGTCTGTAGGTACAGGTTGAGTCTTCAGAGGGGCTCATGCTAGAGGAACGATAGAAAAGTGACTGATGTGAATGGCAGTTCGCAGTTTTCATTCTCAAATTTGTCATCTGACATTCGCGGCCTCGTGTTTTGATCGCCCGGTTTGTGAAATTTCTGCAAATGGCACAAACCGAGGCTCTGACATGGAGCAGTCTCAAAGTCTTCTCAAACCGTTTTCACCTGCCATGAGAAGGTCACAAAGTTGTCATTTTGCTCACAAATTATTTGTTTTTTATTTGTAAACAAAAGTGACAAGTTGGAGACTTCCACATGTAAACTTAGTGACTTACTGGCAGCTGCCAAAATTTCATATTTTTTTGTCATCATTTGTATTTTATTCACATTTCATTCACATTAATGAGACAAAAATAAAAAGCAAGTGGTTTTGTAGTACAAAAAGTGAACAAAATGTGACTGATTTATGATGGGAAATTCGCATTTCTTTCACCAAAAGCTACAAAAAACACAAATTACTTGCAAATAGAGGGATCCCTCACTTTCCTTGGTTAGTGGGGACCGAGACCCCTCCGTGACCACCGATTAACGTGAAGTAGGATTGACCCACCCCAGACTAACATATATGTACATGTATATGTGTATATAATATCAATAAATACACATTCAATGCTATAAATGCTAATAATAACAATTAAACATTCAAAAATAATGTATAATATGTAAATAAAATATAAATACACACACATATAGATGCGTGCACACACAGATGTGCGCCACACATAAAAATGTAAGTAGTTTTGTTGGATTGTTTTTTTTTTTTTTTTTTTTTTGCACAATTGGCCTTGTTTTGTGGCGTTTTACTTAACTTTTCCCCATTTTTCCTTAATTTACTTATTTTCCGAATAATATTTTTGGAAAAACCTGCAATGCACTGAAGCTGAAAAACTTGAAGCATGAAGTAGTGAGGGATCACTGTATTGTTGCGCGACCATCTCACAACTTTTGCGTGATATATACGTGTTTACGCTGCAGAATATTAACTTACATGTGGAATTGCAATTCATCTTGAGTTGAATTTCAAAATTTTGAGAAAAATAAAAATCAATTGGGGGCAGTCACTTTTCAATCAACCACAGAGTGACCTGAACCATTCGGTGCCTAAGCGCTGAATCACAAGTTTAAGTTAAGTCTCTCGGGTACAAAACTAAGTTCCTGATCTGCAAGTCCGAGTTGTATTTCAATTCAAATTGAAAGTCAGACTCAAGTCTCAAATTTCTGACGTATTTTATAGTCGGAAAGGTGTGTGCGCAAGTACTGGGACTTTGAACCCACACCCTTTTGGAGACGAGTCCAGAATCACACCTGAGTTTCTCTTCAGCTTTCGCATCGGACACAAATGAAATAAACCCATCTTATAATGTACTGCAGTAGATGTTCAGAAAATAGTTCTTCATCGAGTTTAAAGATTATTACGAGGGAAAGGATATCTCTGTACAGTCAGGAAGGGGAGATCAGATAACACGCTATCGTGAAAAACAGTGGTTGTAACAGAGGAAAGGAAAAAAAAAAAAAAAAAGAAAAGCATCAAGCTTCAGTCGGTAGTTTCCCAACTAAAAGTAACTGCAAAATCTGGTTTTGGGCTTCGAGAATATTATGTAAGTTGATACTCTTAGTAAAACAATGCTTGGCAGACATGAATGACTAAATGTTTATGCAGAAAAATATGCGACTGTAAACTTTCAGTGATGGTTTGTGATTTAACTACACAACAATTTTAGCTATTTCTTCCATTTTTTTTCTGACCAGAAATTCAATAACATCTCTCTCTCTCTCTCTCTCTCTCTCTCTTTCTCTCTATCTCTCTCTCCATCTGCCCCCCTTCCCTCTTTCTCTCTCTCTCTCTCTCTCTCTCTCTCTCTCTCTCTCTCTCCATCTGCCCCCTCTCTCTATCTCTCTCTCCCTCTCTCTCTCTCTCTCTCTCTCTCTCTCTCTCTCATGGAATGTTGTTTTTAAAGGAAAATACAGTGGGTAAAGTCTGGATTAGGACTTGCATAAACTCTTTTCATTTGCTCCGATTGAAATCACTTACTCAGCACTCAGCTCTTCAGATACTCCGGCTGCTGAGAAATCAGGCATTTTCAGTTCAGGCAATTTCATTTTAAAAGAAAAGAGGATCAGTATCACACTATAACGTTGAAAGTTTAATTGCGGTAACATAAAATTTTCATGTGATTACAACATATTTTCACTTATTCTGGCCTATAAAATTATCACATTACAACAATACAGTATACCTAACAGTAACGTGAAAATGTGAGCCGCTGCAGTATAATAGGGATTAAACAGGAAACGTGAAATACTGAGATACTGATATATTTGGGAAGAGAGTTGAATCTGCTTTAAAATGAGGTATGAAACATGGTTATAGCGTGAAAACGAACAGAGTTACATCGCTCTTAATGTCTCGAATCAGGAAATGTTGCTTTTGAGAAAATAGTAATTACACTTCCAGAACCAGTTTATGAACATCTGCAGCTGAAAATCCCGAACAGCCATACACTAAATGAATCCGGCTCTCCACCAATCACAGCCATCGTACTAGCACCCTCATACTAGTTCACATGAGTTCTATACATGTACACCGAGTCAGGTGTTTTGAAGCTTCTGATTGGTTTAGTACTCTATGATTGGGGGAATCCTTCTGCAATGCTGGAAGTAGGGAGGATATTCTGGTAGTGAATATGAAACAATATAAATATCCTGTTATTTTATTGTTTTTTTCAAATTGTTTTACAGCAACCTGGACATTGAACCCTTTCTTGTTTATGTATTGTAGGATGAAGAGATTGTGTTTATGGATATTTGAACTGGGTCATGTGGAAGATTTTGCTTTGAAGTATATATTTTGGCGATGTCACATTTTCATGCAGGTACCCACATTTCAACTTTGGGTTTCCCTCAAAACAACCTCGCGACTTCATCCGTATTATACTGGAGCGGCTCAGAACAATTAGTTTTCACATGATGTAGATTTTATTTGTTGTTATCACGCTTAAAAACAATTAAAAAATGACGGGTATAATATGATAATATATTTGTGTTTATAATGTGAAAACATTCTGTTATAAGCTGAAGATGATTCTATTTATAATGCAATATATTAAAATGATGAAGCATGACAATTGTGTCTGATAAAAATAATGTATAAAACATTTGATGATACCAGTAAATTTTTCACGTATCTATATTCCACCCACCAATAATAAACAAAGTCTTTCTGCCATTTCATTCAAATGGCAGATAGACTTTGTTAATTCTCAGTTGACGATACGTCCATCCGTCCATCCGTCCATCCATCCATCCACCCATTCATCCATCCATCCATCCAACCATCTATCCATTTATCCATATATCTATCTATCTATCTATCTATCTACACATATAGACACACAAAGGCAATTTAAGTCATGGATCTGTGCTTCATATAACTGGTTTTGTTTAAATATCACAGCGGGATCTTAAATATCAATTGAACGTGAAGACTTTTATGAGGTTTATTTTGGGAGGTTCAATGTGCATTACTATAAAACCTAATGATTTAAAACTGCAGCATTTCTTCAAGATTTGTAATGCTGCAATCCGAAGCTCTGCGTGTACCTCAAATATATCTTAAGTGCTCAGAAAACAAAAATGTCCATTCTCAAAGAAAGATGACTGTAAGAACATACTGCACATACACTAAACACACATCCGCTCCAAAACAAGAAGCTGTCCAAGAATAATTCACATATTTATTGCACCTGGACTGGAGTTGAAAGGATGGCTGAGGGTTCACAGCCACATGGGCTTCACTTCATAACACCAGCCTTCAGTTAATCATGAGTGGAAAGCATGCCGACATTAACCATCCTACGATGAAGATTTGTTATATATTTATTTATTTGTTTGTTTATTTATTTTGCTAATTTCTGCATCCAAGCTGCACCTCTCCCAGCGGCGATGAGTCAGATGCATTGATTTCCAAATGCAAGAATTAGAATCGTGGCTTTTCATTTCTGAATGCATTGCCAGTTCAGACTTTAAAGCAACAAATTCCTGAATTATTTCGAGTGGAAGAGAGCTGAATTGTTTCCAATACAAGCGTTGAGCTGCGGTTAATTAGGGAATGTTTTGATGCAGATAAATTGTTGCCAAAAAAAGAAAAAAAAACCCTGAGTCATAATATTTCAAGGGTGATCGCTGGTTTTCCAATAATGCAAAGCAAATTGTTCAAGATTTGGCGAGAAACGAGAGACTTATCTGCAATTACAAGTCGAACAAAAACTTCAACCACTTTTGACCCTTTGTTGGAAATCTCCTCGATGTAACTGTGCTGCAGGGCTCGACCTTCACCTCTCTTTCAAATATAAAAGACCATAAAAGTGTGTGAATAAGCATGGATTACAGCACAGAGCAGCGGAACTGATGCATGTAAATTAATTCTAAAATAAAAACTTCAACATAGGGACATGGACAGTCAATGCGGTTCCACAATCTCGCACTAATAATAATTAGCATACAGCACATGGGAACAGAGCAATTTGATTGGTCTGCTTCTCAGCATTAAAAAATATAAGGTATGAAAGTAATAATTACAGGGATCCCTCACTATTTCACGCTTCAATTAATGCGGCTTCAATGCATTGCAGTTTAAAAAATAAATAAATAAATATTCATTGAATTGAAAAAGAAGGGAATTAAGGAAGAATAGGGGAAAAAGTTAACTGTAATGTCACAAAAACAAGGCCAATTATGCAAAAAAAAAAAACCGTAAACCATCACAAAACAAAACACAACCCAAAACCTCACATTAAAACTACTAGTATTTACATTGTTGCATCTGTGTGTACGCACCGTCCGCGCGAGTGTGTGCACACGTGTACGCATGTGTGTCGTCTTCTTCTCATGCAATATCATCTGTATGTGTGTGTATTTATATTTTATTTACATCTTATGTTATTTTTTGAATGTTTAATTGTTATTATAAGCATTTGTAGCATTGAATATGTATTTACTGATATTGTATACACATATACATCTACATATATGTCAGGGTGGGGGTGGGGGTGGGGTTATCCTACTTTGCGGATTTCGATGGTCGCGTGGGGATCTCGGTCCCAATTAACCGCAGAAAGTGAGGGCTCCATGTATTCTAAAATTCATTACTGTTCAAGCTAACCAATAACATGTGGAAACACAAGAAAAACAAATTAAACCAATGTTTTCATGTTTTTTTTTTTTAATTTAATGTACAGTAAAACCTCCGCTGACGAACGCTTAAGCTCACGAACTTTTCGCCTCAAGAACATTAAATTTGCGAGCATATAGTCTCTGCTGACGAACTAGTTTTCGGCGGACGAATCAAACCACGCGGTCGAACAGCACCACGGTGGCGGCCACGAGAAGTTGACGCACGCTCACGGCGTCACAGTTCGTCACCCCCTTTCTTTAAGTGCGGACGTGGTTTGTGTTTGATAGACATTTTGGACCATATTGAGTGTACTTTTGCTATTATGGGACCGAAAAAGACCCCACCACAGGCGGAGATCATTGAAAAACACGAACGAGGTGAGCGTTTGTGTGACTCAGCGTCCCAGTACCAGTACGCTAAGTCTACCATTGCTCCCATCCTTAAGAACAAGGAAGCTATTAAGGGTGCGTGTGTGGCTAAGGGTGTTTCCAAACAGTAGGCGTTTCCAAACACTCCTTCCAAACAGTAAGTCCCTCCCTCCCTCCCTCCCTCCTCCTCCCACTCCATTCCATCAAGCCATCAACTACCATCACAAAGGTAAATAAAACCACTTTATTATACAGTACAGTTTATTTCTTTAATTACAATACGATAGCACATTTATTATACATAAAATAAGGTATATTTTTGTGTAGTTTTAAGGCTTATTTAGTAGAAAATTATGTTTTATGGGGACCTGGGAACGGATTATTCTCATTTTAATGGTTTCTTATGGGAAATAAATGTTCGGAAGATGAACTTTTCGCCTTCCACACACTTTCTGGGAACCAATTATGTTCGTGATCTGAGGTATCACTGTACTCTCTTTTTTTTCTTTTTTTTTTCTTTTTTCCCCTTTTTTGCTAATTTTTAGGTTTTATAAAATTTTCATAACATAAATTTTCATAACTGTCATTTTATTTCTCACATTTGGTGGGGAAAAATGTATCTAATTCTTGAAATACAAAAAAAAAAAAAAAAAAAAAAAA
>CM045740.1:22570724-22603224 GCA_024760905.1 Plotosus lineatus | reverse complement strand
TTCTTATGAGATGCCACTCCAGTAGAACTAGCTTGCTCGTAATCACTTTTATAGGCCTGGATTTGCACTGGAAGACTAAACCAACATTAAGTAGAGCAAAATTACTGCTGACCACAGTGTTTAAGTGTGGACTGTACATGTGTGATGTGATGACGAGAGTTGAATGGGAGAACGAGAAGAGTTTTGAGAGTTGGCAGTCTTACCTGGGTCCCAGCTCGTCCTCGCTCCGCCACACAAAGTCTCCAAACTTCTCATAGTGAGAGTTGTAATGGTGTTGTACTCGGTACAGTGTGGGCGGAGGGATCTCCATCAGCGTATTGTAGGCTGTTTGCTGCTCCTTGCCACTCGTGTAACCGTTGTACAGGTTGTATACCCGGTCCGCTATCTCTGAAAGACGGGGCAAATTGGAAACTTCCTCAGGCATTGAGCTTTACACGAATTATCAAAAATGGATTATTTCTTCAACTGGTATGAAATGAAACAAATCAATCATTTACATTTTCAAGTGTTGTGAATCACTTCACGAAACGAGTGAATCATGCTTTTGTCAAGCTCTGGACGCCTAGGTAACCCTCTTACATGTTTCCCACATTGAACTCTGTGAGTGAAACAGTAAGCCGTGAAGAGCTAGTTCTCTAGATAAAGTGCACTAATAAAAAAAATCTTATATTTTTATTAACGTACATAATTTAAATTACATTATCTCAATAAATATTGTACCTTACTTTTATCATTATTATTATTATTATTATTATTATTATTATTATCATTATTATCATGCAGCAACTTTAGAACAGACAATATTGTGCATCATGAACCAGGAAGAGTTAAATGTTTTAAAACCATAGGCCCAAGCATAGCTTTTCTTGTTATTAACCTTGTAAAATTTTTGAGTGCGGTCATAAAGAACATACAGTAACAATAATGTGCCCATGTTAATCTTCCATGCTGATGTGGGCGGAGTCATTAATTTGTGTTTGTTGTTTATGCTCTGACTGGTAATCGCTCGAATCACGTTGTATGAAAGTTCCGCTCGGTTGAACTGTGTGCCCATCCACTCTGCATCAGTAGAAAAACTTTCGTCTGTCATCACTCATTTTGCTGGATTTTACTGACTTCATCACTTCCTGTGTGCATGCCACATAAGAGATCTTTGTAAAGAAGAGTCTTGAAGACTCCTGAAATAACTTCAAATAGACGTTCAATATATAGAATTGTAAACAACTCTGATATAAAGCATCCTTAATAGGTCATCAGTATGATGTAACCTAAATGGACAGTAAAAAGAACCCTGAAGGGATACACGATGGGAAAAATTCTATAGGGATCCTAATGGGATCCTGGTTTGAGGCACTCAGGAAATTGTAAAAAATTATGTACCCTAAATCTTTAAGAAAAGTTGAACTCTTCAAGTTGAATCTGTTTTGAAAACCCAGAACTCATAACCATCCAATGAATACCTCAGTCACTTTATTTCCGGCATATATAGAACTGTCCGTGCTAGAGATAATTACAATTGATGGTGTCATCCTAATTAATTTGAAGCTCCCACACTTTAGCACATCGACTTTCCATCTCACCATTTGTGAAAATCTGATGGAATGGTAGTGTAGTGGTTAACATGTCTACCTCATAACAAAAAGGTCCTGGCTTTGCATCCTGGGCTCAGCTGGAATGTTTCTCTGTGAAGTTCTTCCCATGTTTGTGTGGTGTTTTCTCCAGGTACACTGGTTCCCTCTAATTGGCTGTTCTTATTTGCCCTAAGGTGTAAGTGTGAATGGTTTTGCATGGCCTGTGATGGATAAGAGAGCTGTTCAGGGTGTCCCCATCGTTGCCAGAGTAGTCCGGGGTAGGTTCTATTGTATGAATGAAATGCAACCATCTTATGGAATGAGATGTAGTAGATAAAGTACCTTCTGCTCTGCTGTCGTCAACTATCGGACAGGAAGTGTGCACTGTCACATAGCTGGCCTCCGACCGACTGCCACGGCTGTCCAAGGCATAGAGAGTGAACCTGTGATAGACAGATAGAGCGAGAAAAAGTAAAAGCCATGATATGCCAAGGGAAAAAAGAAACAACGCAGATCTTGACTAACTCAAGAATAACTTAAGAACTACTGTCATAATGGTGCCATTAGAAACTCATTAGCCCACATCTACTGTACGTAAAAAGACACATGGCCATTAGCCCTGGAACCTACACGCTGCTGAACCTAAGCACATTTCATCTGAATACTTTAACCTCACATGAGCATATGACTCACAGAACAACCTGTCTGACCTGCTGTACTGTTACACGCTGTGCTGTGAGGCGAAGAAACACGTCACACTGACCTTCATTTACGAGCTTACGTCCGACAAACTAGGAACTCACGCTCAAAAAAACAGTCGTAACTGACAACAGACGTGTGTGGGGCCTGCAGGATTCCAGAGTATTCTGTTACATTTGGAAACTGTCCTGGCAAAGGGAGCTTGAATGAAAAAGAAAAAAAAAAATTTGAAAAAGAAAGGCCAGCCATTATGGCTAATAGCTGCTTAAATGGGACTCCCACTTCCTCTAATGACAGAGTTCCGTTCAGCAAATACAAAACACATTAAAGCTCAAGGCCTGCGTGTTCTTGGACCACCCAGTGCAGAGAAATGATGCTCAGCTGCTGGACGTGGACAACTTTGGCTGGGTGGGTAACACAAGAATGAGTGTAGCATCCGTGCACTGTACGAGCGAATCTTAACAATGAATCTGCGGAGGAAGTCTGTGGTGGTACAAAATCTCAAAGCCTTCGCACATCTCTTTGGTAAAAGGTCAGTAGTGAAAAATTTGCTGTGAAATTATCAATAAAGAGATTCTTTTACCTTCGGACCCTGTCTTTGACTTAATTTTAGCATTGTTCGCACGTATTCATACATCTAACATAGAATAAATCAGGGAGCCATTTGGATTCACAACTAATGGACACACATAAGGTAAGTTAAGCTCCTGTCACATACGTCACACAACGTCCATGTCCAAGAGAGAAATTTGGACAAATTCCTAGAACAGGTGTGGGCGTGTCATACAAAACTCACCTTGTTGTGTAATGGAAAATGCCATTGTAGACCATTGTTGTAGAGTTTTAAACATTTTTAAATGTTTTCCATTGGTAATTCCCGACATTCCTTCCTTTTCCCAGGTCTGTTGTTGGATACCCTATGAAGTCATATGACTACGGCATACCCAGGCATTTAATGCACTCAGAATCGTACAGCTTTCTTACAGCATTACTATGATTGCTCTATGTTAATTCACAAAATCTTTTACGATAGTGTTAGGTTGAGCCGTACGTAAACCGAATGTCACACGAATATTGTATGAGAATAATTATTGGAATGAATTCGTATTACAGTACTTTGATGCAGTGCTTCTCAATTATTTTCTGTGGCACCCCCCTAGGAAGAAAAAACATTTCACGCCCCCCACCCCACCACCCCACGAGCGACTATAAATTGTATTATTTATATATAAAATTATTAGTACACCTCTGCATAATATTGTATCTTTATTAACATTAAAAACAAAAAAAAATTAATTTAGTTCAACTTACAATAAAGAAAAACTTCATTAACATTGTTTTTTAATCTGTAATAGAAAAGATTTAAAGTGCATCAATGTGCCTGAAATAAAGAAATACATCATTATTTAAACTCATTCAACTTATTTATGTCTTAATATCTCCGTCTCTCTCCAACTTTCTCTTCGTTCCTGTTAGAAATTTTTCCATGTTGTTTCTTGAGGAGTTGTTTACTGCACTCATATTGTTTTCTCGTGCGATAAACTGCTACACTATAGCACAACAATGAAAGCACTACTGCCAACTACTGGGGTGGAGGTGCAATTACACTTAATTCTCGTACATTATTCCAGAAAAGCATGTTCCCCTGGCATCACACCACGGCCCCCCTGACATCAGGGGTGCGCCCCACTATTTCAAAAGCACTGCTTTAATCATATGATTTTCTCCATAACTGGCGTGCTTTTATACCTCAGCCTACTGGTTTATGTAGCATGTCATAACCAATAGTTCAACTCATCTTGAATGGAACACTGGGTCATTGCAGGTTACCTTCTCAACATTTACTGGTATCCATTTATACTGCTGGGTGGACAGAGACACACTTGTGGTTGAAATCTTGTCCACGGATAGAAACCTTGCCCTTTGTATAGTGAAGGTCTTGATCTTAGCCAGGACCCTAACCATTACACTACCATCAACACCACTGAAACATGTTTAAATGTGAATATACCTACGCAGATCAAATCTACCTCACTAAAAACCTACTCCGGTTTATTCTGTCAAAGCCACACCGAATTAATACGATAGAAAAAGGGGACAAAAAAAAAACATTTTACAGGTTGTTTATTTTAACCACTGGGAGCATGTCAGTGCAGCATTGCCACTTCACAGCTCCAGAGATAGATCCTGGGCTTGGGTCTGTACAGCTTCACATGTTATTCCCATAGCTGTATGGGTTTCCGTTGGATTGGGTCCAAAAAGACATAGCGACTCAGAACTTTCCGTAGGGTGTGTGGGTATGCGTGTACATATTTCTCTATGGTGGACTGGCATCCCATTCATACCCAGCATTCCCAGGATCCACTATGACGCCGACTAGGATAAAGCACTGAAGAGGAATGAATAAATATTTTCATTGCCACTGTCAAGATGTCAAGTCTGGCTATTGAAGCATTTGCAGCTAAATCTTTTACTTTAATAAAAATGCATAAGCGTCTTTCTTTTGGTTTTTCTCTTCATTGCTCTTACACAACAGCCTTCCAGAGCTCCGTATTTATTTTTTTCCCTTTGGTAAAAGCTGAAAATTCGCTGAAATGGATACTATTTATCACTGCAAAGAAAACATTCAGCAAGCCACACTCACTCACCACCAAACTGACATTTCTCCATGCCCGATTAGTTATTTCTTTGCATGGAAAGGTTCCTCCATCCCCATGAGTTATTTCTTTACATGCCAAGCTTTGGCTTTGTCCATTGTCTGGAGGAACCATCTTCCAGTACCACCAACTGAGTGTTTTGTTTGTAACGCGGCCTACTTTTGCATGGCTTGCATAGTTTGCTTGATCTTGCTATTCATTGACAGAGACGTGTGGCATTCTTCTCCCAAACCTCACCAAAAGCCATCTACTCAGATTCTGCCCATCATAACAATGCGGCCGTCACAGCGAGCACGCTGTTTTGAATTACGTGGTTTTAGAGTCACCCAGTGAAGACAGAGAATGGCTTGTGTGTGTTTTTCCTTCTGTCAGACAATTTGTAAAGTTTAGTTTACGGTTTGAGGAGTTGGGTGTTGGTGTGTGCGTATGTGTGTGTGTGTGTGTGTGTGTGTGTGTGTGTGTGTGTGTGTGTGTGTGTGTGTGTGTGTGTGTGTGTGTGTGAGGGGTATTTGCTCAATACAGTTGTCTGAGATGTTAGATACGCAAATGGAATGTGTTTTATTAGATATAAAAAAGGTCTCGTGGATGCACGAGTAACTTCAGAGACTATAGAAATTTCTGTAACATGGACTGTTAAAGTTTTCCCCGCAGACCTAACTGGGCATTCGGGGGGGGGGGGGGGGAACTATAGAACTAATAAACATATGAAGCCACAAATATCCATCGTTCAGCGACTCCAGCTTTCAAAATACAAGTGAGCTCAGCTTCTGTAGCAAACCCTCTCTAGTGGTTAAATCACTCACATGCATTTATGTAAATTATTCAGCTCATCAGACAATAACTAGCTATGGAAAGACCTACAGAGATCAGATTTATCTTATTTATTTTCAGAATATTATTTTTTAATAATTTTTTTTTTTATTATTATTCAATCATTTTATAAGCCACTTAATCCTGATTACGATTGCTGGAAGGCTGGCGCTCATCTCAGCCAATTCTGGGGAGGGCGGAGCCATTCATACTCATATTCAGACTGACACTTAGGGGTGATTTGGGACATCCAATTAGCATAATGTGCCTGTTTTTGGACTGTGGAAAGAAACCAAAGAACCTGGAAGAAACCCACGTAAGCATGCGGAGAACATACAAACTCCATAAACAAATGCCCAACGGCCTTCTTGCAATGTGGTCACTGCACCACTGTGCCACACAAAAAAATTTAGAAAGGTTTTAAAAATATTAAAAAACTACGTTAAAGCTTATGGGGGCTGCAAACCAAAACAGTCTCTACTACGTAATCCTCAAAGCAAAAAAGATCCTGGGTTCAACTCCAAGGGTCAGAGTAGGGATTTTCTATGTGGTTTACTCTGAGTTCTCGTGTTTCCTTCCAGAGCCAGGTGTGCTTTCACCTCAGTCTATTTCTGGTGTGATGGTGAGTGTAAATTTTCAGAGAGGAAACAAATTGAAAGCACACAAACAGATCATATACAATAAAAGCGGGATGGCAAATTCCATTCACTATTACTGCGATGAGGTAATTCTGATAAATGACATGCATTAATATTCCAACAATGTGCCTGAACACGCCTTCTTTTAACAGCAACATGCCCACAGGCACTCAGATGGTTGAAAGGGCATTTGCCATTCAAACAGCAGGTGCACTGGATTCCAAAATGGCAACTGCATCCATTTCAAGATTCTTGCATTACACTTGGCACCACTTTGCAATGGCTCTACGATAGGGTCCTAACTGAGCTAATATTTGTTGGCATCCTTGAACGTCGGTGGATAGGAGGGTCAAGAAATCCTCAAGCATCGCTGTCCAGAAATATCTTGGAAGACTTATCAAAGTAGGTGAGGAAATACAAATACCAATGACATGCTACAGTTTTCATCAGGGTGCCAGGCCATGAGGCATCCCAGATTTCACATCAGTGAGATAAGGGGTATGTCAGGTCAGGTTTTGCCCTGTTACTGGTAACATGTAAGCCAATACAACCTGTTGCATGGTCGAGTGATCGGCGACTAAACCTGCTCCGCCACCAGGTTCCAAATTTGGTGGGTAGCAACCCGGTCGGAATAAAATCAAGACCTATCAAAGGGCGGATGAACTCTTTAGAGTCAACGGCCAGCTAGCTAGAGATGGTGTCTCGATAAAAACACCCCGCAGAAAGAACTTTGGGCCTCTACAGCGGATTTTTTTGCCCTTCGTATACAGCCATGACAAGCTGTTATGTCTGCCGGCTACGCCAGAATTCTGGCACGGCACCCAGATTGATTGAGATAAGGGGCGCACGGTGGTGTAATGGCTAGCGTGTCTGTATCACAGCAAGAAGGTCCTGGGTTCCAGTCTCAAGCTTGGCAAGGGCATTTCTGTGTGAACTTTGCATGTTTTCTTTGTGCTGGTGTAATTTTTCTCCAAGTACTCTGGTCTCCTTCCACAGTCCAAATACATGGACATTATGCTAATGGCATGTTCCAAATTGCCCCGGGGTGTGAATGTGAAAATATTGTGTGTGTTGCTCCGCAATGGTCTGGTGAGCTCTTTGGGGCGTAACTCACCTTGGTCCAGAGTCAGCACCTCAACCTCCTCCCAACCCTATGGATTAAGCAGTTCGACCAGTGAGTAATGAGAATGAATTTTTCATCCTCGTATTCAAGAATTTATCTTAAAACTGATTTTATTCGCTGTCGGTATCTTACCATCTGTCTATCTTTCTTTTCAGTGAACAGGCGGTCACTGAGCTGTGGGACTCTGTGTGTGGTATAGATTGACTCTGAATCGTCACTACGTTGCGAACAATTGGATATGATAGCGATCGCCTCTGAGAACAAAGCCTGCTCCGCTTCTGGCTCAGCAGTGAGAATGTCAAAACACAAAGGAGGACGGTGGCAAAAGACTCTCACCCCCCCCCCCCCCCCACACACACACACACACACACACCCCACTTTAGTACAGTGCTCTATTCATCTTGCCTGAACTCTATACCCTAACTCAATCACCTGACCCTCTCAGTGTGGGAAAAGTGTGCTTTTCTGTGTGTTTATATGTGATTGATGTAGTGCGGACTTGATTATAGAGTTCTATTATATTTCTAGATATATTTAATTTCTATTTATTTATATGTATGCTATTTATTTTGGTTATTTACTTAATATCCTGTTTATCAAAATATAAACATTACCGAATAAAATTTGAGCAGTACAATGTTCCACCTCACGGAAAGAAGTTTCTGGGTCAGGTCCCGGATTGGTGAGGGTGTTTCTAGTGTGGACTTTGCATATTCATATTATTCTGTACATGTGTGGGTTTCCTCTTGGAACACTGGTTTCCTCCGACAGTGGAACAACCGGTACTTTAGGCTTATAGACTGTCCTAAATTGCCCCTAGGTGTGAGTGTGTGTTGTGTGGTTGTTGGTCTGCAACAAACTGGCGAGCTGTTCAGAATGTATCCTGGCTTCACCTAGACTTGGCTGAGACAGGCTCCAGCCTCCCCGTGACCCTAGCAACATTAAATGGTATGCTTGTCGAACTTGTCTGCTAACTGTAAAAGTATTTTGTGGGACTACATTACAAAAATGATTAATTCTTCGTAAAGTATCACAATCCTCTGGAACTTTCCTTATCAACCAGTAATGTGCTTCCACACACAGATTCAGACTTTACATCATAATACAAATGCTTGAGTTGCATATTCATACTATAAGCTGGTTGACCAGCAAAATCTTATTGTTCAGCCCTGTGATGGACTGGCAGACTGTCCAGGATGTAATTGCATTTATCATTGTGTATGCATTGAATCATTTCCACGTCTGACTAAAGCCCAGTTCAAAGCTTTTCACCATCCAGGAGCTGTTAGCTGATCTCCAATCATCTGTTAATCCCTCGCTCAGGTGCTTCTTTGTGGAGTTTGTATGTTCTCCCTGTGCTTACATGTACGTACTCTCATTTCCTTCCAAAGCCAGAGACATTAGGAGTACCCAGAAGAAACCCACATAATGGGAGGTGGGGGGGTGCAAACTTGCTCCCTTGCTGAGCCACGACTCGAATGGGATTTTCTTGCAATGAAGACATGCTAACCACCGTGCTGCAAATTTTTCATCATCAATTCAACAGATAACTTTTAATTCCTTTTCACAAACAACATTATTTTTTGTTCATTTCTGTTCATTTTCTGTAACCGGTATTCCTATTCAGGGTTGCGGGGAGGCTGGCGAACATCCCAGCAGACTCCGGGCAAGGGCAGAGTACACCCTACACAGCTTGCCAGGCCATCGCAGTGCAGAATACACACTGATGGCTTTGCAGCTCCTCTTGTCAAAAGTCTTGTCAAAACCTCACACCATAGACATTGAGAGACATATCTGGTCTTTGATAACCCAGTTAGCTGCACTGAGGGACAGTGACAACTTGTTGAGAATGGGTGTTGAACCCCCAACTTTAGGATTAGTGACCACCAGGCCACCAGTGCCCCATTTGCCTTTAAATGTTCTTTGTATTTGGATCAAACATTTAGACTTTAATGCACATGTTTGGAGTGCATGCTTTACCCAGCATCTCATAATAGGCCACAGCATGGGTGGTACTTGGTTTATCATGTTCTTCATCGGCAACAGATTTAATAATTTATCATCTCTTCATAGAAAATCTATTCATGGTTCCTGCACCGTATCAAAAGTTCAGTGGTGACTATGAAGGAGGTTCAGAAAATGAATGAATGGATGGATAATGCTAAATGTCTCCATTTGTAGAAAGCAAGCCAAAAGAATGTGTTATTAAAGTACTTCCTAATTTGGTTGTATATGAAAACTTGTTCACACCTGCTGTATTTCTGCAAAAACCCAAGATAGCTTAATGCCAAAACGGTGCTTAATGCTGTCGAGGCTATATTTGTATAATAGAAACCACTGGAAATAGACAAGAGAGTCTTAATTGTGTAAAATGTGAACATGGCTCTGGAACCCTTGGCATTTATTTTAGTAATTATGTAATTCATCCTGATTCTTATTTTTAAAACGTTTACTTCCAACATTTGAAACTGACAGAAAAAAAACAAAAAAGAATCGAACCTGCTGACAGACAATGGGGAAATGCTGAAAAATATCTTGGAGAAAGCTACCACAGAATCAACGGGAATTCGTTATATGCTAAGCTAACACCAAAGCCTCAGAAAATCTGTTGGTTGTACAAATGGTTCATGGAGTTTCTTTCATCACTTATGGTCTAAAAACATGTCCAGCACTGAGACCTGGTCATAAAAATGGGAAAGGTGATAAAAACTAAAGGCCCAAAAGAGCACTGGGGTGGAAATAAAACAGAAAACCACACAGCAGTTGAAAACTGTACAGTGAGTTCTTGACTAGCCATTTATTTTCCTATTCTTTTAAGATTTTTTCGGAAGGGGCGGAGAGTTCGATAAATGACTGAAAGGGGCTTGTTACAGGGTCAAAGCAGCCAAAAGTACATAATGTAATCTAGAGATTGTTTTTATAACTTCCAAATGCTAAATCACGGTCTGTCTCGTTTCTCACAAAAAGAGTGGACAAGAGAGTGAACAACCTTTGATAACAGAACTGATGGGGAAAAAATAACGTTAAAATAAATCAATACAACACACAGGGTCCTGGTCTTGACGTGTGTATAGAATGGTATAGAACTTGTAGTAGTAATAGTAAAGAGTCAGTATATTTAATTGTATGTATTCATTATCGCCACCTAAAATCGTGGTGGTACAGTAATCACATGCATTTGTGAGTCTGTCCATCAATTTGTCTGTGTTTCCATTTGTCTGAGAAACAAAATTCTGACTACATCTGTACACAAATATTCAAACTTAGTGAGGACACTACTGCACCTGAGTCAGAGATTCATTGATTTTGAAATGTCAAGGTCAAAAGTGAAAGCCATAGCAAGGTCACACACTTTTGATTTGGACACTGCTGATAACATTTTGAGTGCATATAGACACGCCATTACTATGGAACACTCATCGAAAATTATATACCGTATTTTCTGGAGTACAAGTCGCACTTTTTTCATACTTTGGCCGAAAGTGCGACTTATACTCCAGAGTGACTTATATATGAAATTACTGCATATAATTCTGTTCGTCATAATAATAACAAACATAATTTCACATGACTGTTATTTTCACACTCACAACCAGAAGAGAGCACTCCAAGCTTGGGTACCAGTACCTGCTCATCCTGTACCCCCAAAAAGAAAATCCTATTCTTCGGACTGCAAGTAGTGAAATATGCAGCAGAAAATGGTAATCGAGCAGCAGAAAAAAGTTTGGCGTGAACGACAAACTTGTGAGGGACGAGAGAAAAGCACAGATTACTATTACTGCAATGAAGAAAGAAAAAAAAGGTAATCGCGGGCTAAAAGGTAGATGGCAACAGCTAGAGGAACAAGTTCGCACATGGGTGCTTGAGGAACGTGCTGCAAGGAGAGGATTCTCAACAGTGCAGTTGTGTCTCCACGTCCAGGTATTTGTCAAGGAGATGAATATAAATGACTTTGCGTGAGGACTTTCTTGGTGTTACTGCTTCATGCAATGCTACCGCCTCTCTATCAGAATGAGGACCAGAATGTCATAAAAACTGCCAGCAGATTTCCAAACCAAGGAAGAAAGTTTCCATGAGTTTGCGACTTATAGCCAAGTGCGACTTATATATGTTTTTTTTTTTCCTTTTTATTATGCATTTTTTGGGCAAACGCGACTTGTACTTCTAGACAGACTGTACTTGCTTGTTTTTGCTAATTTGATCAGGTCCAAATACAATGGGGCATATCTAAAAATGGGCATATGGGTAATTAAAGCAGTACACATATGGGGCCTACTTGATACATTTTCTGTATTGTATGGAGGAGGTTCTATTTACTTTATGAATGCTGGTGTAATTACTTAATCATTTCCAAGTAAAAAAAAGGCAAGTGCATAAACTATCAATAAAGAGAATCATTTCTCTGCATTATCAATAAATCCCTCATTTTCATTTATTTAAGAAGGCTGTCATAACTACAGGTGGTGATGGGGATAAGCTCACATAGCTTCAGACAACCAAGGACAGCTCTTGGCCTGTTCGTGTAGCCTAAACTTCAAGTCTGGTGGAACTGCTTATCCTGCCAAGAGGAGGGCCGAGGGTGGACCCTGGACAGTTGCTTTGATTAGTTGAGGTTTGACAACTTAGCCAATCTAGTGGAAGGAAAATCCCAATTTCCTACCTCTACTGCCTTGTGGCATAGCATGCCACGGGAAAGGCTTCCAGAGTCAATCCTAAGGAAAAATCCAGAATTGGAATCCCAAAGGTGGTCCGCTGCCATATATCACAATGTTCCAGCACTTTTGTGACACTGCTGGTGCCAAACTATATTGGCTTTGACATTCCTTTGAATCCACCATCATCACTGTGGAGATCGGGACCTACTACTTGGACAATAGTTGGTTTTCCACATTAACCCACCCTGGCTTGCACCCTGGAGAGGACACTTTAGAGTTGCCTCACAAAAAAAGCAAGGGAGGCAGCAATCTACTGGTGATAAGCAGTTATTAAACGGAAGAAGCAGAAGGTGAACTCTGGACATGAGACGGACTTAAAATGAAATTTCTCTACGTTTTCAATTCAAATTATTGAACAGTGCTTATGACGTACTTTCCCATACAGCTCAAAATCATCTGTTGCTACTGGTTCTATAATGAAGCGACAATTTTTGTAATGAAGCGACTAATTGACCACGAGTGCAATCGTTGCACTCGCCTTAGTGTTAGCTGTAAACTACCAGAAAGAAGACTTGCATTGCCTTTATCACTTAGAGCACCACTGCTGACTCTCTCCTTTTGTCTTTTCCTGATTTTATAAGCGTGTAACGTTGTATTATTCCAGTCAAGCGGAAGAATTGCGCGGTTTCTAACTAGCTTGACTGCTTACATCATATTTGGCTTCATACTTTAGGTTTAAATGAGTACATTCTGTCACCATCTTTAGTGCTAAATGAGCTATAAATGATAACAGATCATCAGGTTTGAATTAAACCTAAATGCCTTTTCACTGACCATGAATCAGAATCTCGTAGTTAAGATCTCCAGAACAATCAATCCTACTCGCAGATCAGGTGTTCAAGCAATAATACGGATATAGGCAATACTTCCTTCTCTTACTACAGTCAGCATGAAGACAAACCAGGAGTTTTCGAACCTAAAAGTAACATTTGCAACACAAAAGCAAGATGCTTGCATTTTTCACACAGCAGACCACGCCAACAATCCAAGTTGGTGTCTCTGACTTCCTGGATCGACATCCATCCTCGCTCTGATCTGTCTAATTCACCATGACTGTATTATTCTCCATCGCAAAAGCCGGCGCTGCTGAGACCACAGTATGTTCGTGT
This sequence comes from Plotosus lineatus, assembly GCA_024760905.1. Classification (NCBI taxonomy): domain Eukaryota; kingdom Metazoa; phylum Chordata; class Actinopteri; order Siluriformes; family Plotosidae; genus Plotosus; species Plotosus lineatus. The sequence goes on along the minus strand of CM045740.1, from coordinate 22,589,902 downwards.
TAATAAAAGCCAGCTGCACTTCTTCATACTGATGGAAGGAGAGGAAGAAAAGCCATGCTCCAAACAAATAACATGGCTGCCATGAGCGAAAACACTCCAAACAGGATGTGGCCGTCACACGCACCAGAGCAAATATTTTGCCGAGTCACACTTGCTTAGGATGGACAGACACAGACATAACATACGCTGTCTTTTCTTTTTTGACTTTTGTGGAATTTTGTTTCCACAGAGTCTTTTCATGGCTTCTCACTTGTCTTTGTGAAGTGTGTAAGCCATCACTTCAGGCCAGTTATGCAACACTGTAGAAATACGTAAAGATTATGCAAGCTAGTCCAGACTAGCTTCCACTGCTTGTCAGTCAAAGAGGTTTTGTACAAGCTTTTAAGCTTTTCAATAAAGCTTAATGCTACTGTGGAAACATGCACAGATTTCAAATTGACCTTCTTCGATTCATCTTATGCAGGCACGGTTGTGGGCCTTCCTGCCGCCAAGGTGCAGTACAACGGTACAGATCCACAAGAGATGATGTCAGATTGTCAGACAACAAATTATAAAACATCAAAATAAGGTTAGTGTGAGTTTTCTTTGGGCTGTCTGAGTGGGCTGTAAACACAAGGTTTACACTGATCCATTTTATTTTATTTTATTGCGGGAACACAAGTACAACATGCCATGTTACGCTTTCTGATTACCTGGGCTACATCTCTGCCCCTACCTCATGCACAATAGTGTCTCCACCCACTCCGGTATGCCTCTCAGAAAACTGAAAGGAAAAGGTGACCAACCTCAAAAAGCCAACCAATCAGAACAGAGTAGGCACAGGGAGCAGAAAGACCATAAATGGGAAAGAGAAAACAGGTCATCCAGTACGTGTACTCAGGCCACCCAGCATGCACACTCAGAATCAGCATTTCACGAGGAGGTGGGAAGCACCTTATTCAAGAACTGTGAAGTTTTTTTAAACTAAGAATTATACTGTGGCGCTTCGCTGGTGCACAAAATTAAAAAGAAAAGTCTGCACATGTGTATAACATTTGATCTTTAAAGGCCTGGAAATTAAGCCACACCAGTATCTTGGGACAAGAGATGATGGAAGGCCTCCTGATGCTCACATTGTCTTAAGTCACGAAAAAGTTGTGCATGCACACACAGCAAAGACTACTACAGCCAAATTCACTCCTGAGTGCTGCAAACAGAAAAGAGGCCAACTATCATCAAATATTTTGTAGGTTGAAGCCTTGAGTGATGTATGAAGACATCCATGGCCAGAAGCCTATGTAAGCTAATTGTTTTTTCACTATCAATCAATACAATGGAAGGAGTGTGGCATGTTTCGCGCAAGCAGTTAGAGGAAAGGAGGGCAATGTCATGCAGTGGTTAGCACCATTGCTAATCAAATCAAGAAGGTTATTTGTTTTAAACCTTCCAGCAGATTGGGGACCTTCTGTGCAGAATTCAAAGTTCCCGTTCTTCTGTAGGTTTCCTTTGTGTGCTGTTATTTCCTCCCACAGTCAGGGATTAGGCCAACAGACTCCTCTAAATTTCTCATTGGTGTGGATGTGAGTATGAATGGTTGCACTCATGTTAGTCCTGCAATAGATCAGTAACCTGTTGAGGGTGTATCCCTGCTGGTCACTAGAAGCCAACTGGGATTGGCTCCAACAGCCTCAATATCTGATGGATAACTGGTATAGAGGATGGATGGATGAATTGGAGGAATTTGGTCTCAAGGACTTACTTGTAGAGGCTATCAGGTTCCAGGCACTTAAAGATGAGGGAGTAGATGACAGAATGAGGATGTTCTCCAGTTTTTCTTCCAGGAACCACACATGAAGAGCCCAATCCAGAGAACAGGTCATCCACCAGACTCAGTACCTCTCCTGCAAAAGAATAAGATGGGAGGAAAAAGACATACAGAGCAAGAGGGGGGGGGGGGGGGGGGGGGAGACCAAAGTATGTGAGCAACAATACCACAAAACCAACCCAGAGGAACTGAAAAACATTAAAACCCTATTGATTGTTCTATTGTGAGTTCACCACACATGCAGTTGACTCAACTAATCACACGCATGTACACAAAGACACCACATTTTTTTATTTATTTTTTGTCATGTTCGTGTATCCGTTGTAAACAGGAGCTGACCGCACAACATCCCCCAACTGCAAACAGAGAAATAATGATATGCTGACAAAACACTTCCCAGCACTACCCAAGATTAGGACAGATATTTCCAAAAGAAGCTAGCAAATGAAACCATCTTCATTCGAACATCCTTCTGTTAGTAGTGGGTAGCAGATGTTTTGGACATTTTTTTAAGGCCTGCCAAAATATATGTCAGTATGCCGTGACGCACCGGGGTAGTATAAAAGTGGGAAGCAGTTAAAAATGGGTTGCAGAAGGGGAGGTCGAGAGAAGATGGAAGAATAAACAAAAACCTAAAGGGTCCGAACAAATGAATGATAGGCACTTTCCCAGAAGGCAGTCTGTATTTAAAGAAAGCTTCCCGTATGCATCCTGACACCTCAGAAATGCCCAAGCCAAAATTTCTTTTCCTAAGGCCTCAAAGCCATTAGAGTTCTCTCTGGGGCCACCACTTCTCATGGACTTTTGTATATTTTAGAGACTCAACATCAATTAAATAAAAAAACAACGGAACGGCAGTTTCACCTCAGACCACAAGGCGACCCATGCTGACTCATTTGAATGATAGAATGCCTTGAATTCATGCATAGTTTCCTTTCTTCCAAGAAATCCAAATATCTTCTGTTCTATACGATACAATGTTTCAGCCGCACTCCCCATGAAGCCAGCCACTGAATATAAGACTCCATGTGTTATATCCAGTGTCAAATTAGTGAAGGGGTTACAGACAGCCAACGTCAGAGACACAAATGAATAATGATAACCTCAGATCAACTGTACGTTTCTAATTTTCATTGTGTTGCTCGTATGTTTCTCTTTCGGTTCATGTGTTTTTCTTAGCAGGATTACAGAAAATGTTACGCATGAATTTTGATGAAATTTCTTTTCGAGGTGGGACTTGTGGACTTTGGCTTTTGGAGATGATCCAGATTAAATTCCAGATCCAGGAATTTTTTAAAGAATTCTTTAACATGGTAGTGGTGGCCCGGTGGTAAGGTGCTAGATCACTGATCCTCAGGTTGGGGAATCAAGCCCCACTCTCAACACTGACTTGTCACTGTCTCTCTAGTACAGCTAACTGGGTTATCAGAGGTTGGCCATGTCTCTCACTGCTTATAGTGGGATATATAATTCATATAAGGTTCATATAACAGAACCATTGCTGACTTTCGTCAATAGGAGCTGCATAGCCGTCAGCGTGTTTCTGCCCTGTGATGGCCTGGCGAGCTGTCACAGGTGTACTCTGCCCTCTCCTCGAGTCGGCTGAGATGGGCACCAGCCTCTCCATGACCCAACACAAGATTAAACGATTCAGAAAATGAATGAATGAATTCTTTAACATTGTGATATATACAATGTGTTATATACAATGGGGCCAGTAGGGGGTGTAGTGTAATTTCTATAATTGTTTTGGCTTGGCAGGGTGTTTGCACTTCCAAGTGCAATTATTTACATTAGACTAGGAGGAAATATCAGGTTTTCTGCCTCACTATTGCTTATGTTATTGCACTTGCATGCTATTCAGCTGGTAAAGCGAAGAGTTTTGACCGTGAGCCAACATATCGAAAGAGGTTTATTTGCTAGCTATATTGAGGTGTTGTTGGCAAGCTTGCTAAATAACACTTGAATATCTTGATCAAATTCTCTTTACTTACTCATTCGCCGAACCTCTTAATCCACAGAGAGGCTACAGTCTACTTTAGCTCACACTCTGTGAAGATGTCACCAAGGGACAATGTGGAACAGCCAGATAGACATGTTTTAGGAGGAAACTAGAGAACACAGAGGAACCCACGCAGACAAGGGGAGAACATGCAAAACCTGCACAGAAGCTCCCTTGACAAGCCCATTACTTGAACCCATGATTTTCTTACTGTGAAGCAGCCATGCTAACCGCTACGCCGCTGTGCCGCCCAGAAATAATGCTAGTCAGTCTGCCACTACCTAGCTCCTTGGTTGCTAATTAGCTACAAGTGTCTTCTCAAATTTTATGTTACAGTAAATACTGTATTATTAAAAAGCAAAAACACATAAACACAGTGGGTTTTTTTTTAATATTAACTTTGGGTTAACCCTAAAATCAAATTAAAGAAGTAATTGCCTTTTCATAAAATATCCTCTTCTTAAATTTCTTATAAATTAAGTAATAAGAAAAGAAACACAACCTTAACCTTAATTCTTCATACAACTTGGCGCATAAAAATCCCCGAGGATTTGCAACTGTGAGGTCCTCTTTCTGCTAAATCAGTCCACTGTCAGTTCACACTTCCCTCTCTGTACATTTCTGTGGAAGGAGGATTTACATGGGAGATGGATCTCTGACAGAAGCCACATAGTCTTGGCAGAAATTAAAATAAAAAGTCCCTCTGTTTTTGATGTAGTCCAGGCTGACTGCTCTTCGGACTCGCATAAACACACACGGCTTCTATGCTTCTACCATCCGTGTGGCCTTGGCCTGAAGACCACGGGGGCTCGTGGGAGAATTTATGGAACATATCTACTGTTACATCTCGTTTGTTTGGTTTCTTTGCACCCGCACGCTTGGGAGCCTGGGGTTGCCTGGTTTGTGTTAAATGTTAATTGTCCTGCAAAAGTGTTTGGAGTTTACAGAACGTCTGAGGCCGCAGAGTCACACACGTTAGGCTGTGATGATCTAAGTGACACTTTTATGACTTCTTTCCTCCTTCTGTGGAGTTAGCACAGGCAAGGAAAACTGCAATCACAGCAAATCAACCCCTCAAGTTCTGCTTGTTTTCGCAGAGTATCTTCAGTTCTTTTTCTTGTGTGATTAACAGTGATGGAGGGGTCAAGAGGCGCTTCAGGCTGAATGTGATATGACACTGGCACAAGCATGTGCGGAATGTGGCCGCCGAGCCAGAAACCGGCAGCTTCCTGACAGCTCCGTGCAGAGAGGGGCCACGCCGAAGGGAGAAAAAGGAACCCAAAAACCCTAAAGATACAGTGTGTGTGCGTGCGTGTGTGTGTGTGTGTGTGTGTGTGTGTGTGTGTGTGTGTGTGTGTGTGTGTGTGTGTGTACTTGTACGTGCTGCGTATTAAGGACCAGAATAGATTTTTTAACCAACAGAGTTTAACTGATCCTGGCTTCTTCAAAAGGCCGTTTGAGGATTAAGGATAGGTTTTAGGGCCGAGGTTAGTATCAGGTTTAGGTTAGGGTAAGGGAAAATGCATTTAGGCATGCAGCTGTGATGAATAAGATTAGGGTAAAGGACTGCAGAATATATTATATCAATGAAATGTCCCTACTAAGAAAAAAAATACAGTGTTGTTTGTGTTCCAGGTATTTGTCATGCCGTGGGGACATAAATTCGTTCACACAGTCATATCATTGGGACTTACCCTCCTTAAGGGGACGAAACAGAAGTACCCATGGTGTAAATCATGAAATTATGAGAAATAAAGAGAAGACCGTCTATGTGTTGTCCTCTGAAGCTATGGAAACCAAACTGTGTGTGTGTGTGTGTGTGTGTGTGTGTGTGTGTGTGTGTGTGTGTTTAAAAAAAAAGGGTAAAATATTGTGATAGGACACAAATAATTTAGTTTTGAAGGTTTTTGTTTCTGGATCTGGTCAGGATTGAAATAATATCCTTGCGTGTTTTGATAATCAGAATAAATCATCGGATTGGGCCGTGACTGGAAAGGGGGCGGGACGAGCCAGTTGTCTGGTGTCTTTCAGGCTCTCGGTTAGAATTATCAAATCATCCAAAGATGTTAAAGAGGAAAGAAGGACTGTAATGATTCATCGAACCTTAAATCCATCAAAACTCCTGCAGCAGCTGCGCTCAACTACAATCTTTCAACAAATTAACTTCTATGTTATGTTAAAATTACACCAATTTTTTCTCTATTTCCTCAAATCTAAAAAAAAAAGGAATGAAATGGGATCAGGGACAGCATGATGGTGGAGTGGTTAACACGTCCACCTCACAGTAAGATTGTCCTTGGTTTGAGTTCCTTGCTCGACAAGGGTGTTTCTGTGTGGAATTCTCCCTGTGCTTGTGTGGATTTCCTTCGGGTACTCCGGTTTCATCCTGCAATACAAATACTTGCACAGTAAGCTAACTTTCTTTTCCAAATTGCCCCTAGGTTGAGGATATATGGCTGTATGTGTGTTGGGTTTGCGATGGACTGAAGAGAAGTTCAGGGTGTAGCGCAGATATTATCTCAGAGTTGGCTGTGATAGACTCTAGCCTCCCTGCACCCTGGTAGGATAAGCAGTTTGTCAATTAAAGTGAATGAATAAAATCATAAAGCTTGGCTCTGTGGATAAGAAATTTGTGATGTTCAGGGTTATTGGGTAATATTAAAAATAACTTCTCTCAGAACATACCAGTAATGAATACTGTTTTCCAATGATGCTATCGTCACCATGTTTCACAATAGGGAAGGTGTTTTCAGGGTGTTGTGGTGTATTGGGTTTCACAAAACAGCACTTTGTGCCAAGGTCATTTTTTTTTTTTTTTTTGATTTCAGGTGTATTAGATCAGATAAACCTTTCCACATGTGCTAATTCTCCGACTGTGATTTCACCTGGCTCAGCCCTCTGTGAAATGGTTCCTGGCAAAATTTCTCGAGCTACATCAGAGATATGCTTGGTCATTAATATGCTATAAACATTTCATTTCTATTAAAAATGTATACAACTTTATAGAAATCTATCTATTCCTTTAATAAAGGTGTTTGTTCACATACACGTAGTCTGTTACTTTCTTTTTAAAGCCTTTCCTAACAGGTACCATCCATTTTCATTATTATTATTATGAGCCAAACATTTTCATGCCAGCCTCTTCCAGATACGATACTACACCTCATTGGTGTTAAATTGGTAGGTTAGGAGAATGGTTCGCACGTCTACCTCATAGTATGAAGGTCCTGGGCTTAAGCCCTGTACCCAGTGAAGGTGTCTCTGTGTGGAGTTTGTATATTTTACTCATGCTTGTATGGGTTTCCTCCAGATATTCCAGTTTCCACCCTAATCAGGCTAATTGGCTCTTCTTACTGACTAGAATCTGGCTAGAATGCCTTCTGAGTGCCTCCCTGGTGTGGTGTTTTGGGCATGTCCAACCGGGAAGAGACCCCAGGTTTGACTTAGAACATGCTGGAGGGATTATGTCTCTCAGCCGGTCTGAGAACGTCTCGTTGTCCCTCGTAAGAGCTAGAGGAAGTGGCCTGGGAGAGAGACCTCATTGCTTAGGCTGCTACCCCCCACGATCCAAGCCCGGATTAAGTGGAAGAAGATAATGAAGATGATGATGATGTTATACTAGTCCTTCTCAAAAAATTAGCATATTGTGATAAAGTTCATTGTTTTCTGTAATGTACTGATAAACATTAAACTTTCATATATTTTAGATTCATTGCGCACCAGCTGAAATGTTTCAGGTCTTTTATTGTTTTAATGCTGATGATTTTGGCATACAGCTCATGAAAACCCAAAATTCCTATCTCAAAAAATTAGCATATCATGTTCAGGTAGTCTAAACGAGCTATTAACCGAATCATCTGAATCAACCAATTAACTCTAAACACCTGCAAAAGATTCCTGAGGCTTTTAAAAACTCCCAGCCTGGTTCATTACTCAAAACCGCAATCATGGGTAAGACTGCCGACCTGACTGCTGTCCAGAAGGCCATCATTGACACCCTCAAGCAAGAGGGTAAGACACAGAAATAAATCTCTGAGTGAATAGGCTGTTCCCAGAATGCTGTATCAAGCCACCTCAGTGGGACGTCTGTGGGAAGGAAAAAGTGTGGCAGAAAACACTGCACAACCAGAAGAGGTGACCGGACCCTGAGGAAGATTGTGGAGAAGGGCCGATTCCAGACCTTGGGGGACCTGTGGAAGCAGTGGACTGGGCTACAGGTGCCGCATTCCCCAGGTCAAGCCACTTTTGAACCAGAAACAGCAGCAGAAGTGCCTGACCTGGGCTACAGAGAAGCAGCACTGGACTGTTGCTCAGTGGTCCAAAGTACTTTTTCGGATGAAAGCAAATTTTGCATGTCATTCGGAAATCAAGGTGCCAGAGTCTGGAGGAAGACTGGGGAGAAGGAAATGCCAAAATGCCTGAAGTCCAGTGTCAAGTACCCACAGTCAGTGATGGTCTGGGGTGCCATGTCAGCTGCTGGTGTTGGTCCACTGTGGTTTATCAAGGGCAGGGTCAATGCAGCTAGCTATCAGGAGATTTTGGAGCACTTCATGCTTCCATCTGCTGAAAAGCTTTATGGAGATGAAGATTTCATTTTTCAGCACGACCTGGCACCTGCTCACAGTGCCAAAACCACTGCTAAATGGTTTACTGACCATGGTATTACTGTGCTCAGTTGGCCTGCCAACTCTCCTGACCTGAAGCCCATAGAGAATCTGTGGGATATTGTGAAGAGAAAGTTGAGAGACACCAGACCCAACACTGTGGATGAGCTTAAGGCTGCTATCGAAGCATCCTGGGACTCCATAACACCTCAGCAGTGCCACAGGCTGATTGCATCCATGCCACGCCGCATTGAAGCAGTCATTTCTGCAAAAGGATTCCTGACCAAGTACTGAGTGCATAACTGAACATAATTATTTGAAGGTTGACTTTTTTGTATTAAAAACACTTTTTTTAATTGGTCGGATGAAATATGCTAATTTTTTGAGATAGGAATTTTGGGTTTTCATGAGCTGTATGCCAAAATCATCAGTATTAAAACAATAAAAGACCTGAAATATTTCAATCGGTGTGCAATGAATCTAAAATATATGAAAGTTTCATTTTTATCAGTACATTACAGAAAATTATGAACTTTATCACAATATGCTAATTTTTTGAGAAGGACTAGTGTATACAGTGGCACCTCACTTTACGAAAGTCTCACCAAACAAAAACGCAGGTTACAAAACACATTTTCCTAAACTTTTTGTCTCTAGATACGAAACAAGTTCACGTTACGAAAGCGCCATCTTAAAAATTCAAACGCGCCATTCAAACAATGCCCGAGCTGCTCTCCCATCAATGACGTTCAAACATCCCGCCCTGCTGGCCTCCCATTGGCTAACAACTGAGCTGTCGTTCATGTCACCTTCACTCAAATGCCATCTTGGACAGGTCCACCTGACGCCATCTTGGATAGGGATCCCATTGGCTAGGAGGGATGATGCAGCTACCTCCCATTGCCTATTATAGAGTTGAATCCACCATGATGCTTTTCATGTAAAGGACAGAGTGACTGATGTTTTATGCTTTATTTCTTGACTCAGGCTTTTAACTTTCCATAAACATTTGTAAGATTATAACTGCTAAGAAGACATGGTCAACACACATGCACACACACACACGCACACACACACACATGCGCGCATATACACACACACACACACGTGTGATTTCCGGTGCGAGTGAGAAGAAGAAACGGGCTCGAGTGATATCACAAAGGAATATAGCCAAACCCGTCTACCATCGGTACGATATTGAAGCAGAAGGAGGTCTTAAAAGGTACGCTTTTATAATTTTAAAAAGGGTTTAGGGGTAGTATTGGGAGCCTTGGAACGAATCACGCGTTTTACTTGTAAAATGCAGTTCAATTTACAAAAAATGCAGGTTACAAAAAAGGCTCTGGAACGGATTAATTTCATAAAGTGAGGTACCACTGTATATAGTAGTAGGCCTCCTTCGGTCAAAATCGACCATGGAAACTCTGCCCTTTCATATATAAAAAGTTAGCCTTATGCATGACTTTGGGTTGTGCAAGGAACCTGGAGAACCTACGCAAGCGAAGGGAGAACATTCAAAGTCTAGAAACACCCTCACCGAGCCGGAACTCAAACCCAGCACCTTCTCACTGTCAGGTGGATACGATGACAACTACATCACTGTGCCGCCATACAGTATACATATAAAATATTTCCTCTTTCAACTCTTTTTTCCTTCTCTGTCTTTTTGGATTACAGAATCTACAAATCGATTTCCTAATCACACATTTGATATTAAATGTTAATCGTCTGAGTTTTTGGAAGTCTTGGAAAGTTATGAAAGAGGTAAGTAGATATTTTTGGCATGACACTGTTTCTGTAACAATGCTATTGAACAACGGCATGCTTGGTTTTTGGCTATTTGGTCTACTAAAATTCCAAGTGTGGGTTTTTATTTCCCAACTGAATCCAGGATTCTTCCGCTCCACCACGGACTGACGCAATGCCGATTCCAGCATCGATTTTGACAAACTAATGAAACCTCTCTATTCTCTACAGAGAAGCAGTAGACGGTGCAGGACAGAACAGCATTGATGCGCCAACAAACAGCTCTCCTCTCGCTTCTCTTCTGACTTAAGTTTCTCTTTTCTTCCATATTCTCAATTTGATTTACACCAATTCAAAGATTTCTTTATCGGCATGCGTTTGACGGCTTAGGAGAAGAACAATGATCTTCTCAAGCGGTTTTATGAGAAACATAGAGCTTCCCTTTTCTTCTCTTTTTTAGTTTCTATTTTATCCCATCCATACATGTATGAAACAGAATGAAATGCTCTTTCTCCGAACCCTTGGGGATGAAAATAAACTTTTAATTATTAACAGGGGAAAATTGGGTTTGTGGGTTAAAAGTCTTCTTCTTTTACTTTCGGCTGCTCCCTTCAGGGGTCGCCACAGCAAATCATCCGCCTCCACCTCACCCTGTCCTCCGCATCTTCTTCTCTGACTCCAACGACCTTCATGTCTTCCTTCACCACATCCATAAATCTCTTCTTCGGTCTTCCTCGAGGCCTTCTGCCTGGTAGTTCCAACCTCAGCATCCTACTGCCAATATACTCACTATCCCTCCTCTGTACATGTCCAAACCATCTCCATTTTCTGAACTGCTTAATCCTAACTAGGGTCTAGGGGAGGCTGGCACCCATCTGAGCCGACTCTGGGCGAGAGCTGAGTGCACCTTGGACAGCTCACCAGGCCATCGCAGGGCAGAAACACACTGATGATTATGCAGCTCCTCTTGTCGAAAGTCAGCAATGGTTCTCACTATCAATGTCTCACTGTCTATGGTTGGCCTCTGATAACCCAGTGAGCTGCACTGGGGGGACACTGACAACCCCCAACTTTGTTATCATTCATCCAGGACCTTACTACCAGCCACTGCTGCCCGAACCGAATGTCAATCAGACCTAAAAAGGTTTAGGGTTTTGGGCTTAAAACTTTAGGTGTACAAATTCTCATTTAGAGTTAAATGTTGGCGTAAAGACAGAATTCTAGTGTAAACTTTGCACTCCATCAAATGTGGGACAGGTCACCCACTCTTTCTCTACTGAAGGTAAACCCAACGTCTTCCTCCCACTAAAAGTAAATCGACCCTTTATTTACAATTCAATGGGAGGAGCTTTATCCTCAAATATATCTCACATCAACCTGAAAGTACAGAATGTTTCACCATCCAAAAATGGGACACTTCCCCCCCCAAGTACAGGACACTTTATTCATCCAGAAATGGGACACTTCCCCCCAAATACAGGACACTTTATTCATCCAGAAATGGGACACTTGCCCCCCCAAATCCAGGACATTTTATTCATACAGAAATGGGACACTTACCCCAATTTCAGCACATTTTACCCATCCAAAAATTGGATACTTCACCCCTGAATACAGGATATTTTCACCAAAGAAAAGTATTTAACCCTTAAATATAGGACATGTCGACAAGTCCATCCATTCGTTCATTTTCTAACCGACTTAATCCTAATTAGGGTTGCAGGGAGGCTGGCGCCCATATCAGCCAACACTAGACGAAGGTACGGTAAACCCTGAACAGCTCACCAGACCATTGTAGAGACAACACACACACACACACACACACACACACCCCTAGGGTCGATCTGGAAATAGGCTTGCATGTTTTTGGATTGTGGGAGGAAATGTACTCCGAGAGTGCAAACCTACACCAAGCTTGTGCAACCTCATCCGTTCATGGTTTATAGTTGGAGATGATATAGAATTAACATGCCCCCTTGTGACCTGTTCACAAATTATTTTTATGCTCTGTATTTTTTGTATCAGTTGCCTAATTGTGCGATGTGAAAAGACAAAAAAAAATCCCTCAAAATCATCCTGGATCTGAATCCAGCTTATTCCCAAAATTTAATCAGTGCATCATTGGCCTAAGATTCCTCCCAACATTCAGTTGGGATTTCTATACAACATTTCTATAAAACATTCCTATACAAACACTTACCCAGACAAACACACATGACCAAATCCATAACCTCATGCATTTATGGAGGCAGCTGGGCATTGTCTAAGGAATCGGACTGAAAGGTATTCTCAGGTCAGTCAAAAAACTCCATCACTCAGTCTCCTGCATCATATTCGCATGGAAAGCAAGGCGAGCACAATCCCAGCTGAAGCCATTTACTCAGCCCAAGATACTATCATCACATCTATAATCTCAACAAAAAACAAATAAAGATTTAATCTGCATACATCCAACATCTGCTCATTACTTTAACCAGTTCAGGAGTGCTGTGATTTCACATGAGCTTGGCTGAGTTTTCTAAAGCCTCCAACAGAACGCTCCCTGCATCATGATCACGATGGTGGCCGCAGATGTATGTGAACTCCACAGTGTGGTTCTACAGAGCCTGGTACCTCTCAGCAAGGCCTGTCAACATGAACGACATGCACCGTGCATCTGGTGGAGATTAGCAGAGAAATTCTTTTCACCAAAAAGGCATATCGTGTGATCCCAAGTTAACAGTGCGATCAAAACCTCATGGCAAATGAGACTTGACCTCTCAGAAAGCATAAGCAGAGAGGGAACAAATCATGGGCTGTACTGTGGGAGATGCCCAAAGCTCTTCTTTTTCTTCGGATATGGGGTTATTGCATCAGCATCTGGCTTAAAGAACAACTGGATTGATGTATCATATATACTGTATCTTACAGGCTCTACCACAAAGATGACAGAAAAGGTTTACTGGAGCCGCAGCACTGTATCTCAGAGTATAATACAGGAAGTGGAATGAATACTCCTCGCATAACCAAGCGCGACATAATTAAATTAAATGTTTAAGATTTCAGGGGATACTGTCACCTCATAATCACGTTCAAAGAGTTCAAAGACATTTTTGTGTGGAATTTGGATGGTGTCTTCATGCTTGCACAAGTTTCCAGCAATGTTTGTAACGTATATTATATATACAGGGATCCCTCACTTTCCGTGGTTAATTGGGACCGAGTTCCCCACACGACCACCGAAATCCGCGAAGTAGGATCCCCCCCCCCGACTGACGTATACGTACATTTATATGTGTATATAATATCAATAAATACATATTCAATTCTATAAATACTTATAATAACAATTAAACATTAAAATATAATGCATAAAATGTACCAAAAATATATTAATACACACACACATACAGACACGCATACGCATGCAGATGCACGTGTATGCACTTGGATGCGCATCTCACAACAATGTACGTAACTAGTTTTGATGGGAGGTTTTGGGTTGTTTTCTGTTTTGTGGTTGTTTAGGTGTTTAGGTTTTTTTTTTTTGCACAATTGGCCTTGTTTTGCAGCATTTTTCTTAACTTTTTCCCCTATTCTTCCTTAATTTTCTTATTTTTTTAATTCAATGAATATTAAAAAAAAAATGCAATGCACTACAGCCGTATGAATTGAACAGCGAAGTTGCGAGGGATCCCTGTATGTATGTATATATATGTATATATATATATATATATGAAATGAAAAGTGTACAAGACGATGATGAGGTCAGCGATGTTGTATGGTTTAGAAACAGTGGCCCTGAGGAAAAGGCAGGAGGCAGAGCTGGAAGTAGCAGAGATGAAAATGTTGAGGTTCTCTTTGGGAGTAACGAGGATGGATAGGATCAGGAATGAGTACATCAGAGGGACAGCTCATGTAAGAGGTTTTAGAGACAAAGTCAGAGAGTCTCGAATGAGATGGTTTAGACATGTACAGAGGAGGGATAGTGAGTATATTGGTAGTAGGATGCTGAGGTTGGAACTACCAGGCAGAAGGTCCAGAGGAAGACCAAAGAGAAGATTTATGGATGTGGTGAAGGAGGACATGAAGGTCGTTGGAGTAAGAGTTTCCTCCCAGAGTCCAAAAACATGCGCAGTATTGTGTGGTGTATTGATGGGTGCAAATTGCCCCTTGGAGTATAGATGGCTGGATGAGTGTTGGTCCTGCAATGGTCTTTCAAGCTGTTCAGGGTGTACCACACCCTGGGTGATGGCTAGGTACACCCAAAACAGCTCGCCAGTCCATCAGAGGACCAACACACGCAGCCATTCGCACTCATACTCACACCTAGGAGAAATTTGGAACAGTCCTTTATCCTAATGTGCATGTCTTTGTACTGTGGAAGGAAACAAGAGTATGCAGAGGAAACCCACACAAGCGCGATGAGATCACGTAAACTCCACACAGAGCAGTCTCTGCCGAGCCCGAGCTTCAAACTCATTACCTTGTTTCTATAAGTTGGGCGGGCTTACCACAACACCGCTGGCTTAACAGCACTTTGTGACCCATCGATATGTTCCAAGCTGAAGACTTGCACAGTAACATACTGCGTGCTCATGCTTTCTGCAGAGTGTGATCTCCAGACAGGCGTGGCTGAATGAAAATAATTTATTTTCCAAAGTAAACCTTCAGAACTAAAGTTTGATTCCCACACACGGGTTTGCACAGAGCTTCTTTAACCAATTGCCACAGCACAGTAGGATCCACGTCAATTCCAACCAAACGTCTGAATGAATGAGTGAGTCACTTGGTCTGAATGTGATTTCTACATCCATTACCCCCAAACAAAACATGAACTGACAAAACAGGAGAAATTTCCTCTAAATCACACCACAATACCACTTTCTCTCATTTTTTTGTCATTTTCTTTGGAACATTAAGCACTGCTCTCAAACTCTTTAAATGGTTCAAGACTTCAAAACCGTTGGCAGTTTCATTTACTGTATTTATTTATTTTTCCAACATAAAAGTCCAAAACAAGTTTTGCTGTATTTATTAATTGCCACCTACAGCAAAGCAAAACATAATGATATGTAAAATATATAAATAAATTAAATGATTATTAATTCTAGTTGGGTGGCACGGTGAAGCAAGAGGGATCTGGGTTCGAGTCTTGGGCTGAGTAAGAGTGTTCCAGTCTCTCTATGCTTGAGTGAGTTTCCACCAGGCACTTTGGTTTCCATCCACAGTCCAAAGACATGGCCATTAGTCCAATTTCCCATTGGTGTGAGTGAGTGAGTGTGAATGCTTATGTGTGGTGTTGGCAAGATGTTCAGGGTGTGACCTGTCTTCACCCTGAGTCGGCTGAAATAGGCTCCAGCCACCCCGCAAACTTAATAGGATTAAGCAGTTAGACAAATTCTGAGGATTACATGCGTGCTTGCTCTCTCTTTGGGGGCAGCCATGGCCTAATGATTTCATTAGTGGTGTTGGTACCAAAGGGGCACTGGTTTGATTTCTGGACCAATGGGGAAAATGTGCGGTGGCGGTGAAAGTGACATGCATCATCCCTTCCTCCACATTAATGGCTGAACTGCCTTTGAGGAAGGCACCTAAATCCCAACTGCTCATCGGGTCTTGCAGGACTTAACCATAGATGTGCCTCTGTCCACCCAGTGGTAGAAATGAGTGCCAGTAAAATGTACTGGGATGGTAACTTTCAATGGACTAGCATTTCATCCAGGAAACAAAATAAGAATAAGCTCAGGACTGATGGGCCCCTAGGGTCGAGTATTAAAAGCCCATCAGACTTTACCTTTTATGCAAAAACTGGTACTGAGTGCTACCGAGCAGAGGTCTCATCGGGCGCTTCCCCACAATTGTGGAGTTACTATTGCGCTCCAGCTACAGTTGCAGAGTTGCTATTGGGATTTCCTATGGTTGTGGTTATTAAGTTTTCCACCAGTCATGAACACAAATTGCAGCACTGGACAGCTGTTCATGAGCACGCTTGGACAAATCTAGTGTAGAACACTATCATGAGGGTTTCTGCAGCAAACTGTATTCTTTACTAGGGTAACAGCTAAACTGGAGTCTATCACACCGAAACTCTGGGAAGAGGCGGGGATCATCCTGAACGTCTCACCAAATCATGAAGACACACAGCCATTCACACTCAAATTCATACCTATCCTCATTAGCCTTATGTGCATGCCTTTGAACTGAGGAAGGAGCCCAGAGGCACCTTAAGGAATCCCACGAGAACACAACACAGAAATGTCCTTTCCGGGCACAAGACTCGAACTCAGGATGTTCTTATTGTAAGGTAGATGTCGTAACCCACCAACTACACCAACATTCCACTTCTGTAGCAGTCGTGCCTGATGTAATATAAATGCAAACAATGCAATGGCTAAAGAACGAACCATATGCCATGACCTGTATTGGTGGTATAGCAGTCAAAGTCTGTATTGCACAATCAGAACCATGAGCAATATGCAGCCGTCATCGATTATATAATAAGAAGGTGAAGCTTACAGTTTTCTTGTAAACCAACCCTCTGTCTAGGCTCAACACTTGAAATACATTGGTCATATGTATTGCAGACTTTTATCTCTTTAATCCACTAAAAGCCTTTCAAGATCTTGTCTGGCCTCTTTCTCTTCATCTCTGCCATGATGTCCACTCTAAGAACACAGGGCACGCTTCTTCTCATAGCTAGCTGAAGACCCATAGTTGTCGGTACATTACATCCTGCCATAAAACATTACACAGCTCAGGGATCTCGGGCCTAGGAAGGTCTCAGGAATGTTCCACAGCCGTTAGATAGCTGGTGTTCCAGGTGTGGAGTCGGGATAGGAGCCAAGCCTTTTACAAATCACCCTTCTACAAATCACAAGTTATTGTAAAACCAAAATGATTTTGGAGCTGATACTTTAAGGTTAAATTCCTACAAAATACTGCTATAAAGTTTTCCACCATAAATGTACTGGATCTCAGCCACCAAAAAAGCAGCTGGAACCAAAAAACATTGGCACGAAGGGCTTGGGAAAGTCATCATTCTTGTCAAATGCTCAATCGTTCAGTAAGCGCTTTACCGAATCACTGAAAACGAAGACGGATCACACCACGGATAGGACTTAGTACACCCTGCATGCACCAGCGCACCTAAAGGAATGTTTTTTGGGAGGTGAGAGAAAACCAGAAAATGTAGAAGAAGCCTGTGCATAACTAAAAGAGAACCAGTAGACTCCAGAGTTGTGAGGAGGGAATATGAGTCTTTCCACTGCACCACCATGCCACGCCCATATAGGTACCTTTGAATATCATTGCTAATTATTCATTCCTTAATTCGCGTACAAACATTGTTCTTGGGTCTCAGCTTAGACACGGTATCCATGTCCAAACATACCTCCCTTCTGGAGGATCCTTATACATTCTCAAGCCAACTCTTTGATATTGTGTTATGGGAAGTCCTTCCAGGGGGTGTACATTGTAAGGTGCCAAATCAAAACAATTTGGCTCCAGTTTATTGATTCAGGTATCCCCCACCAGCCACTCGTTTTCAGGTGTTCCCAAAAACAAATTATTTTTACAGTCAAGCTGCATACAATTGCAATGTGTAAATTTCAGCATCTGAGGTTTTAGGCGGTCGACTGGTGGAGCCTTAACTGGTTTGCCCCTGATGTGCAAGGTACGTCAGGTGGCTTCTATAAAGACACCAAAAGGTTCTTCATTTCAGAGATGTATCCAAGTCCCACCCATCATGTATTGCCTGTCCTACTACATAACCACCACCAACCAGGAAGGGGAGAAACCATGCACACGCCCCCTCCTTGACATGCAACACTAGCCAGCCAGCTTTTTTTGAACTGTGGCGAATGCATATTTGATTGCGGTCTAACACACTCGGAGAGAAAGCGCTATCCGACCTCTCACACGAATGAGCTCACAGACACCTATGATTGGTTGGTGAATATTGTGAATTAGAGGGAAGTGAGCATATGCCTTCCATCCCTCCCGTAAGCACTCAGCCAATCAGCTCCCATTGACTCCCAGTCACTTATGGCTGTGGCATTAACCTAGATTTGAACTTGCCATCTATGGGTCAATAGTCATGCACCTTGACAATGTGCCACTCAGGAGCCTTAGACATGAAACCCTAACAAGCTTAGTTATGTTCATGCATGAAAACATCTACCTTATCTGCTACTGCTATTGCTTTTACAGACTGCGGACCTCCATGAACCATAAGACCCAATGGTGGCAGTCGGATTGGAAGTGCTAGCTTGGGACTTCCAGAGTCATATTCTAATGGCCTTCAGGGTCCGTTCTCATCTTCAGCTTTGAAAGTATAGTAAAGCAGAGACAGTAAAGTATCTGTACATCTGGGCCTGTCATTAGAGTGAAGGAGCACAAGGTCACATCCTCCATGACTTGTCTGAACTGTAGCTTCAGGTTCGGTCACAGGTCAGACCTCCATGACTGACAGGAACGCATGGAGAAACATTGGTTTATGCCATCTGATTAACCCCAAAAGAGCCCTGACAAAAACAGAATTAGCACCACTGCACTTGGAGTATCTTTACTTTGTAGGAACTCTGGTTGCAAGGAAGCTGAAGCCTATCTCAGCCAAGACTGTACACCATGAAAAGCTCTTCAGACCATCACAGAGCAACACAAAATCACTCACAGCCACACCCAGAACCAATTCTGAACAGCCAGCTAGCATGTCTTTGAGCTGTGGGAGGGAGGGCGATTGCTGAGCCCAGGCTTCAAACCCAAGACTTTCTTGCTGTGAGGTGGATATGCTCAGCACAACATCACCATGCCACCAAACATGTATTCAAATTATTCAACATAGCTCATGTGAGGTATGCTTTAATAAATCTGGATGGCTCAGCACCGTGAAGTGGCGGAGTAGCGGTTAGTATGTCTACCTCACTACAAATAGGTCCTGAGTTCGTAGCCCAGAATAGAGCATTTATATGTGAAGTTTGCTGGTTCTCCTCATAGTTGTATGGGTTTCCTCTATGTACTCTGGTTTCCTTCTACACTCCCA